>JAYGXS010000005.1:58680650-58712243 GCA_036362985.1 Ligula intestinalis
ACTGCAGTATCTATCTGTCGCCTGGACTTTACAGAGCGTCAGCTCCAAATACTACTACTACTACTACTACTACTACTACTACTACTACTACTACCACGGAGCACATCTTTGTCAAACGCCGTTTCTAGGGTCAAAGATGAGAGCACAGGCAAAACCCACGGCAAGGTCCACCGAAATTGAGACCTGTTCATCGAACCGGACGGATTATCGGCCAGAGGTATCAGCTGCACAGAAAAAACATCAAATATGGTTTATAAAATATATTCAATATGTTGGGTCAAAAATATGAAAAAAAGAACAAAGATACAATGAATGCATGCGGTCTTGTTTTTCGGCGGAGTGGAAGGCCACATCAACGTCAGACAGGTAAAGACAGCAGGGCGACGTGTGCGAGGGCAAGTCTTTGATTGACAGACTGTCCACTGAATAGTGAAAATTAATCTTGAAACGAGGGAGAGAGCGAGAGAGAGAGAGAGAGATGACGCCAATTTTACTTGGACTGTTTCAAGCGGTTGAACCTGGCCGAGAGATCGTTAAAATCGGCATCGTCGTCATCATCGGCATTGCCCGCATCAGGATGGGACACCTTACGGTCGGCACCTTGGTCGCCAGTCACATCATTGGAGGATGCACTGTCCTTACGCTCGGGAGAGTCGTCCTTCTTTTTGTCGGAATCAGAGCTGGAGAGATAGGGTGGTGGGGTGTCGTCGAAGTCTGCACAGACAAAACAGGAGGCATGAGATCTGAGCAAGGAGTGTCGATGCAGGACTGATGGAATAAAATCGGCCAACAAGGAACTCAAACTATCAGAACTAATATCAGCAGGGTTCAGCGGCCAGTCAGCTGAAATCTGGCAGGCGGCCTAAAACTAAGGAGGACTGTGAGTCGCAGAAAGCAGGTTGCCAACAAATAACCACGTCACGGTTTTCCTGGTGAAGTCTCTTTTGTTAGTTTGGTAACCAGCACGTAAGCGACAAGCGGACGATGGAGGGGGGGGGGCTGTCTAACCGGGAGGATAGTTGTGTGCAAACCTCCCCCAATAAGAAATCCGACAAACCTGGAGGCTAATACAGAGCCCTAAAAATCAGAATTTGGACGGTTGACAAATTGCATAATAAAATGGCTCCTGAGGAGAACACGCAGATGACTCTCCCAAAAGCTGGTTTTGGCTGCTCAAATTTTAACAGCAAAGCCGTTAATTTTCATATAAATTTGCGGAGATATAGTACAGGTGAAGTACTTAGCCGCGCACGGCTAGTGAGTTGGCAAAGGAGTGGCGCGGGGAGGGGGTGTGAGAGTAGCCCTAGATGAAGGATAATCGTCAGCCTGGTAGTAGGCAGATAGCATTGTCAGCAAAGACTAGGGAGACTGTCAAGGCCTCTATCGAGACCCAATACAGACCGGGAGCAATGAGTCGCGTTAGTGGTCAGGTAAACGCTCATCAACGAGTGTCAATAGTCAACCTCTTAAATCAGAAGAAGAGCGTTCACTGAGAGAGAAAGGTGACCGTGTTATACCACCACGACGATTTCTGACCCCTTTGCAGATTATCTACCAGTCAGGTTAGTGACCAGGCACCCGCTGAAGGTGCCACCTTGAGCACCTGTTTAGATTCCAACTGACCCTTGCTAGACGGCTGTTCCACGGTACCATACCTGTGGACACGCTAAGTATTTCAGACAAAAGGCAACTGACAGGTCGTGGTTTAGGTGCGGCTCCTGTCGGTTGTCAGTCGTCACAGGTGACAACCATTGAGTTGGCGATTCTGTTCACAGCTGTCTTGGTCTTATCTTGCCATGCGGCATCGTATAAATGAAGGAGTGAGACAGAGGCAGGGCAAGTCTTCTGTCAAAAGACGTTGCACAAGTCCTCTGGCAAAGGAGTGTCTTGTGGTTTACGTGCGAGCCACCTCAATGCCTTCATAGCTAGTGGATAACACAGCAATCGCCAGTGAACGTTGACGGAGAGTTAAGTAGTTTTCAGTTTGTAAAATAGACTACCACTTTCAGGCGCGACCGAATTACGTGACGGGTACTGCAGCAATCCGCCCATCGTTGTCCGGCACATACGTTTTATGGGCGATGGATCGAGAGCGAACCGAAATCCAACACTTAGCCTAACAGAGGGCAATGGCAGGTAACATCAGGGACGTCATCTGTAACAAAACTACCAAGAAACTGCATGGACCATACGAATATCGCGGATCTCAATACTGCTACGGCGTCCCCGTTCCGTGGTCGTCTGGTGCCCGGAGCGCCAAAGATGCGAGCCAATACCTAAAATTCGCGACACAAGTAAGTAAGGTGGATCGCGAGGTCCACAGTGAAAATCAGCAAATTTAATAAAAAGCGTCATCATGCCTCTCCACACAATCGCTGAGTAGTTAGTCACACCCGCAATCATTTTTATGGAAAATTTATGACCAGCACGTTCCGAATGCCATCTGGCGAGCACTAACGCCGTCAAAAACAAAAGTCTTATGCCTAACAGCAATAGTAGGAACCTGGAGAAGGTCCGGAATCCTGCATAGCAAAAATAAAGAGTCAGAACAAAGGCAGCGGACTAAAATTGAAGCAGCGGGAAACAGAGACATAGTAGAGTGTACAAAACCAGATCCTCGGAAACACTGTTCGACACATTACTTTTATTTCTGAATTCTACAGCCGATACTTGAATTATAACTAAAACGCAAGTTTTTCCTTGGTCACCTTTTGATGGTTTCACCACTGAATTCCCAATTTTTTTGCTCCGCGAAGCCAAACAACAAGGTGCCTGTCTGCTGTATCTGACATCATTTTTCATGAGGTTGCTGCCGAACAGAGAGAGAGAGAGAGAGTAAGGATGACATTGTCGACCGAATTGACGCAGCTCGAGGAGTTCCCCCAACCTTCAAAAGTGCCTATGGACCCGACGCGATATTTCTATCTCCACAAAGGTCCACATGTACCGTAAGGCCTCTTTTTTCTACACGGATGTGAATGCTGGGCTATGCGGAAACTGGTAGTCTTTGACCACTACTGCTTGAGGACCATCCTTTGAGTGAAGTACACCGAATTTTTCTTGAAGGAGACAGTCCGCACTCGTTGCGACAACATCCCAAGGATATCCCAGGCCATCCAACAAAGACGACTGAGGTGGTTTGGACACGTTCTTCGCTGTCAACCTCAGGAGCTTATTGCTACTGCCCTTGACCCGAAACCGTTATCTAATTGGAAACGCCGAACTGGGGGTCGGCTCAAAACCTGGCTCGACTCAATCCGTCAGGACATAGAAGTGGTTCTTGGACCTTCAGTCTCCGGCGCTGACGAATAGAATGGCTCGAACTGTCCAGGTCTGCTGCCACGGACTGTCGCGCGTGGAGAAGCCGGGTAGTTCAGTCATAATCGCAGCCACAACAAATACAAGTAACTAATGTTTCCACAGGTAGAGAAATAAAATGTACGTGGGTTGGATTGAATAAAAAGCTCTGCCATACGAATCTAGCTTTGTTTAGACGCTGGGAGAAAGTAACCGACCACAGACGAGCAGTGCAAAATTAGAAAATATAAGTTCCTAGACTAGCCATCTTCCAAGTCATAGTGACTTAAGTTCTCAATAAGAAGTCCTTATGTCACAGTGCATGGCTCCCATATAAAAAGTAACCTTTTTTGTCAGTACTTAAAACACCATTAGTCGTTTGCTAATTTTTTAAGGATCCCGGTGGGGTTTGGTACGGATTTCATGTGTAACAAGTACTGAGGTTACTTTTGATCATGCTGACGGGCAGGAGGTAGTTACACAAATGACACGCATATAGCTTGTAAAGAAAATAAACTGATAAACGAGCACACGAAAGCACATAAGAAAAAAAACAGGAAAAGTACGTACTTATATAAGGCTCATCATTAGCCCTCTTCGGCAGGCCCGGAAGCTGCGCACTATAGGCGTTAACGTTCTTAGCTGGCTCCATGGGATAGGGCAAGCTGCCGGGCTCGCCAGACTTCTCGACGATGTCATCGTAGGTCGGCTTTTCAGGTGGCTCGCCGAGATCGAGCAGCGGAGCCGTTGGCATCCCACCTCCAGCGCTGCCATTATGGCCACCGCTTAGGAGGTAGGGATCCGGCTTGAAGTCAACATCATAACTACGCGAAATCTCAACCTTTGGAAGAGAAAGGAAAAAAGAAGGTTCTTGAGAAAAAGTGAACATTTCTGCAGCAATAGGACATGCCAGCAGTAAGTGCTAGAGAACAAGGGCTAAGGCTACAACAGGGACCTTATAATCAGCAATAAGTTGTATCGGCTAATCGACCTGGGCTGTGCTTGAACCGCAGCAGTTGCTAGCAGAGAACGCCATGTGTGTTTTCAAATACGGACACGCACAGAGTGATGTGATGATGTACGCATACGCGGGCACACAAATACTGGCGGAACCAGCAACAGCCACGATATGCATAGGTGCACACATAAGGGACCCCGCCCCCAGTTCACCGCTCCACATAATTCCAGGACTGCGTGCGATCTCTTAATTTCTGACTGAGATTGGGCTAGCGTTCCTCTTCATCTTGCTTTCTCCTTCTTGCTCTGCAATGCTCACCTTCTGTACCAACCTGTTGGTGCAGTTTGTGTACTTACTTACTTGTACTTGTAACGGCATTCACCTCGGGCGGGTTGAGCCGGCATCAGTTTTGACGTTGACTGCATCATGAATCACAGCTGTCCAGGCGCGTCGATCTTGCGCCTGTTCACACGAGAGCACCATCCATTCACGGTTCCACTGGCGTAGGCCGTAGACGCATGGGCCGGAAATTGACGACAGATCCTGCTTGACCGTTGCTGTCCAAGTTTTCAGCTGCCCGCCGCGACGTTTGTGCCAGGTGGGGGGAGGCGTCGCTACAAGCAGGTCACGAATCAGCTCACCATCATCACGCCGGGACGCATGCCCGAACCACCGAAGTCGTCTCTGAAGCAGGAGTGGAGGGAGAGCGTCCAGGAGACAGCGTCGGCGGAGATCGGAGCAGCGAATTCGGTCGACGCGTCGGTGACGAAGGATGCGGCGTAGGCAGTCATTGTCAAACACCTCAAGGCGCCTCATGTCCTCAACACGCATAAGCCATGTCTCTCCGCCATAGAGCAGGATAGATCGAACCACTGCTTGGTAAACACGGGACTTTGTGCGTAGTGATATTTCCCTTCTATTCCATAGAGGAGCGCACAGTCGGTAGAAGGCAGATCGGGCACGGTTGACGCGTGATACAACCTCGTCGACACCTTGATCCGTTTCCGTGACCAAAGAGCCTAAGTATCTAAACGAGTCGACCTTTTCGAGAGGAGCGCCGTCGAGAACAATAGGAGTGACAGATGTAGGGGGCACACAGGAGAGCATGACTTGGGTCTTAGTCGCGTTTAGGCGTAATCCGATGGATCGGGCACGCTCATTGACCTTGTCCAACGCCTGCTGAACTGCATTACAGTTGTCGCCAAAGAGGACGACGTCATCAGCATACGCCAAGTCAGTCACCCATTTCGAGCGATCAAACTGAACTCCCGGGAAGTCATCCAGTGCTTTGGTCATGATCCAGTCCACCGCATAGTTGAACAGGGTTGGTGAAAGGGCACAACCTTGGCGGACGCCCGTCCTGACGCTAAAGGCTTCCGTGTCACCGTTCTGCGTCCTCACCCGTGTGGAAGTGCCACGATAGTATGCCTGCATGAGCTTGAGAAGCTTAGGTGGTAGGCCGTCCGTCCTCATTATGTTCCACAGCGAACTGCGATCAACAGAGTCAAATGCGGCAGCAAAGTCGATGAATCATAGAACAGTGGGTTTTTGGTGACCCCATCTCAGTTCCAGTACACGGCGGAGATTGAAGATCTGGTCGGTGCAGCCACGACCTGGCCGAAATCCACTCTGGTTTGGGCGGGTGCGCTGGTCTCTCGCAGTTTGGAAACGTTTGAGAAGAAGAGACGTGAATGTTTTCGCCGCTACATCGATAAGGCTAATGCCTCTGTAATTTCTGCACGCTCGTCTGTCGCCTTTTTTAAACAAGGGGAGGATCACGGCTTTTCTCCAGTCAGAGGGCACAACTTCGCTGTCCCATATCTTGGCAAATATTTGTTGTAGCCAGGGCCCAATAACCTCGGGTGCACATTTAAAGAGCTCCGGCGGGAGGTCATCCTCACCAGGTGCCTTGTTGTTGCGTAGCCTCAAGAGAATGGAGACAACTTCCTCTACACTGGGTGGCTCTGTGTTGCACTCATACAGATGGTGGGGATCGTCCGCATTGGGCGACAGGTCAGACATCACAGGGGGATCATGGTTAAGGTGGTCACAGAAATGCTCGCGCCATCTCTCTAACCGGTCATCGATCTTAGTGATTACAGCACCGTTGCGATCCAGTAAAGTCTCGGTGGTTTTCCCCGAGCCTCTGCTGGCCTGCTTTAAGAGTCGGTAGAGCTTGTGTGTGTCACCTCTGCTAGCTGCTCGCTCCGTTTCCGTGGCAAAGTCGCTCCAGTAGGCGTTCCTATCGGCTCGGGTGGCCTTTGTCGTTTGGCGCCGCAGCTCTCTGTAAGTGGGGGAGCCAGTGAGTCTGGCTCGGCCGGCCTCCTTAGCTAACTCAAGCGTGGGTCTAGTGATCCAGTCGCGATGTCGCCGTCGGGTTTTGCCCAGATGGGTGTATGCCAGCTCTGACATCGCGGCCTTCAGGGACTGCCACGCGGGCTCTGGGTCCGCTCGGGCGTCAGGGTACAGGCCGTCGAAACGGTTCTGGAGTGCTAAGTGGAAGGCGTCGCCAGCAGAGGACTTCAGCTTTGCAACATCGATCCGCTGTGGTCGGGAGGGTCTGTGAATAGCTCTCAGACGCAAGCGAAGGGTTGCCCGCTGTAGGACATGGTCCGATGCATGAGCGTTTCCTGTATCAGCACCGCGGTAGGCTCGACAATCCAAGACCGAGCTGGCCCAGCGTGCTCGGACAAGGATGTGATCTATTTGGGCCTGGGTATGCCCGTCATTTGAGTACCAAGTGACAAGGTGGTGGCGCGGATGATCAAAACGGGTGCTTGACACAACGAGGCGGTTAGACGATGCGAAGTTGACAAGGCGCTCACCGTTGGCACACTGCGCTCCGACAGCAAATTTGCCTAGCACATGACGGGTTCCAGCGTCAGACACACCTGGTCGGGCGTTCCAGTCACCGGCAATGACGAGTAGATCGCTTCTTGCGATGCGGTCAACTGTTCGCTGGAGGTCACCGTAGAAGTCATCTTTTATGCTGTCATCAGCAGCCAGAGTAGGCGCATATACCGAGATGATGGAAACGTTGACTGGGGCACTTTTCAAACGGACCCAAGCGATCCGCGGTGAGACAGCCTCCCACTCTAGCAGACTCGAGTGAAATTCATCGGCCAAAGCTATAGCGACACCATAAAGTCCAGAGTTGTCGGACACACCACTGTGGTAGAGATGGTACGCAGAGTCAGTTCTTGGTACTTGCAGCAGTTTGTGGCCAGTGCCAGGTAGGCGGACCTCAGAGAGACACGCCACACCAACACGGTATTCAGAAAGGGATTTGGCTGTTAACAGTTGGGCGCCGTCATCCCTCAAAGTTTGAACATTCCAGCCTGCAATTCGCAATCCGGCATCAGCTCGCAGATTTAACACCCGTCCCGCGATGCCAAGAGGATGGGGCGCGTCGGTTCCCGCGGACGCCGTAGCAGAGATCGTATTTTGCGTATAGTTGTGATTCATGAAAGTGTAGAAAGTCAAGAAAGTCAATTCCGTGTTTCGTGGAGAAAAGGGGATTGGCGCTAGGTCCCCGGTCTTGCTCCCCTACCAGAGCCCCGTTAGCCAAGCAAAAGCAAGTTTCCGGCGCGCACCAGCTTGGAGGTGGGGTTGGATTTTACGCACCAGTTTGTGTACTATATCGAAATCGATGGTCTAACACACGCACGATACCTCAATGGGACCGATTATCTGCAGGTACGGGACACCAGTCAGTGAAGTTGTTTTGTGTAGAAGATAGAAAACCAAAGGTTTGTGGAGACTGCTGCCTGAGAACGAACTTCTGGGATTCACTGCGCGAGTGGGTAGGCATGTCTAACTGGGAAACTCACCAAGATCGTCGTTATTTCTGAATTTTATTTTCGGCGCATTTCGGCTGCTGTCAGAAAAATCTTAGCAAAATGACATCCAGAAGCACAAAGTGGTCGATTTAGTGAAGACCGAAATACAAGTCGCAGGGGCAGTCTGTCGGCACGAAACACAGAATGCAGTCCATCAGGTGGCTGGGAAGTTGGTGATAGGTCTGCCTAGACTGATGTACGTGAGTTTAACGAATCTACTCTTTACAACCAACACGGACCCAATTTCTTGTTCTCTGAAACTCAGCCTGAATGTAAATGAAATACCCATGGTGACATTCTAGCAGATGCAGCGCAAAGAAACACATGAGGTTCTCACAGACAAACGGATAACTGTGTGGGCGGCAGGATTATGGAGACGGTAAAAACCGCACTTGCTTAAGAGGTCGTACTTCTCGGACACGCTTTGGTTCAGGCCCTAACCGAGTCCTCACGATAGTAGAGCAAGAACTAGTGTCGAAGTCTGGGACATGCGTGGGGTGAGTACACAGTTGACTTGATGTTGACCGACGTCAGTTTAGGTTCCAGGTGACCACGTCTCTTTGGGCAATGAAAACAGGTGCAGCACAAAGAAATTGACAGGCTTTTAGCCGTCCAGAATTGCCCTCCTAACAATCTCATTCCGGCGCCGATAAAGTAAAGAACCATATAAGGGCACACCTTATGGGGATCTGAAGAGCTTTGTACAAAGTATCTGCACACGCAAAACAGCGTAAAAATACAGATCAAAACAGCGGTGAAAGTGAAAACACCTAAAATATGCTTGGGAACCAATTACGCCATGTAAATGAAGTAATTACGATACAATGCAAACAAAAAATGCTGGCGACATCGCTATGGTCGGCACAAAAATATTTTTTCATGGTTGGCGTTCGTCTTTGGCGTCAGTTATGACCTAGCGAAACCGAAACAGGCAAAACTAAACACATACTGGACAAACAGAGTCTGTGCAAATAACGGAAAACTTTTCAAAGGTTGGCATACGATACAAAGCTGTCTTGTCTCCAGGAATGGCCTGCTTGTAGGCGTATCATCAAATCCACTGTAAGATGTAGGCGATAAATTGTTGTGGATGGACCGAACGGAAAGTCATGAGACAGTAAGACATGTACAATGTGAGGATTTGGGATGTAGTATAATGTGACTTCTCTAGTCCTGAAGTTGGCCCACAAAACAGCGACAGATAGGACTGAGTTGTTATTTTCCAGAGCCAACGCTACATACTAGAAGTGAAGATTACTTTGAACAGCTAGGAACCAGTATGGGAACCCCAAGTTGTTTCTAGCCATGGTGCAGCCGACGGCTTGGAGTGTTGAAAACTGGTATTTCATCGTCGTCGCAAAGCCTCTACTGGTGGCTTAAGCCATCATTGGATAGAGTGGGAGTCTTTTAGGTTATCATAAAAATCACGAATTGCAGTCGATCATTCATCATTCGATGTGCATAAATTGGTGTTAAGGTTAAGTAAAATTCAAAACTGAGCCAAAGAAAGGGGACGCAGAGTCGAAAGACGGGGGACTATATCAGTGTCAGGAATACTATTCTGAGCGGCGGTTTATTGCACACAGGCCTAAGCACCCTACACTTTTCCAACAATGCAGGCATAATTCTGACCTGAACGGTTGTCGGCGACTGAAAGGCAGTTCATTTCGGAAGAGGCTGGACTACGCTGAGACGTGTAATCAGTCGTATACAACTGCTAACAGCTATTTGCCGATATAGTCACGAGCTACTGCAGTGACATTTATTTGCAGGAGGGTAACCAAAATCGGTAGCCTGAGGAATGTATTAAATCCGCTGGCAATTACCAATGGATTAATTATTTTACCGGACCTGTGAAAGCTTTTTATATCCTATGCACGCTGCGGAGGTTCCGTGTTGTCCAGTAAATGAAACATTATAAACAGGTTATGCCGGCGACTACAGACGTAACACATGACGGAGACTCGGATAATAAACTAAATATTCATGGAAATTTGATAAAATGAAGAGGTAAAACAAAAAACAAAAGAATTAGAAAGATAACGAAGCAGAAAACAGTCGAGGGGAGATCACCTACAACTTTTGGTCAAGGAACAGCAGAAGTCCAAGAACCAGGAAAACAGGCATACCCTGAAGAACGCAATCAGTAAATCAAAGTGAACCAAGTAGGCAAAATTTAAAAAAAATTATTACCGACACGCGAACTCACGAGGTACATCTCACAAAGATTGCATGGAGGTGCGTGTAGGTTCATATTGCGCATAACTTTTGCATTGACGACACTACCTGCGTTCGCGAGGCAGGCGTCAACGAACTCCTTGCCGTATTTGTAGCCTAACTGTTCTCTGACAATCTTAAGCTCAGGAACATCCGCTTGCATGCGTGGAGAGACCCAGATTATAGTTGCGATTGCCTCTTTCAGTCCTTCATCACATTGTCTAAAGAGCTGGTGCGTTCCAAAATACATACTTTTCTGAAGAGAACAATCCAAATCGACTGATAAATAGGTCACAGTACATCTCAACGATTTCCATCGCTTCTACAAGATAGTCTTCACGGACGATATGCTCAACCCGAATTCGAGCTCTGTCGACCTTGTTAATTTTTATGTATTCAGCGACTTCTTTGCGAGCTTTAAGTGAAACCTCCGTTTTCTTTTTTTGCAAGAGTTTAAGGCGTTGCATACATATTCGAAGGTTAGCCTTTAATTTATTATAGTTACAGCTAGTTGCAAAAATATCTGAGAACATTTCCGGAAGACTTTGCGGTTTGAAAATAATGCTTCTTATGAGTGTATTCAAAGGAAAATAATTCAATGAATCGAAGGCTAGTATTCTCGAGGTCGAGGTCACACACAGCCCTGCGGATCTGCAGCTTCTCAAGATTCATTGACTCTTCCAAACCTTCTTCGAGACCGGATGCCTTCCAGTAGATTGGAAATCCGCAAGGATTACGCCGCTATACAGGGGGGGGGGAAGCCGGGTCTCAGCGAATAACTACCCACCGGTCAGCCTTACTGCAATCTGTTGCAAAATCATAGAAAAAATTATCAAGCAACAACTTATGCAGTTCCTGGAACAAAACCATCTGCTATCGGATGCTCAGCAGGTTTTTCGAAGAGGTAGGTCCTGTGTAACAAACTTACTCTACTGTTTAGAACGATGGACTGAGGCATTCGATAGTGGAAACTCAGTGCACGCTGTCTATATTGACTTCAAAAAGGCTTTCGATAGCGTGCCGCACCATCGCCTCCTTTATAAACTCAGCCACATAGGAGTAAGGTGTAGGCTCCTTGCGTGGATAAAAAGCTTCCTAATCGGTCGCTCGCAAACTGTCCTCATCAGTGACAAACAGTCAGCCAATGTTGGGTTGAGAGTGGTGTTCCCCAAGTCTTCGTTCTCGGCCCTACATTGTTTGTTATCTACATCAACGACTGTGTCCGTGAATTAGATTGTGGTATCGCTATGTTTGCCGATGATCTAAAACTTTGGAGGGTAATTCGAACTGCGGCTGACGAAGTGCACTTACAGGACAATTTAAATAGACTTCAAAATGGTCGGCGGACTGGCTCTTACCGTTCAATGAGAGCAAGTGCACCAGCATTCGAGTCGGCAAATCCGGTTCTTCAAACGGCATGGCTTACCGACTGAATGACATACCATTGAAGGAAGTGAACGCCCAGAAAGATTTGGGAGTCTGGATCACGCCCTCACTTAAACCCCCCCCTGCATTGCACATTGAAAGAGCGGAGAAAGTTGAAAGAGCGGAGAAAGATGAGACAGCTAATAATAGAGCTAGAAAAACGAAGATCCAATGGCGAGACAAATCTCAAAATAAGAGAGGGAAAAATAGTTCAGGTCAAAAGGACATCGCTCTGGTCGAAGCCGGTAACAGTGACGGCCTAGCTGTCCCGCCACCGAAACCTCAGACATGCCCTCTTAAATTGGTCGTTTTAAATGCCAGATCACTGACTAATAAAATGCCTCTGCTCCAGACTCTGGTTTTCGTCAACCGCCCAGACATTGTTATGGTAACTGAGACATGGGCATCAGCCTCTGTAGCTGACTCAGAACTCTCCGTTCTAGGTTACTCATGCGTTCGGAACGATCGAAACAATGGCCGTGGCGGAGGAAGCTGCATCTATATTAAGCAGCCACTTGCATTTCTCCCGTTGGACTATCCACAATTCACAGCGGTGAAGGAGAGCTGCTGGCTACAAGTTGTTCTAAAAAACAAATGCTCCTTACTTGTTGGCTGTGTTTATCGCCCACCTAATGCCGATGCAGACTACGATCTTTGTCTCTCGCAGGCATTTCATGCCGCAGCTGACTTGAATCTTAAGTATTGCTTGATTGCAGGCGATTTTAACCTTCCTGACGTGCAGTGGTTTCCACCATCCGGTCCTTCAAAGTACGAGAACTTATTTGAGGCAATAGATATCGGCATGTGGGATCAGGTAGTCGATTTTCCCACTCGAGGAGCAAACATACTCGACCTAATTTTTTGTAGGGGATGCGAACCACTTTCAGTGTCATCCTTAGACGCACTTGGGAGTTCAGACCATGTTACAGTTGTTAGTGAACTAGAACTGGAGGCGGATAAAACATTTCCCCAAAAGTATAGTTTTTATCATGACTTCCGATCAGCAAACACGGCTGACCTACTGGCACATCTAAACGCTCTCGACTGGTCTGAATTTTTCCAATGTTTGGATGTAAATGTTTGTACCGATGCACTGTACAAAGTGTTGGATCCACTCATCCTCTACTTTGTCCCCCGTAAGAAAGTAATACATGTCAAGGATGAAGTGTACCTTCCTCTGTCTTTCCGTCGTAGGCTGCGTAAACTCTCTCGTCGTTTGCATCGGCTGAACGACACTTCCGTTCTGCCCTTGATCACACTGATCTTTGAGCAGGCTAAGAAGCTCTCCGAAGAAAAACAGATAGCCGATGAGGCTCACTTCGCTGAAAATCCTTCCCTTAATGTTGCGAAACTCTTTTCGCGTACAGTAAAAGCGCAGATGAAAACGCAGCACCCCATACTTAGAGATGCTTTAGGAAACCCCATAGCTGACGCTAAGCTGACCACCGATAGCTTCAATGCGTTCCTATCCAAAACGTTTAGTGAAAGCTCGTTCGCTGTACCTCCAGTTATCCAGGCTTGGACGGGTGCCATACTCGAAACCATAAGTTTTACCGTCTGGGATGTGACTGTAGCCATTCGTCGTTATCGTCAATCCTATAGTCCAGGACCAGATGGCGTCCCAGTTAGCCTTCTAAAAGCTGAAGCGAATGATATCTTTCCGTCTATTCTTTGTAAGGTATTTAATCTTGCTCTTGAGAGCGAAACCTTTCCTTCGTTGTGGAAGGAATCGCACATAATGCCTATCCGCAAGCACGGCCGATCGACATCATTCGACAACTTTAGGCCAATAAATACACTTCCCGCAGCAACGAAGATCTTGGAGACCTTAATCAAAGAAAAGATGATGCGTCACTTGACAGAGAACAACCTGCTCAGTACAGCTCAACATGGCTTTCTCGAGAAACGATCTTGTGACACCTGCCAGCTCTCTTTCTTTGATTATGTGCTGCAATCTAGAGACAGTGGTTTTGCCACTTATAGCGTCTATTTTGATTTTACTAAGGCCTTTGATCGGGTCGATCATAACCTCCTCCTTCTGAAACTGGCCTCCTTCGGCATAGGTAGCAAGCCTCTGAACTTCATATCTTCCTATTTGGATGCTCGCACACAACGAGTAAAAATTTCCAATGTTATCTCCAACCCCACGCATGTGAGGAGTGGAGTTATACAGGGTAGTGTACTGGGTCCGCTCCTATTTTGCCTTTTTGTCAACGACGTTTCAGATTGTTTTCAGTATGGCAGACCCTTCATGTACGCTGATGATTTAAAAGTCGCTTATCGATATAAACCGGCAGATCGCAACATCGTGCTCGAGCTGATAAAAAAGGATCTTCAGGCCTTCGCCCAGTGGTGTTGCACATGGCGCCTCACCCTTTCATGGCACAAATGTTCCGTTATGGTTGTTGGCGACGATCATCAACCGGAATTAAGCATTGACGGCCACGAACTAAATGTTCCAGCAGTTATCAAGGATTTGGGCATATCCTACTCTAATAGTCTCAATTTGTCAGAGCACTGTGCCCTGATAGTCTCGAAAGCACGCCGAACAACCGGATTTATCCTTAGAAATTTTAAGACTATCAATGTTAGAACTAGCCTTTATAATATGTACGTGAGACCTAGTCTTGAATACTGCTCGCCTCTGTTCAGTCTTCTGCGCACTAGTGAACGGAAGAAAATAGAATCGGTGCAGCACTTCTTCACTAGAAGAGTTTTCACTACAGAACACCGTAACTTAACCTACCAACAAAGGTGCGAACTTATAAAGCTGGATCCCCTATGGCTTCGTCGATTGCAGAAGGGTCTATTTTTACTGTTTAAACTTTTGAATGGTCAAACCTTTAATCCTCTTAGTACAATAAGGCAGCTTGAGCACTCTCGACGCGCCAGTCATCGAGACGTATTTTTATTTCTTCCTATGGCACGCACAGTTAAGTACCGGCAATTCTTTTCAGTAAATGCCATATCAATCTGGAATAAGCTGCCCAAAAGTATTAAAACCCAGCAAAACTACCCTATGTTTAAGAGAGCTGTAACTAGTTTTCTACATTCAGGACAACTTTCCCGAATTTTGGGTGCTGACTCGGTGGAATCTCTCTTTCACTCTGATGGCGTTCGTGGTATTTGAACTCCGCCAGGCTTCATGCTGAAGATAATGCGGCTGAAGCAGCAACCCGCAGTCTGCTAACCCTTCAGCCGATAGCTCGCAACTTTTGCCGACAACCATTGATGAAAGACTGAGAACACTGTGTTCTTGTGCCAACCCTCTCCGTCTGGAACTAATGTTTTTAAACGATATGAAACAGTTCTCCTGCTGATGAGTCAACACAGCTTACAACTGTACATTTATTCCGTTTGTATCATACCTTTGAAGGCAGGTTTTTTTCACTTGAAACAAACTCCTAATCTCGCCCAGTATTGACGAAACAAAAAACCTGAAACAAAACCAATACTGGCTGCAACATAAGGAGTTTGTTTTAGGTTTTTTCCGGTCTTCGAGGTGTTGAGAGGCGCCCAAGAGGTGCATTACCAACTCTTTACAATTGCCTGTAAACTGGCATAATAAACATATTATTATAATATTATTATTATTACAAAGGTAACCAAGTCCGCGATGTCGATCATATACCTCGTCAAACGAGCTTTTTCTACCTTCAATGAAGAGTGCTTCACAAAAGTCTTTGGAACCTTCGTACGACCGCACTTAGAATCCGCTATCCAAGCTTGGAGACCCTGGGCCACGAAAGACATCAACATCCTGAAAAAAGGTACAACGGCGGGCAACCAAGCTTGTTATGGGGCAGGGCTCGCAGCCTTATGAAACACGGCTGTCGAATCTCAACCTCTTCCCATTGCGCTACAGGCAGCTTCGGGGTGACCTGATACTAGCATTCCGCGGGTTACGTCTTCAAGACTGCTGTCTTACATCAGAGGATTTTTTTCGAATTAGCAACGACCACGAATCTGAGGGGTCATCCTCTCAAATTAAAGGTGACAGGGGCCAGACTGGACGCTCGGAAACAGTTATTTTCAAAAAGGGTGGTTGGAGCGTGGAATGCGCTTCCTCAGGACATCATTATGTCGGAATCACTAGACGTTTTTAAGTGAAAACTGGATCGATATAGCAGTGCACGATGTATCGGAACTGACAATCTACAACAGTAATAATACTACTTTCAATTTTTCAGTAGTATTAGTCTTTATATTCATTCAGGTTTGCTATTTATAATGCCCCCCAACGTATAGCCTCATGCAAAGGTCTCCGCGGTCTACCCTACTTGGCTATCTGCGTACCGTGATTAACCCGCTAGCGATCTTATCAAACAGACCTGACGGCCTGAGCATTCACCCTTGGTTCGACCCAAAGCGGATTGTCGCCGATCTGGACGGATGCCTCTGTTTTTCCAGTTCCGTTGGCGGACTCTGCAATCAGCAAGGAAGAATCAGGACGCGGCTTCCACACGGTGATGATCCTGGGAACCTTTGCAATACCCCCCCCCAGTTGGAACCCCCTTTTTTCTCCTAAATCCCACGCATTACCCCCTCAAGAGCGACAGTTTTCTTCTAAAAATCCCTGAGGAGTTTTTGTACTGTCTGCTCCTATTTTCATCCAATGACACAGGAAAACTGGCCTCGCCAACAGTCTGAGCAACAAATTTTCTGCTACCACTGCACATATATACAAATAGGGCACTCAAAGGAATATTTCCTACAGATCCCTCAATATGCTGATACTGATACTGATGGCCTGTAAACCCAGTAGGAGCGCCAGCGCATGCCCCTACAGGCAATCAGATCCAAGGATATCGCCAGCGCACACCACTGGGACTGTGGTTTGCTAAAGTTTGGTGTTGCTTACGCACAGAATCCCTAAATCTCAGAAGAGAGAGTGAACAACCCTGCACTTTGCCTAGGCCATCACACTTCAGAAACGGGGCAAACATTCAGTCATGGAGTGAGAGGTACGTCCCATACTCCCCAGCCATTTCACATACCGCTGATGGTGTCTCTGGTAATGCGTCTGTTAGCAAGACTAAAACGCAAAAAGCTGGATGTGAGCGTTGTAGGTCGGGTTGTGCAAGAGGAGAAAAAGAAGAAGGATGAGAGATAAAAACGAGAGCGCAGTTTACCTTTTAGTGGAGGTTTTCTTCGGAGTGATAAAACCTTGTTTTTGGTCGCAAAAGCTGAGCTGAAAGTGCGAATATTGCGATTATGACCTGAGCTAGTAGTGATAGTAACATTAACGCCATTCTGGTCAATAGTACTACAAATGACACGAAGCAGCAACTAGCAGTAGTGATATTGCATCTCCAGTTCTTGGAGATGTTTTCTTGACTCTGCGGTCTCCTCCTCGGGTGACACTTCGGATAAAAATTTTAATCACGATGGCGGCATATTGTGGCCTATGTCTACACCGGGGGGCTGTAAAAGTCGAGAGACTGTTTTGGAGACCCCTTATATGTAGGGAATGAGCCCGCTGATTTCAGGTTTCTGTTCGTTTGTGCGTCGTCTATTCAATCGACGCTTGGTTTAATTGACAAAGGAGTTCGGATATCTATTAGCTCGAAAGAGGGCACATAGGTACTTGTTTTGTCTCTTGCCCTCGCCGACTGTACCCAGCAGTCACGCGTACGCCTAAGCAGCGATAACGACTATCAAGGTAGTACGGTACTATTAAGAGAAATAGTAACATATAAATACACAAACCTTAACAATGGATAATCCAAGTCAAGAGCAAAGGAAGTCGGTCAAAAGGGCGTGGGTCTGGTTTTATAAGGCTCCAGGAGGCAGTTACTGTGGGCTCTAATTGGTCTGAATACACCAGTGCCAAAGGAAGGGGGGGTGGACGCTAACATAGACAATACTGTTCAGTCAATGAGGGGGGGGGGTTGCAATGGTTTGAAGTCAGTGGTGGTGGTGGTGGGGTGGCTTTAAGAGTGGTTATCGTAGTAGCCACGGTTGCTGGGTCAAAAGAGGGAGGGGAAACAGATAGCTAGCTAGCCATCGCTGTTCCCTGTCACGGCGGTCGACATGTGAAAATGCAATGTGAAAATTTGAACGAAGGACCGAGACCGGAGGAGGGCAGTATTCAGTCATGTGCATGTCAGTCAGTCATGCGCGGCCAGCGTTCTAGGGACAAGGAGGACAGCCTTCGGAAAAGGTAAACTATCGTTTTGTAGGTTGGACAGGAATCTCATAGGAGAAGAGATGTGGGAAATTCCAAACTTGTTCAGCCGGAAATAACAGAACTGTTATTCGGTTCTTTTTTCAGTTATGTTTGCTGCAATGTGTTTCAACTCTTTGGAAAAGAGTAGGAACGAAAATTGCGGCTCGGAGCCTAGACCCAACACTACTAGACCTACTAATCCTGCTAATTGCAGCTGGTCTATTGAAATCAGTCGGTGGAACTGGCGATCACAGAACCAGGCGGTACCTGTGAAAATAATTATTAATGGTGACTGCTTTCGGTGGAAGCCTTGCCGAAAAAATCCGCTGAAGAAACTAGTAAGGTGTAATACGGGAAGCCTGGTAAGAGGCGTTTTATGCATGGTGCGTATGGGGAAGGCTTAAAGAAGCCGGGAAAATGACTTAAACAGTGAGTTGCAAACCTAGACAGCATGTTTTGTGCAAGCCAGGAAGCAATTAATTGGGAGCTTGTGGCAGAACCGGAGGGAAGGAGAAATTCGATTGGTGCAAAAGAAAGAATACCTGGGAACGGGAAGATTCTATCTCTAAATCTAAACCTCCACTTCCTAACTCCCAATCCAAAACTGTATCTCACCCGAAGGTGCGCGGAAACCGAACAAGGAAAGCCTATTTTATTCTGTTTAGACGATAAAAGATTTACGGACTGAAAGTGTCCGTCCGGCTCAACACATGTCCAACCTGCGGTCAAAAGCCGATTTCATACTCACCCCGTTTTTTCCGTAACAAAATGCCTACTAAATAGACATTCAGTAGCAATCGGAAAACCATTTACCCAGCGGCAGTGCAGATTAGGCTTCCATCCCACTTTCTCCAATAGCGATGCTTTTCCATTGTACACTGTATTATAGTTAGAGTAGGCATGACCCTCCCATGAAGGCCACTTTCATATAATGCTAAAAAATCCACGTGAAATGGCCACGATGTTGACAGAAATGTGCTCCGCCTTATCGGTATTCGGTAGACGAATTAGCAAGTGACATGTGAGGGAACAGACGAGGACGTAATTTGGACCAGCTGACATCTGACGAGAGGAACCCATTCCGACCGACACAGGTGTTCTATTTGGTTTCTTAAAATTCAGTTCAGTTTAAATTAACTTCAATTGAAAGATGCGAACGCTGCGATCGTTGGGTTATCCTGTAGGAAGATTTACATATAATTCGTATGTCGTGAGCTTCGAGAGGCTGATACATGCCAGACAGACTAAAGGTAACACTTACCTGTTTTGAACGCATTTATAGTGGTCGCAGCTGAAAATTTTCCATAGGGAGTTTTAATTTATTGCACAACGGTAAAACATTACTCTGACTGGCATGATCAAAGTGCTAGCACGATATTCAGAAGAGATCAACAAGCTCAACAACCCTAATCATTTGAAGATCAAGGACTTAGTTTAAGAATATGAATCCATTGAGGGTACTGCTGATTTGGTTATTTCGGGCACTTCTTGTAATGTGTAGGGCTTTACAAGAGACCTTCACATTTCTCCGGTTTTGGACTGTGCAGGTCAGTAACTGGTGGCATTTGTGAAGTATCCATGGTCTGGTTTGCTAAAGCACTGACATATTTGGGAGTTTATTGCCCGCAGCTGGAAAATGCAGCACTTTCATTTTATCCAAGGCATTTTTGCGATACCTAAGAGCTGGCTTTGGCGAACATAAACTGTACGATAATACTGACAAATTCAGCGTTTTCTTTGTTTTTTTAGGTTAACGTTCATTCTGGTATGCTGTTTCTGAAGTTGATATCATGCAGCAGATTTGAAAATGTTTGACCAACGTATCAGTGCAAATCCATTCCAAAGTAAGCAAGGCTGATATATCTTTCGGCTTCCAATAAAAACCCAAACAACAGGGCTTCAGCAGTACCTCAATGCGTATTAAGGTAAAGGGTATTCCAACAATTCATTCCTCAAAGGTTAGCTTTAAAAACATGAGGCCGTTTTATTAAAGTAGTATAAACTTCTAGGGAGTAAATGCTTATGATCTTTGAAGAAAAAGGCTTCCTGTAGTATTATAAACCTTTTGCTTCACTTGACGTCAAATTATATTCGTTTACCTTACAATGTAATGGAGCCCCTGTAGGAAACTGCGCACAAGTTCTTGAATCCAATTCCTACATAAAAATATGATACTATTGCTCGATTTCTGTTACTTTATGAAGAGGTAGGCTTTGTAAACTACCACAACTTTAGTAATTCGGGCGGGTTCTTATTGGCAATGCTAAGGTCCACTTTTTGCATTGAAGGCCAGTTGTGATAACCTAATAGCAATGCGCGCGTTATCGTACTATGCAAACGCAAGCTACACGCGTGCTTGATTATCATGGGTTGAGATAATTACGTAATCGATAGATGATTGATTTAACGATTTTGGGATGCTCTCGCGCGTGGCGGCCACTATTGCGATGTGGCGCAGTCTACTGATAAGACGCACAAGTGAGCTCACCTTACTTTGGTTTCAAATTCGGTAAACCTGTTGGTTTTTGCCGTTTTCTTCAGGATATGGAAGCCCTCATCAAAGGAAACATTACGGCGACGCGCTTTGCGCGGTTTTCTTGAAAATTTACGTCACATTGAGCAGGAAACAAGGGAAATGTCGAGATTTTCACTCTGTGTCGACCCTTCTTGCAGTTCTTCATCTGGAGATTCAGACTGTAGCACCTCATCGTGGGAGGAAGATAGTAGTTGGAGCAGTTCAGCAACCGAAGAAGTAACCGAACAGTTAACAAGCAATCTAGCGATGGAGCAAAAGCAGAGTCTGAATGATGCTGTGATGATGCTTTGTTTAATGAAGCGACGACTGCTTACACGTCACATTGATAAGTGAAATCGATGATCCCAATGGGTTTCAAGGTTGACCAACAGTGCCGCGGGTAAGACACCTAATATTCGGGTTTCTTAAATGTCATTCATCCTATTTTTTGTCATTAGGCTTAACTCTGACGCCTGAAGACCGGTGTGCGGTTGGTGACCTGCTCAAATGTCATCCCTCGTGGTGGACTTGAATGTGGTGATTGCCTGATCATCTGGCTCCCCGGCACTGGCGTTAGAAGACAATTTAACCTGGGCGTCCCCTGAGTGGTGGATTGTTTTGACCAAATTGACCCTTAGCGCCGAATACGGATTGGACAGGTCATCGCACTTGTTTATAGACTGGGGGCCCTTAAATCATGACTCCAGCAAATTGAGGCTCGCACGATTGACACCCCTCGCAAGAATGTCAGCCTCGTAACTTTTGAATCTGTCTCGTCGAGTGAGCCTTTACTTGAGCATTGACGTCATTTCTTCGCAACGCCGCCACGTGTTCGGTAATTAGCGTCCCGTGAAGTCTCCAAGTTTCTCCGGCGAAGTATTTTTTTACCGGAACCAGGAAGCCAGATGACCGAAGTCTCATCACGACGAAATCCAGCAGGGATGATGAAAGTTTAGCAGGTCTTGACTCACAAGTCGGCACTGCAACAATTAATGCGTAAGCAGGCAGCTATCCTCGATAAAGAAGAGCATTCATTTTCATAGGTATGCAGGAGCATAGCGACTGAGTCCTATAAATCTTGAATCGAGACTCCACGGTAACCCTCTGTCGAATCACAGTTGTGTTAGTATACCGATAACCTCTTATAAATTCTATTGATTAAATATGGAGCGAGATGCTGGTTTGATGCTGGCATGATGTAAGTGTATTGATACGGCCCCCTGCGGAAAACAGATTTCTTTTCTAAAATGGTTTATGAAAATGTAAATGATACAAATATAAACGGAAGACCTATGGTCATGGACAGTAGAGATAAGGATGAGCTTTTTATGATAATTTTGGAGCGGGATAAAATTAGAGCCCTGATGAAAGTTGAGGGTAAACGGCAACGGCATCAACCAAGATGGTACGTCCTGAAGCAGCTCGGTGTAGGATAACCTACTACTATATATACTCCTGATCAAAAACCGACAAGAGAGCGAACTCGTTCTCAGTGGTTAAGGGGTTTGACTCTGACCAGAGAGATCGTGAATTCGAAATTTTAGTGTGACAACAATTTCAGCGGCAACGATGGAGTTGGCTATCGCTAGTTATCCTAGCTTCTCTGTCTTTGTCGGCAATACCTAAAAGTATTAGCGGTGTTGATTCAGATGCAAGGGTGGTTTAAGAAGAAAGTGTCAAACATACTTAGAACGTTTGGATTGATTTAATGATGCAAAGGCAAATAAATAGACGTCCACGGTTTATTTGAAGACTGGCGAGACGGAATTACTACAAAGGCGAATCTGTCTACCTAAGATTAATTTCAAACGACTTTTTATAGAAAGTTGCCTCTAAATAAAGCGCTTTAGTTAGATATTTAACCGTCGAATATCTGTGTACTCTTCCTTTTTTAATACGAAGTCAAGATCAAAATTAAATATTTTGACGACTTTTGGATTCCCTAAAATTAGGGTTAAATTCTCTGCTGAAAATGAAAGAACTAACTTTTCCATGTAAACTAGAACAGTTTTGAATGTGATTTTCTACTTCAGGACATCGCTGTTTGATTGAAAATGCACTACAGAGTGACATAATATCTTCTTAAATATTTTTAAACATGATAGTCTTTTGACTGTTCCCTTTCAGGTTTTTCTATGCACTGATTTTCTTCTATAATACGAAAACATTTGGACGGCGTTCATTCACAGCGTTACAGAGGAAACTTATGACTTTTCGCCAAACCTAATATAAAGTCAAATACGATGAGTTCTTTCGGCGTAGTAAAAAAACTTTCGGTCTCGTAGAATTATTACTCATCTTAAGGGCACAAAACGTTACAGATTTGTAGGGGAAAAGTTTGTTAACTGAGCTCTATCCTCTTTTCCCGAAAATCATGCTTTAGATCACAAATACACTAACGTCAATTTCATGAATGCAAAACAAGATCTTCTGCTTTGTGAACAAATATGAGAAAAATGTTCTTGCCCTTTAGGAATATTTTTCCCTAGTCTTTAATAGCATAGAAAACTCCTCGGGCATCAATAAACACTGGATTTCGCCCATGTTTGCCTCTATTTTCCCTCGGTATAATAATCTGAACGGAACGCGTTTCTAGTAAACAGTATTTTGCGCCTCAAGTCAACCCAAAAGAAAAAATAAACAACCTAAAATTTGTGTAAAATCTCCCACTCAAATTTTATTTTTTATATTTTATCAGATATGCAATCTACTATACGTCCAGATACGTTACGATAAAGTAGCAAGCATTTAACAGAGTCAAAGTTTGTACAAATGCAATATATTGAGAGTCGAAATTTACAAATTATCTTATTAAGTACCAGTCTGCAATGCGATGTTATGGTTGGTAAAAATCGCACCAGACAGACTCTAACAGATAATCAAAATAATGCAAGAGCTACCACTTTTAACCCTCAGCGAGTTGCGCAGAATAATCCGAACAATTAGTTAGATGCCCAAAACCTATCGCTCTGCAATTACAAAGATAAAAAACATTTTGAGGTGAGTTTTATACAATTATTTTTAACAGCAAAAGCGTAGACTGTAGGTTGTTAGAATTGGTCCACTTGGAGACTATATACTGTTAACGTTGACTTATCGCTCAGTTGGATGATCCAAGTGCATCCTGCTAAGTGCATGTTACATTTCGCTGTGAAATTGATAACATCGGAGTTTCTACGCATGCGGCCTTATATACTGGGATCTCTGTATTGTGATCAGTTGCCTAGGATGCCCGTGGGGAAAAATGTTTCGAACTGCAGCGGTTTCATATCTCCTCGTTATGTGAGGAATATGTGAGACTTTCGTTAATTCTGTCTTTGTCGGTGATATTAAGACCCATTTTCACTGCTGCAATTTTATCGACAACAGGAACTTATGTAGGTCCACTCATTAATCCCTACTCTCTGCATGTTTTCCTACGAAAACTGTGGTTATATAGTTTTATAGGTGGGAAATTAGGATATGCAGTGGAATATACTTTAATAAATGCCAAATTCATTTTTATTTTACTGTATTTAGAAGTGTTGTTGCTTTATAACTGAAGATTTTCCTAATCAACATTGTCGTTTAACGTATTGCGAAAAAATCCGGTTATCAAATTGCAGGTTATCTGAATTCCCCGGAACATCGAAATTTCAGTAAGGAGGTTGTGTACTTCAACTTACCTGAGGTCCAACTGACCGTTCTGCAGTTAGATAAGTATAGTCCGCGGCGCGAAGCGCCCCACACACTTTCAATTTATATGCGGGACAAATTACTCCTAGCGGCCGCAGGAAGCAAATTCGACTACATTCTTTTCACTTCACACTTAATTCTAAAAATTTCCTTCTCTGCCTATCCTATTTTTCAACCCCGCAAACTCTATAAGCACAGTTTTTGCAGGACAAAGTGCTGGGACGAGGGGTATGTGAGTGGGCTTGCATAAACTACTGTTGCCATTTTATCTTCTGCGGATGTACAAAATTTGATCATCCACTCAACTGGAGCATATGGTTTGCACTTATTCAAGGGTGTATTCAGTATTCAAGGTGCATTTTGTTATAAGAACGCAAATAATTTTAATTGTTAAGTGTAGAGTTTTCAGGGTGCCTGTTTATATCCGCATACCATCTGGGAACTGGTCGAAATGCAGTATTTACATGTAATCATGAGTATTAACATAGGTCTCTTGTTTCAAACTCTCAGAACGAAAAATATCAACAGGATTGGGACAGAATCCTTCCGAAAATCGATTGAATATTACTTGCTGGTGATGTTGTTCGACTGCGGGATTCAACCCGCCTTCTAGCAGATGCATCACAGCAAGACACTCTATGTTCACCAATTTACTAAATTAAACTGCAAAAATAGAGATCCTGCAAAAGAAAATTAAAACTGCTCAAACCTAGTCTACGCAATAAATGCACAAAACGAGTCTGTCTGTGTTCCTAAGTGGATCCACTAGAACGTCCGTTTAAATGAAAGTAACTAGAGGGGATCTAGTCTGTTACCCTAGATAAAAATACAACAAGTAAAAACGAAGAACAAAGAGATTGACTACGCAATTGTGGAATTGCGTTTGACATAATTGTCAAACCCTAAAACCATTAATTGGGATTCCTGCGTTTCTAAGGCATAACTAAGTACTGTTAAAATCTTCGAAATTTAACCGCAAATTTGTATTTTAATAAACATATACGCACAACTTCTAATAGGATACATACACTTTCGCTAGTTGTATGCTTATAATGATATGCAACTGCTCAGAGGTTCTGCAGTTGCTATCAAACATAAATACTTACTAGCCAGTTTCTCACGAATGAACACACTTTAAGCTGCAAATAATCACGTGATGAGCATCGCGCAGACGGAAAAAGAAGAAGTTACATTTTCGCTAAGCAATTACAGGTCTCTATTTAGACTGCCTTTCTATTTGGGTAGGCAACAAACCCTCCGATTTTACGACCTTTTACGAAAGGGCCTGCTCATATTCAATTTCAGATATCTTGTGAGTAAGGAAATATACAGAACAGCCTTGACGACCGATACACTATTTGGAAAAATAAGATATTGTTCAATAAATTGTGGTACCGTTATTCAGTCTTATCAATATTCTCACAAACCTCAATTTGAGGTAGGAATTCTAGACCACAAGTATAAAAAGAAAGTTACATCGTTAGCATGCTTTTTTTCAATGTGCCTCTGCATTCTTTTACTCCGTTATTTACATCGTAATTTTTGATTTACAACCCATAGCTGAAACCGTTTACATAAGAGAAGATAGTCAAAGGCACACTAAAACGCTTGACAGATACAAGAATGTCCTACTTACTATAATGGTATTCACCAAAACAGTGATACTGTAGTGTAATTGCTGCACTTTTTAATGCTTAATGTCATTTCTGTCCCTCTGTCCTTTCTTTCCTTACCGTCCTTTACGCTGATTTAATACAGTATCCTTCATCTGATCATTATTTACAGCGAGTGAGGATCCTTGCTGTCATGCCATGTTATTCTGTGAAAATTCAAAAAGTCATATGTTTTATTCGGTATCACACTCATGGAAAGACAATATGCAGTTGAGAGGCTGTCACGAAATTATTGACTTGAATAAATCCTGCTGTCTACACTTCTTTTAAATTTTTACCGGAGAACAAATGCTTTAAATTTCGGTCTAGTTATATTAAATTTAGGGCCACATTTACTTCTCTACTGTCGTAAGATTAGTTAGCTACCGTTTTGAAAATAGAACCAATTAAATTTAAGATATTATATGGATGAAATCTCATAAGGGTGAGACGGTAAAATTTTTTTGCTGTGGATAGATTTAGGAAACGCGCATTAAAAGTGACGCTTTCTAAGGGTTTTGAAAAGTGCCGAAATAGTCCAGCCTATGCATACCTGATTTACAGTCTTTGCTAACTGCACGTTCAGATGTAGTGGCATTCAGATTCCGGGATGTTTTCTAGCTGCCTTAAAGGTACATCTTGTCGTTTGAGTACATCGCTTAACTCTATTTCACTTAATTTTGTAACTATCTGTACGCTCAGTCCATCACCCTGCAACGTTCAATTTAAAAAAATCAGATTATAAATCACAAAGGCTAATTAATGAGTATTTTTAGTTGTGTCTTTGACGGTTAATCCTTTTGGGCTCCGGAACAAAACTTTGAA
The DNA here is from genome assembly GCA_036362985.1 of Ligula intestinalis. Taxonomy (NCBI): domain Eukaryota; kingdom Metazoa; phylum Platyhelminthes; class Cestoda; order Diphyllobothriidea; family Diphyllobothriidae; genus Ligula; species Ligula intestinalis. The sequence goes on from JAYGXS010000005.1 coordinate 58,707,223, forward strand.
AGTACAGTTCATCTTAATTTTTCGGACTCCAAAAAACTCAAGTTAAAGGTTATTCAGAGCGAAACAATTACGAATAAACTCGAAAGTATGCCAATTTTGGCATGTTTTCAGAGTATTCGTGCATCCTTTTCGATTATATTGATATTTAGATATTTGGTTCCTTTCTAGTATCATAGAGCAGATGTTAAACATATGAAATGTCGTGGTTTATACAAGTAAAATTATGTTGCGTGAAATCAGTGCGTGCGGCGTCTTCCCAAGTTTTACTGCAGTAAACAAAGTATCATGAGTAAAAACATCATAGGTTGGTTGAGAAATAGGTAATTTACAAAAGTCTTGAAATATGAATTAATGGCTATATAACAATTCACTGACCTTATGTAAAATATAATTATGTTTTAGACAGTGGAGGGCAGAGAAACGACAAATTAATGCAGAAAAAGTTCAAATGCAAAATTCTATTACTTTTTGATATCATCTATTAACATTCAAAGCAACAATAAACCTGTCATACATAGACATGGACCAGTTATCTATAATCTTTTGTCCAATGTGACTATGTTGTACAAAAACAAATTTTTGCTTGCATGGAAACATTCTTTTTTGCCTTGTGAAAATTTATTTACATAGTTTCAAAATATTTAACTAAAGGGGTCGGATCCGGGCTCTTGGCAGGAATAAAATAGTTTGGAGGCCACACACACAGAGATTGGGTGTTTTCTCAAACTTTAGATAACGGTTGTACTTGAAATCAAATTCACACCATCTTGCATATATTGAGAGAAATCTCCTTTCGTCACATTCGTATGAAAGTATTTCGAGAGTTCTAATGTGATGGGCTTCAGATCGTTCTTGAAGGTACGCTTAACACATTTTGAGTTTCAGCGTATGTGTTCATTTGTCCCTAAATACGGGTTCTATTCAGCCTGTTTACCAAAAACCTCTATATAAGATATTTCTTAAAACTATTCACGTAAATAATGAGCTTTGAAATATTCCTTCTTACGCAGCTCTCTATTTGAGTCATGGCTTTAGAATTAACCAAAACTGTCAACGCACTGCCGAGAAAAATGAGCGTCCACGACAAAAGTCGCAAACTACTAGGCTCAGGCTTGATATATAATATCCTATTGCAAGTTAACTCTTGAAAAAAGCTTTAATTAGATGCTTTGGCGTCGAATATCTGTTTAACTTACCTTTTTTGCTGACTAAGTTGAGATGAACATGGAGCATTTTGACTGGTTGTTTAAGTTCCTTGAAAATTAGAGATTAATTTTCAACTAGAAATGGAGGAACTTCTTCTTTTTGTATCCTGAAGGGGTTTTTAGTATATTGGCTTACACGTAGATCCCATTCTCTGATCTTTAAAGCACAACAAAGGGACAAAACAGGTACTTCGAGATGCCCCAAACTGAGAATCTACTAACCGTTCCGTTTCAAAGTTTGAAATAAGTGAATTCTCTTCTATACAGTAAAATGTTTAGATTGAGTTCATTACGACGTTACAGAGAAAACTTGTGACATTTCGCGACATATCATATACATGCTTAGTAGTAAAACATCAGAATTTTGTACACTGACCCTACTCTATATTTTCCGACAATAGTTCGCTTTCTTTTCATTGCAATTTCCTCAATTTCTGATAGCTAAAACCACATTTTCTGTTCCCTGAAAAGATATAATTCCAACTTTTTTTAACTCTATTGATGTACTTTTATAGAACAACACGCACAAACCAGACCTTTTAGTCAGCAAAATTTAATAACGTAGGAAATTCGGTGGATATCAGCAAACGCTGGATTTAGCCTAATTCCGCCCCTAATTACCCCCTGTATACGCATATAAACTGAAGTCTTTTCTGGTAAACAACATTTTGCGCCTAACATCAACTCAATGAACAAAATAAACAACCTCAAATCTCTGTTAAATCCCCGACTCAAATTTTGTACATAACATTTCATGGAATATATGATTAACTGTGCAGCAGCTTAGAAAGCAAAGAGGAATTTAAAGTTTTGATATGCTTTTCATAGAAATGGACCCTTTACGCTCGCCAAATTTTGATGAAGAGTTAGCGAAGGCGAGTTTCGGAACACAGGACTCTAATGAGAAGCACGTAATGAGTAAAATAACATTGAGTTATGTTTCGCAGTAGGAAAATAAACCTTTCATGCTGAGATAAGCACCATGAATGAATTATCAGAAAATAACCACCAAAAAAAGAAGTGTAGATCGCTCGGCAAAGCTGAATTATCTGCGAACTAAAGAATCCACGTCAAATGCTAGCGTTGATGGGTAAGGTTCATTTACCAACACACGCTTTTAGATTGTGTTATTCCTTCACTCCAAAGAACAGCGAATGTCAAAAATATTATGACTGATGTCATGCTCCTGCCATCAAAACAATCCAAAGTGCTGGAAATCATCACGATGTCAGCTATCTTATGCACGTTTCGGTATGGCAGTTCTAACAAATACAGCAGAGAGCGTAATTTTGCATCAAATGAATACAAGACAGCATTTTTTCGTCCATGCTTTCCATAAAATATGTTTTAATTTATAGACAGTCAAAATCAATCATAAAAAATCATACTATTTAAGCAGCCATTTTTACAGAATCAGCTTCTTCGCAGCTGATAGAAGAAGGCTTATCACATAGTCGGCATCCTAGCGTGACTGAAAATAATTCAAATTGGACTGCATGATAAACATTATTTCAACCCTAATGAATGTTGGTTTGCGAGTGATTACCGGTCCTTTTTAAGTCGCGGAATGCTTCCTGCAGCGCTCGCCATACTGTAGATTTTCCCGAAATTATATTAGCAGAGTAAGTGAATTCCGGGAGTGTTCTGTGATACTAACGAGTTTATACCTGCTGCTACTGTCTCGATTCCAAACAGCAAGTGTCAGTCGGGACTTCAACTCTGTCATAACATCTCAATGCTTATGTAAAAAAATCTACCACGGCCCTCCTGATATTTGAATACTGAGTTTCACGTCGTATAAGACAAAAACATGGAATCACTAATCATCATATAATTGGTTGATGGGGGCTGGCCGTTTGGTTACAGGACTCAGTGCCGCCTTGGTACCCACTGTCCAGTTCCTCCAGTAGTCGAGCAGCTCATGGTATTGTATGCTAAAAATAAAATTATCGACGAGAAAAAGTGCTGGGAATGCGCCCATTCCCACGATTACTCATCTTACAGAAAGGCCGCGAGTGCAGATCGCGCCGCTGTCATGAGAGCACGCCCTGACTAGCGAATTTTCCCCATAGCTGATTGGCCCACTGACACAGCTATGTGTTTCGTGTTCCCGCTTAAGTACATGCAGCCTTTGTTTGATATGACTTGCTCTGGCTTGCTGTAACGTGCTGGTCTCAGTAAACTCCCGCTCTCTGGCCAACCGGTCTTCTCTCTTTCTCACCCTTACGGGTGCTTTGTTTCGATGTTCGACTTAATTAGCAGTACCAGGTGCACGTCATGACAACAAGGGAGACTGGAATGGCTACTTCTGTCTTATTGGTCGTTATCGGCTGAGCATACCTAATCGCAGAGCTTGCACAACCCGGAACTGGGCCAACGCTCTAACCATTGAGCCGCGGGATCGAGGATTTTGCGGGTGGAACCGGAGCACTCCTGAGTCTTATTATCCAGCCCTGCCAGCAGCCGCAGGCCATTTCCTATCATAGGCAAAAGAAAGAGTACCGACACAGACACTGCAGACTGGTCCAGTGTCTCTTAGCTATGTCGGCAATTCTCTTTTTGTATCGTCACGCACTGCAGCCCACCGGGAATAAGAAACAGGTACACGTATATGTTGGCAAATGTGCCTTTAAAGTACAGGCAAGTACGACAGATTTTTGTCTTAGAGGGAAAATCTACCGACCAGTCGGTTCCGAGAAAGCCTTTTGTTACATCCTTTCCCCTTAAGGAAGACAACATTTCAAATACAATTAAACGAAGACTACGGTGTTCCATACAGAGGACGTACTATGCGAAAGGATTTGTTTTCTTCACTCCAACTGGCCAAAGGAAGCCTTGCCTTTTTCACGCCACCTCATACTGCGGCAATGAATTCACCTGCCCTTGAGGATGCAAGTACACTGGCAGCACGCAAAGGCATTCGGCGACTAGGGCTGCTGAAATTTTGCCTGCTTGTCTTTTAAAATAAGAAAGCAAAGTACCATGGTCATCTATTACAAGACGCTTACTAGGCAGTGGTCACTCTGTTCATACCGACACATTTTTTTCGTGTTCGTGTTCGAGCACAAACAAAGTAGACCTTACGTTACATGGAAGCGTCCTAAATACGGCGCGAGAAACCCAACCTATGTAAGCAACTAGACCATGCAGTTAATCTTCAATCACCCTGGTAAATACATACCACACTTTTATTTTTGTTAATTCCGCTCCCTAGTTTTCGTCCCAAGTTTAAAGATGACGTCACTATTGACTATTTGTCACGTTAACATGATCCTGCTATTTTGTGAAATTTCAAATTGATATGTTCCCTAATTGTTTCGTTATTCAAACACAGACAGGACGCTGTTGATGAGCTCTCTCGAAATTTGTTTGCGCAAATAAATTATGCTGCTTTGGCCTACTTCAAATTAATACCTGGAAAAAATGCTTTAAAAGTCTGAGTTTCCTTCTGCCGGACTAATTCATTCAGGTTCCCACCAGCACCTTTAGTCGCAGTCGGGTGCGTATTATTTGGCACCAGTGGACCAGCTAGCTAACGTATATTTTAGCTTATCTTTACTGAAAGTGATTATAATGTCTACGCTGGGTTGACACGGGAATTGCCCAAGCACGCGCAGTTTCTGCCGTTTGGAACGACATCGAAATTATATTTTTCCATTATTTCCGACAGGATTCAAATATCAAGATGCACACTGTATTCTGGTTCAGTTTGGAAAGTGGGATGGTTTCTATTCGAAACTCTTGTCACCTTTTCATTTCTCAGCACAGAATTTAATTTAGGGCATTGATCCGTCATGATCCGTACATTTCCTTGGT
>JAYGXS010000005.1:58712253-58737044 GCA_036362985.1 Ligula intestinalis
CATTGTCTGGCCTAGGTGGATTTATAATTTTTTTAGCTACGGGAGTAGCCCTCTTTGTGTTGACTGCTACACTATTAAGGGTTGTGGCAGATTGTAAGAATTTATTTGACCCCATCCTGAAAATCCCGACCAACTGAGCCATCTTGGCCCCATCGGAACTTGTGACTTTAATCACATTTTGGATGATTTAGCCGCCCAGCCTAGTGTACCATATGGAATCCAGCAATTTCGATACAGGAAGCTTACCGCCCAAGCTGAATCAATCTAGAATCTAATCTGCCATACCCTTCCGAATATTAAATGTGTCTGGTAGTCTTCTGGTATATTCTAGTTTGGTTGTTTTAGTAATCTTGTTTGGGCAGTCAGCTTACTGTATCAGCAAAGAGTAAGTCATTTTTCGACACTGCAGACCGAAATTCTGGGCTCAGTATGTGGACGACACCTTCATCGTAATGGAGCGATATCAGGTGTTGAAATTCAAGGAAAGTCTAAACGCCGTCTTCCTGGACATTGGATATACGATGGAAGAAAAAGAAGACAACACACTGGCCTTCCTGGATGTCCTCATTTGCCGCAAAGAAGATGGTGGCCTAAAAAAAGTAAAGTCTTCAGGAAAGCAACCAACACTATGCAAGTCCAGAACTACAACAGCAACCACCCAATTAGTCAAAAACGCAGCTGCGTAAGAGCGGCGTTCCGGCGCGTTGACACGCATTGCAGCGAAGCGCAAGACAAATTTGCTGAATTACAACATCTTCAACGGATGCTGACAGCAAATGGTTACCTGAGCAATTTTGTCAACCAGTGCATATGCAAACGAGAAAAGAGTCCACATCTGACTTGCCCAAACGTTTGGCCAGCTGTTTTGTACGTGAATAATGTATCGGAAGCGGTCAGCCACCTACTCACCCCACTTGGTGTTGGAGATGCGCACAGGCCAGAAGCAACCATCAGGCGATCGGTCATGAGGCTGAAAGACCTACTGCGATGACAGGAAACGGCTGGAGCCGTTTACCGGAGCTGGTGCAGTTGTGGACAAAGCAACTACGTCGGAAAAACCGTAAGATTACTGCGGACGCGAATGGCTGAGTATGTAAAGGTGGTGAGGAAGAAAGACGCCAACTCCCAGGTTGCAGCTCACTCGACAGGAGCCAGCCATATTTTCAATTTTGATGAGGGTGAAATCCTCGCAAGAACTGACAACCACGTGAGCCACGAGCTGCTCGAGGCATGTTTCGCAGGCCCTCAGTCCTTCAAAGTATACAAAGAATTGGCGTTCCTATACGGTGTACTGAGAAATTTCCTGAGCAAGAGAATCAGTCACGTGGGAAGGGCCGGGCACAGCAACAACTCTGACGACAGCGGGCGCAATTGTCGCGCAATTATCAAACCCGCATCTGACGCGGACAAGAACACTGTGACAAGTAATGAGCCATCACTTCACCAATTAAGACCTCAGGCGGTGGCTACAGGAACAGTACGCACACGGATGATCGCTATGGACTATAGATACCATGCAATCTGTGCATGTTTCAACCCTATTAGCTCCTTACTATGACTATGATGTCATTACCTATGATCAAGGATTCCTGACGGAATCCGAACGTCAGGATAATAAAACTCTTGTTTCAGTGATCGTTTATTTTTCTGAACTGCTTCCCGGAACTCGCATATTCAATAATATTTTATCAGTATAGGTAAATTCCATGCATTGCAGTAGGCTGGCTGGATAAATGTACCCAAGTGTGGTTGAACACACGTTTCCCAGTAGGGCTCAGTTGCTCGGGGAGTTGGCTGTATTCAAGTTTTCTCTCTGCGGGCTTGGGCTCCAATCCCACTGAGGCCACAATTATATAAAATGAACTCTTGCATTCATATGAAGAAACGAAAACAGTAGCTTATGTAGGCCCACCCATTAATTCCTACTTCCTGCATGTTTTCCTACGAAAACGGTGGTTATAATGTTTTAAGGATGACAAATTATGACACACAGTGAAATATACTTTAGTAAATGCTGAATGCAATTACATTTTACGGTATTTGGAAGTGTTACTGATTTAAATTGGTGTATTTTCCTAATATGTATTTTCGTTCAACTTATTGTGGAAAAACTCGATTATAAAATTGCAGGCTTCTTCAATTTCCTGAAAAATTGAAATGGTGGTTAGGAGGGCATCTGATTAAACTTACCTGACGTCGAACTTACAATCCACGGCGCGAAGCGCCGCGTACACCTTCAATTTACATGTGAAACAATTTACTCCTAGCGGCCGCGGGAATCAATTTTGACTACATTTTTTCACTTTACACTTTCTGCTAAAAAATTCCTTCTCCTTCTATCCTATTTCCTCCCCCCCCCCCAAAAAAACTCTATAAGCACCGTTTTTGCAGGGCCAAATGCTGGGACTAGGGGTATAGGAGTGGGCCTAAATTAGCTACTTTTTCCGAAGAAACATATAAAGTAGTTTTTTGTGGTTTTTCTTATTCATAGATATCTTATTCGTTGAGTTTCTTTCGTTGCTAGACCACTAAGCCTGGCAGAATTTAAATTTGTTTTAGATTTCGATGCCTCAATTATGCTGCTTGACCGCGATGAGGTTCCGTGCTTGAAACGTGTTTTACAAGTTCCTGGTTTAAGTAGTGGCTAAGGAGACCTACACAACCTTCAGTAGCTAACTTGAAAATTAATGCAACTGTAAACTAGGCTCTGTGCGAAACCTGGAACATTGCTGTGGTCCAATTCATGGACAAATCTTTGCCCCGCACATTGAAAGCATTTTTAGTGAAATTCCAACTACTGATATATTGACACTTTACATTGATTCGTTTATCCGCCTGGCGTTTCGACATCCGTCGCGCATTCTTCATCAGAGACATCAACCGAAAACAGTTGCAGAAGCACGTAATACATGCAACATACCGTTTATGTATTACCCGTTTTTGCTACTGTTTGCTGTTGATGTCTCTGATGAAGAATGCCTGACGGATGTCAAAACGTCAAGCAAATAAATGTCTTGTCCCAGCAATCGCATATTCTTCTTCTCAATTACTTCTCGGGACTCGCATATTCACTTTTATTGGTAGTTAGTAAAATGTCTCAAATATCAGTCATTTAGGTGCGTGTTGGTCTGTGGTACAATAATAAGGTTTATTTATAAAGCACATCTTTGGCGCCGTCAAAAAAAGGAGGTTTGATTTGTTCACTCAATCGCATGACTTAAGATGTTATCTGGAGTAGAATATGACCAGTAATTGCCTGTAGACACTCAGGAATGACAACTCAGACAGCACATACACATCAGCCTTCATCTCCTATCCACGAGGCTTTCTCTGTTGTGCGTCCTAATTAAATGGTCTTTGTGGCCAATGGATAAATGTCTACTTCTGGTGAATTGTAAGTGGGACTAAGTGTATGCTTGGAGGGCGAGCTAATTGCTACACGCACGCAGGGGTCGCAATAGCGTCGTGGATTTATGGCGAGCCCAAATGATAGTTGATAGAAGTATAATGTCCCATGAACCCTCGAAAAATGAACCGCTTATTGTCCGCTCCTGTAAATTGGAGGAATATTTTTGAGAATGCTTATTCTGGAGGGCAATCTAGTGACTACGGTAATTAAACTTTGACTCAATATAAGTATAGCCCGTAACTGACCGTAAGATATGACGATGACTTAAAAAAAACAAGAGTTTAAAGGTCTGTAAAATATTACGAAAACAGTTAAAACCTTCAGCCTTGCTGTACACGGGGCTTAAGTATTAGCGGTAATGTCAGTGCATTCAAACACTAGGGACAATCAAGAAAAATGGAGTTCACAAATAGTCCGGTACCTCACCAAAGGAGTAGTGATGGTGCCGCACTGGGCCTTTGAGGTCAACTAATAATATAATATGTTTGAGACCCTTAGCTATCTGAAAGCTTGCTCATAGTTCCTTCCACTGCATTTCGCCCAGCCGCTAATGGCCTAAGTTGGTCCAAGTGGCGTAGTGCATGATTTGATTGCGGCACATTGTTTGTCTACTTCTCTCCCAGGGTAAGGTGCAATAAAATAGTATATTTCTTTATTCTAATAACCTCACAACACCAAAAAACAGCATATGTAATTAGTAATATTTAGTGGCTTTATACCGCGTGACTTGCTAGCAACTGTTTAGACGGGGAGAGTGCTAGGATACTTCCAACCAAGCGGCCCGGATGAACTCTCAGGTCACGCTATCGGTCCGCCGCACAGAAAGCCGCGGGCAGCCAATGCGGCCAATTAGGCTTCAAGAGAACGCGCAAACAATCTCTCATAAGCAACTGTCCCTAGTAGACAGGGGAATTGCAACAGCGGACGCGTGGCGACGCCAGTCGGCTCCCAATGTCGGGCTTGCCCCGAGGCGGACAAAGAGGGTTGCAGCCACACTGGATAGCGAGGACCGCTAGTCCGCTCCCAATGCCGGGCGGGCCTCGAATCGAGGACCTTCAACGTGCTGGAGATCAGCCAGCGGCAACAAGTACCCGAGACAGCTCCTCCGTGTTTTGCACACAATAAACCCTCCTCTCGGTGGATTAAAACGTTAAGCTTTTCTTATTGTGTTCTTCCTTGCAGATTTCAACAGGGCGTAATTCGACGGTGACACACGTCAGATGTCATCGTTATAAAAATAGCGACACCGAACCCGTCGTAATAACAGAGAGGATGGCTTATTATGATATTAAAAGAACAGTTTAATCACTATGCATACGTGCTACTTTTCATTGAACACCATCGTCCCTATGCAGCCAACATATCCGGCAAACAGGTGTAATGCGATCTTATATTTGAAGTAGTGCTTGTAGATTTCACTTCCTATGAGCTTAAATCTTTCAAATCTCCCGGAAAGTCTGTTTTGTCTCCGAGCGTTTTTCTGCCTTAAAAAAATATTGTTAATTTTTATCAAAACTTCTAAAGGTAAGACTGTTTTAAACAAGCAGGCAGCATACATTTTCCAGGAAAACAGTTTCTAAAAAAGCATTTATCTAAAGCAATCAGTATTAACCTTTTAGAAGCATACGTGGAGCATATGTGGAGATTGATGCGTTCGTATTTTAAGTTTCAAGCTAATATCATCGCTTCGTGCCTTAGATATCCATCTTGATCACTCATGAACAGTCTTAAAGCGAGAACTAATGAATGCAGAAGAAGAAGGAATACCAGTGAGAAGTTATTGTGCCGTTTAGTACTGAATGGGCTGACCTTGGTTCTTAGATTTATGCACCTCTTTTAGGTTCGCCAATTAATAATTGTTTTTTCCCTTAGATTTGCATGTGATAGATTGTTAATTTATATTCCGTATATGTTTACTTCCCGCCCCTTTCGATCCCATATTGATCTCCGTGAGTCTTTGGATTGCTAACTGCCGAAACCGATGTAATTCTAAAGACTAATAAACTCAAATCCTGTAACGCATGGTAAGGTAACATAATAGGAAATTCAAATGTGGACTGCAATAGTCACATCTGCCCTCTCGCCATTCATAATAGTCATGCATGACGATATATCAGAATAGAAATGGGCGTCCAACAGGAGATGATTATTTTGCACCTGACCGTTCCGGGAGTTGTCTCGTGTATCCATCTTCAGAGATTGAACACTCTGGCTCATGGTTTTCGTCTTTATGCTGCTGGCTGTTCCATGTGTTTGTGTGTGTGTTCTGCAAATCCCGGTTGAGCCGTAACCACTTGCAAAATAACATTGCATAGGGTTGTGATACTGTTTATCATACAGTCTAGTTTCAAGTATTTTAGTCGCGCTAGAATGCCGACGCTGTGATGAACTTCTTTCCGACCGCTGCGAAAAAGTAGATTCTGCAAAAAATGGCATTTTTGCGCATTTTTATCATTGATTTTGACTGCCTTTATAAATTCACCTTTAGTTTATACAAAGCATGCACAAAAAATCCTCTCCTATGCTTAGTTGATGGCAAATTACGCCTTTCTTAAAATTTATTCTTAAAGAAAGAGTATCTTTTGGTTTTAAAAAGTTTCCAAATTTTCGATTGATTTTGAAACCTACAGATTGCTAGAAGTGAATTCAAGTTGTACAAGCTGAATGCTGTGTTCATTCTGTTTAAGGAAAAGTACGTCCTTGCCTATGATGTGAGGACGTGGTTGCATAGCTCTCATAGAATTTCGCAATGGACATGAATCATGGTGTGTATATATAATAAATTGACGAATACGATATATTATGAATGAACACCACACGGTCGTAAAAAAACTCAAAATTAGAATCTTCTTAACCGGAGGAAACCCCTTCCTTGAGAATAAAATTTAAAGAAGGCATAATTTGCTAACAAATAAATACAAGTAAGGATCTTTTCGTGCATGCTTTCCATAAAATATATTTGAATTTATAAATGCAGTCAAAATCAATGATAAGAATGCATACTTTTTAAGTAGCCATTTTTTACAGAGCCAACGTTTTCGCAGCGATCAGAAGGAAGCTCATCGCAGAGTCGACATCCCCACGTGACTAAAGAGAATTGGAATTGTACTGCATGATAAACAGTATTTCAAGCTTACGCCATGTTGTGTGCGAGTGATAACAGGCCTTTTTCAAATTGCGGAATGTTTTATGCAGCACTCGCCATACTGTACATTACCATATTTCAGAAGAAGAATGGGCGTCCAACGGGAGATGTTAATTTTGTATCTGACCGTTCCGGGAGTCATCTCTTATATCCATCTTCAGAGATTGAACACTCTGGCTCATGGTTTTTCTCTTTATGCTGCTCGCTCTTCCATGTGTTTGTGTGTGCGTTCTGCAGATCCCGGTTGAGCTGCCGTGTGTCTCGCGTCTCGTTGTCGGCCTCATCTTGGACAACGTGTGGGTAGAAATAGACGTGGGCTGCCCGTGTCTCGCGCGCCAGTAAGCATGGCGGCCGTCACGACCTTGAAGTCTAGACGGATTGAGGTCACGACAGGAAGGCCAGGCGTCGGGCAGGCTGCGACCACCACAGTTTCACCTTCATGTAAGTTCGTCGCGTCGGACCCATCTCGCCGCGGTGACTTATCATCTGAAGATCGGATTTTTATCACTATTTTCATCTTCACTCAATAAGTTACTCGCATACGTCGAAACTCGCAATACAACGATGAACATATATTATTTGGGGTTCTAATAAAATTTACAAAACTAAAAGCATTTTATCCTTAGCATTTCAGCAACCCTTAGAAAGGCATCAACCTAGGCACCAACAGATACAAAGCGGCTGGACGTGTGGCCGACGCCAGTCCCGTTTCCATTTAGTCAGTAGTCAACACAGGCAGTTTCATCGTCAATTTCACTTTAATGAGTTTGCTTTGTTTCATAACACGCATTTTGCTAGTTTATTTTATGATCGAAAGTAAGGCCTGTTGGGGTTTTGCCCGCCAATGACCAATTCGATGGCACCCTTTTGCAATCTGATTTCTGACCTTCTGCTAAAACCGGCGATAATGTACCGTTAGATAAAATATCACGTGGACTGTATAAAAATGCATAGCATTACGCATTTATCAGCTGGTTAAAATCATAGGCATTGGTCTTTATTTCGCATATTGTGTTCGTCTGAGTGTGGAAATATCCCCCAGCATGACTACGCAGCAACAGGCCGGACCGGTTGCATACGATAGAAGCAGACCGCCACGTAGATGTTAGAGAATTTTTCGGAGTGATTTAAGGAAATATCCATTAAGTTCTGCAAGCATGTGGATAGTTTCTGTTGACCAGTGTAAAGATGACTGCAAGCGGCCTCCGCAAACCGAGGCCGTAAAAACGGAAGGGCTTCAGACAGGCTCCACAGCTATAACGGCCCAAAGTCTATCACCCTAAGTATCATGCCCCGTTCCCATCATCACCCGACGCTTTTTCTCTCACCCAAGCATTTTTTTCAACTTTTTGACGTTTTTTACTTATTTCAGCGGTAACATGAAACTACAGACCTGAAAGTTATTTATGAAAGGAAAACATATGGTCGGCAACTCGTCCATTTTTCGTCTGCAGTTATGAAGGAGGAATTATTTATATGTGGAGTTGGGGCACTTACCGATTATGCGTTAATTTTCTAACACATTTTTCACTTGCTAGGGTCTTTTGGAAGATCCTCTCATGAGTCGCATATTTGGCTACATACTGTACTTATTTTATAAATAACGGGATTGAGAAAAAAGCTTTGTGCACCGTTCGTTATTTACTACATTCCTCGACACAAGCAGCATTCATGCAAAGGATTCGTTATGAATAATGCATATTTCTGCGAAAATTCCCATTTCTACGATTAAAAAGTCGTGTTGGCAAACGATCGTTTTCGGTCATTTATCGTCACGCCAGTACAGGACATGGGGAATGAAATCGGTCAATTAATTTGGCGTTTATATGATCGTCAGGATGGGGAAGGGGGTGGAGGAAAAAGGTGAGGGTAATTAAGCAGCTGGGTTTTCCCTCGACTCCTGAATGCGGGCGTCTGCTCGGGTAGGACGCTGGTTGCCATGCGCAGATGAGACAGGGGGGATGTTCTCGTGGTCAGCGGCTTGAGTTCTGTATGTCAGCCGCGCAGCTTGCGTTCGACTATTCTCCATGGCTTCGTTTTGTTTGTTTTTGTATGACGTGGCATCAAGAGGTATGGTATTTCCGTGTGCAGTCGGCCAAGGGAGACAGATGGCTTGTATTAGCGCCATTAGATAGCATGGCGTGGGTTTTGCTTGCCGGATTGCTGCTGCTTCTGCTGTGGCTAACAACCGTTTGCGCAGGACTTTGGAGTACTGTGTTGGCATGCGGTATCTACCCCGAAAGGCTTCTCTCGCGTCCACTTGGTGATTTGTATCAATTAGGTATATGCTGGTTTTTGCTCGCGTATTCTCATCTCCAGACGTCGCGTTGTTCGGCAAATATAGCCCGCTCCCGCCCTGCATCTATTTTTTCACCTGTTTCCGTGGAGTGGGCTTCATTGGCCGAACAACGCGACGCCTGGAGAAGAGAATATGCGAGCACAAACCAGCCTGGCTCAGCAAAGGGGAGAATAGACCGATCTCAAGCTCAATCATCGCCCTCCACAAACCACAAAGTGGACGTGAGATAAGCCTTTCGGGTCATATACCGCACGCGAACACAGTACTCGAAAGACCTTCGCAAACGGGTGTTAGCCACAACAGAAGCAGTGGCAATCCGGCTAGCAAAACCCAAGTCATCTGATTCCCTTGGCCGACTGCACGCGGAAATCCAACACCTCTAGGAGCCACAGAACATGAAGCCATGGAGAATATTCAAGCGCAAGCTGCGCGGCTGACATGCAGAACTCAACCCGCGGACTGCGAGAATATCCCCCCTGCCTCATCTGGGCATGGCAACCAGCGTCCTACCCGCGCAGGCGCCCGCGTTGAGGAGACGAGGGAAAACTCAGCTGCTTAATTACCCTCACCCTTTTCCTCCCCTCCCCCTTCCCTAACCTGACGATTATATAATCGCTGTAATTAATTGACCAATTTCATTCGCCATGTCGTTACTGGCCTGACGATAAATGACCAAAAACGATCGTTTGCCAACACGACTTTTAATAATGCATACATCGAATAGTAAACCTACACAAATATTGAAATATAAAGCAAGATAATTGTCTCAAATATGCCTGTTCAAACAAGGAGTATCACGACTAAAGTCGTAGGTATTAAAATCAAGATGATACCCAGGTTTCAAACTAGTCGCACATTTAAACTTTTGAATATCAAAATATTGCAGTATTTGGAGAATAAATGGCTAATTTGTAGGAATCCGTCGCCCAGAGCAACAGCGTTGACTCATGCTGCCTTTCGTGCGCTGAACTTCACTCGCTGCACGCTATTGCCCTTTTGCACGCTTGATGTCAACTCACCGCGTTTACGCTTTTAGCTTATCGATACTCCTGCCTAATTTGATTGGCACCAGCCGATTAATTACTCATTGCACAGCCTAAAATTGTCACACTCCCACTTTTGCACCTGCACGGCTGGCTATCGTACTCGGCGCCACTGTAAAGCTTTTTGAGCTTCAACCAGTCTTCCCAGACTTGTTATTTGGGTATCCTTCTGATGTTGAGACAGCAACTAGTCCTCAGTAAATTTGTCGCTCCTGAATGACACGCCCGTCAAAAACGGGTTTCCAAGATGAAACTGCATATCCTTTTGAATCCCACACTGGTATAAACGTACTTGTGTCAGTCCATTTTTTACAAAGGTCTGCGACATTGCACAGGCTAGTTCTCGTCAAGCATTTGTTTTCAGGCTAAG
The DNA here is from genome assembly GCA_036362985.1 of Ligula intestinalis. Lineage (NCBI taxonomy): Eukaryota > Metazoa > Platyhelminthes > Cestoda > Diphyllobothriidea > Diphyllobothriidae > Ligula > Ligula intestinalis. The sequence continues at coordinate 58,722,520 of JAYGXS010000005.1, forward strand.
ACAGCATTTGCTATTTGTTTTAAGTAAAAAGTAGCTCTTGAAAGTGATCCTCGTTTTTCGAGTTGCGTGATTGCCGCGATTAAGCCTGCCTGAAATACGCGATAACATTGTGGTCGTCCACATCGCTATCACTTAAGTTGAACACAGTCCGTGACCGCCAGCGTAAAAGGGCGCGTAGCCGAAATTAGGACAGCAGAATTGCGCACACAGCAGCCATCAGCGTGAGTTATGCACAATTTATGCAGCGAACTGGCATAGAAACCAACCGAATTTAACTTTTAACGGGCACATAAATAAATTGGAAAACAAGAGTTGCTTTTTCAACCCAATGCAGTGATAACTGCGATGAAATTCAAATTTCTGGAAACGATGTAGCCCTACGGGTCGTCCAACGGTCCCTGGCTGAAAATAAGGCACACGCCTTTTGCACATAAATGCAGAATTCAAGGACAGGCGTCCTTTGAGAGCAACAAACCCGCCTCTCACAAAAGGAGTGCCGTCAACAGTCTGCTACGCCGAGCGAAGACACACTGCTCTGATGAAGAAAATTACCGAAGTGAGCTTGATTATCTATTTGATTTGTTTTCCTGCAATGGTCATCTCAGAGACATTGTACGCCGATGCATGAGGCAACAAGAACCCAACAAGAAGGAGCCAAATAATTCCACTCAGGCGCCCAAAACGAACACATAGCGAATCCTGCCTTGTCTGAGGAACGTGTCTGAACTAGTTGAAAGGCACTTGCGGAAACACCAAATAAAAGTGGCGCACAAACCGATGGCTACTTTATGCACGCAGCTACTACACCCTCAGCATAGGTTTGGCTACCTCGATAAGAATGAAACCATCTACAAAATCCCATGTAAAGCTTGTGATAAGGTATATTGTGGCCAAACAGGAAGATCCGTCTCTACACGCATCCAGGAGCACCATTTGGCAGCGAAAAGACATGACCGAAGTCGCTATGCATTGCTTTTAGACAGGACACACCTTTGCATGGGACAAAAAACGCATTCTCGGAGTTTGCCCCTCTGGAAAGGGCCGAAAATTTCTTGAGCCCATGCACTTCGATGATTCATGCATCAGCCCGCGTATGGAGTTGGCTGGAGTGTAAAAAACATTCCAATGTAAGGTGGAAGAGACTAAAGCCGATAACTACGAACCAACATGAACCACAATTAGCGGCCACACCGGCTGACCTGGACTGACCCCGGACTGGCGGAAATTACAGATGCCAAATATCCACTGCGCCATTGCGACTGCTAATTCTGTCCACCATGGTGTGACGCAAATTGCAGCTACCAATTTTTGCCCACACTGAACGCCTTTATAACTGTACTAGCACTTTAAAATGTTCATGGTTTTTTGTACATGTTCTCGATTCTGACGATGAACTGGGGATCCACTGTCGAAAATTTACTGAATCAATTTGCCTAAGTTTCCTGAAGGACGCCTTTCCATGAAATTAAATTTGCTTGGGATGCCGGCAGGTTTTGCAAATCTTATTTCGTCAAACAAACCTTAGGAATAAAAAACTTGGTTGCCGTTTAAATTATATTAGGATATCATTAAGTTAGCCTTCGTATATTCTCGAGGTAGGCGATATTCGCAGTCCAGATTACTAGACGCTCTAAAAGGATTTTATATGCAGTTAAGCACATGTTTTGGCCTCATCAGTGTTTGTCTTATCCGTAGGCTAATAGTCGACACGCGTTCAAAGGTTCACCTTCTATAATTCACCTAACCGGACGGAACCTCTGATCTAGCGATTAAATTTAACTCCTTCCAGGAACCAACTCTATTTAATGGCCATATCAGGAGATCTGTAAGCTCAGGGCAAGGAACGTAGCTGCGCATTTCAAGTAATCGCTATTTACAGTAACAAACTAACTTGTTGACTATCGTACCCAGTCCAATTCCACAACAAGGCATGCTCAGGTCAAGAAATCGCAGAAAAAGGGATTATAAGCAAGCTATGAATGATCTTGAAGAGTAATGATTACGAGCCATTGAATACATTTAATAATACTTGCTACTAGAAATAAGCCAAGACGTTTTCCACTTGGTCTACCCCTGCTTTCGCTCATTTATTATAGATGTACGTGAAATAAACTACCGTTAACAAATAAAATAATACATTTTTCTTTCAAAACTGGATAACTCTTCAACTTTACATCCATTTTTGCCGATTTAATATTCCGTTTTCAAAAATAGTATTTGCGAAATTAAGATGAGGACTCACGTGGAAAAGCGTGCAATAGTATTCAGTATCAGTATATTGAGGGATATGTAGGAAAAATTCCTTTGAGTGCCCTATTTGTACATATGTGCAGTGGTGGCATAGTTTAACAGTCCGGGCCGGTTTTGGTTTGGCTACGTTAACTTCGCTCTACAGCAAATGGGATTTTTTTTCAAAAATGTCTCCGGATAAGTGTGGATATTTGTCCCTGTGAATTATCATGGTAAATAGATATAAAAGCATAGGATGGAACGCATGCCTTATAAGCCAGCTTTTTGTGATCAAATAATTTGAATTTCCAGGAGCCTATGAGAATAAAATGTTGGTATGGAAGGCGGCTGCGTCTCGTTTATCCATTAATCATCTCCCAGACCCGCCTTGACTGCTTCTATAAAGTTACAGATAAGAGTGCACTTAAAATTGAAAATATTTTAGAGATAATTAAATGTAATCTAATGTATTATCTCATCCAGCTGGAGTAGTTGAAATTTCACAAATTCATCCAGCGTTGATGCACTTAAAATTTTAAGTTGTTATAGCAACCACATTTTTATAGTTATCAGGGAGTGCACAGATTTAATATCTCCCCTTTTAACCTAACCTACTTCTGCATAGCTGTTCTTGAGTAAAAATACAGCATGTTGGCGGTCGACCGTCAGCGAATAGTTGAGTGAGTAGGCTTTTCTGCCGACGATTGTAGGCGAAAATTAAGTTGATCAAACTGTGAAATCTGTGCGGCCTTTTTCAACTACCCGATTGACTGCATTTATTAGAAATCGCATGCTAACTTTTGAAAACTTTGATTGAATTGAATACTACTGTGAAAGTTTCTGCAGCTGGTTTTACTTAGGCAAATGCAAACCTCAATATGCACTACAATGGTCGTTATAAATAACGCGCGAACCTAATTAATCAAGAGTTTCTAATGATCGTAGTGAAAAAAGACAGTTGGCGTATACAGTATATTGCCAAAGTGATGAAATCCAAGGATATTTACAATAAATTCCCTAGTACATAAAAGAAGGCCAAGCTTCACTCCCGAAGCCTAAACGTATAAAAATAAATATCTGAATAAAGAGAAAATATAGTGTGGTTTATCAATGCATGTTATGTTGTCAAGAAAATTGGTAAAAGTAGCTTATGTGATCCCTTTCAAATGCCTCTGGTCCCAGCATTTTGTCCTAGGAAAACTGCGATTTTAGGGTTTCGTGGTGGGGAAATAGACTAGGCAGAGAAGGAAACTTTTAGAAGTAAGTATTCAGATAAAAACGCAGTCGAAGTTGTTTCCCACGGCCGCTGGGAGTAAGTTGTCCCTTTTGTAAGTTAAAGGTGTGCCCTGCACATGCACTATCCTAATTTAACTCCAAATCATTACGTTGGACCTCAGGTAAGTTACAGTAGATGACCTCCTAAACACCATTTCTATTTTTCGGGAAATTCAAGAAACATTCAATTTTATCATCGGGTTTTTCCGCAATACATTAGACGATAATACAGATTAAGAAAATCTGCAGCTACAATTAAATAAAAATCGATATAGCAGTTATTAAAGTATATTCCACTGCAAATTATAATTCTCCATCCATAAAGCTCTACAAGCACCATCCTTTAGGACAACATGCAGTGAATTGGGATAAATGAGGGAACTTACATAAGCTATTGTCACCGAAAATCGGTTTCTTTTAAATAACAGAAATCTTTGAAAAATGAAAAATGGGAGCTACTAAGGAAACAAAACTTTAAATGCAGAAATAGTATGTACATGCGAAAATCCGAGTAAATAAAACAGCACAAGTAGAATAACATTTGAAAATAATCCTTTTGTGAAATGTTCGGACGCATGCTGATGTATTATGCGCAATGTAAAGTAGAGTTGTTACCAAACGGTCCAAAGTTTTAGTTCGAAACAGAAGATGATTTTCCCAAACTTTTTTGTTTGTTTCTTTGTTACTGCATCCTTTGAGACACGAGGACTAAGCCAACCCGATTCCCTTTTGATTGCGTTCTTTGGGCAGTCACTCTAGTAAGTAATTGCATAAGCTCAGGTGTGGGCATGCCCATCCGTGACTTATAAATTTAAGTCAATTTGTTATGTGCAATCCTAAACATAAAATCTTGTGTGCATTGAGAAAAATTTCCTTCTGTCAAATTCCATCACAATTATTTCGAGATTTTTAATGCGACGAGCTTGAGATTGCTCAAGAAATACTGCTTAAGCCGTTATGAATTTCACTGTTTTTATTAAGTTCTATCTTTAAATCAATATTTTATACGTGTTTACTAACACCTTGAAAATAGCATATGGCTTAAATAAATTGACCAAGGTAATGAGTTTTTAACCATTCCTTCTTATGCAGCCGTTTGTTTAAGGCCACGGTTTTAGAATCAACGAAACACGCCAACTCATTGCCGAGCAACACGAACGTCCACAACAAAAGTCGCAAATGAATATACATAAGATTAATTTTAGAAACTTTTCGTAACAAGTTTCCTCTTGAACAAGCGCTTTAATTTGTACTTTGTAGGCGAATATCTGCGCACTTCATCATTTTTGAAGATAAAGTCGGAAATGAAATGGTAAACGTTGCCCATTATTTGACTTTTATCAAAATAATGGATTGATTTTCTGCTGAAACTGAAAGATATAACTCTTCTTTGCATGTCGGAGCAGCTTTTCGGTATATTTTGTCACTTTTATGCCTTGTTTTTGATTACGAAAACACACCAGAGGGGCATAATACATGTTTCGATTTTACCATAACTGATAACACTCTGTCTATTCCGTTTCTAGTCTTTCTATTTATTGATTCTCTTCTCTATATGAAAAATGGCTAAACGGGATTCTTTTATGACTTTGCAGAGAACACTTATGACATTTCGTAACACCTCATATGATGGTTAAATAGTTGTTCACCCTTCGGCGCAGTTAAACAACATGTGGTCTTATGGGCATATCCCTTATCTTTATGGTACAAAACTTAATTTTCTCAGACAAAATTTTGTCAACTGACTTCAGTCTTCTTTTCCTCAATTTCATGATGTTCCAAAATTTTTCAGTTCTTTGAATAGATATACCTAAGAAACTTCTGGTGTTCAGTAAATTACTTTTACAGCAAAAAACGCAATAACAAGAAGTGTGGGTCCGCTGTGCTTGATAGCGTAAGAATTTCCGTGGATATCAACAAAGGCTTAATCATGGCTAAGTCTGCTCTTAATTGCCCCCAGTATACCAAGTTGAAGAGAAGCATTTTCTAGAAAAAAACTATGCGCCTCAAGTTTACTTGAGGAACACAATTAACAACCTCAGATATGTGCTAATCCCCCCACTCAAATCTTGACCATCCCATTGCATCACATATACAATCTACTGTAAGGGTTACGAGTTTTAATATACTGTATGTAGGAACACTAAAAGCCTACCGCACCCTCTAATTAGATGCAACTCTTTCCTATGTGCATAGGTAGAAACGTTACCTGTAGGGATACAGTGCAAGTATGTCTTTTTTACGATAACGTTAAATTTTAAAGTCTTAAAAGCACATTTGAAAGTTGTCAGTTTCAATCACTTGGCATACTTTAAATATTAACTATCCATAAAAAATAGTGAACCAAACTTAGCGTCATATGAACGCGATCATTTTTGCCTTGGTATTTCGGCTGTTTAAGCAGAATTTGCTACCTCGCTTGAAACTGCAAAGGAGCTCGAAATTAAGTAAACGCTGAATGTATAAGCAAAAAAATAACTATCACTATTGATGACTCATTTTTTAATCTGAAAGTGCGGCATGGTGTATTTTTGCACCAGTTGTTTGAGGCATGAACAACTTTATTTCACGAAAGGATTAACTCTTAATCTAACGATGTAAGTACAACCACCACTACGGATTAATAATGAAACTTTTAACCGTTAAATATTTTCAGGAGAACTGAAAATCTTCTATCCTTTTTACTAATTGTCTAAGCCTCACTGCGATGAAAATTAGACAGAAAGTAAACATGCATAATTCAAAATATTCAAAGGCCATTTGTTGATCCTTTATTCGTGGTAATTTTCTTGCTTGTTTCGGATATGACTCTTTTTGAGTGTCAATTAAAAAATTGAACTAATAACGTTAATTATTAGCAAACTGCAAACGTTACTAATCAATAGGGATTTTTTATGTTCGGAAAGAGCGTAGTTAGTTTCAAAGAAGGATTTATTTTAAAATAATCTCAAATTCCATCAAAACCCGTAATTTATTCAACATAATCAGATATAAAGTATTCAGGGGACTAAAGGACTCTTCATATATGCGTAAATCTACTATAAAATCTCATCATTCGGAAACCAGAGAAAATTGCAGTGATCATAATGCTCATTAAGCAAAGAACATTGGTAGATTACATGGTTTCAGCGTCAAGTTATTTATGGAAGAGTGGTTTTTCCGAGCACAGCAAAATTAGAAGGTCCGCTTTAGTTTTCAAATATCATTCCAAACTTATCATCAAAAACGCCCTCATGAGAGCAGGCGATCAAAAATAGTGGATGTTGACCAGACGCTGACATTTCCAACATCATGGTGAATCCTCCCTTTATTATTTGAAGTATTTCGGCAAAACGGGACTTCTTTCAAAACTATGCTAACTCCGTGTGCTAATGACCCCACTGTAATAGTTCGGATAAAGAAAAAGGACTAAATATCGGTTTATACTGGGCGCCAAAGGGCGAACCGATGTTTACATAGGAACTTCATCTGAGAATGGAAAGGAGGAACGTTTGCGGCTAAGGTTTGAAAGCCCCGTCCCTCCCCCCTATGGCCTCGTGCTAAATGAACAAACAAAACAAAAAAACAAGTGGAGAAATAAAGAACAGCATAAGCAAACGATTTTGATTTTTGCAAAATAAATTATCGTCTATAAATGCAGTGAGGCAGTTCGTCAAAAACAGTATGGCGACTGATGCATGAAACATTCCGCAATTTGAAAAAGACCGGTAATCACTTGCAAACCAACATTGCGTAGGTTTGCAATACTGTTGAGCGTGCAGTTCAATTTAATTCTTTTCAGTCACGCTAGGATGCCGACTCTGTGATAAGCATCTTCCTGACCGCTGTGAAAAATTTGATTCGATGAAAAAACGACTACTTAAATAGTAAGCATTTCATCGTTGATTTTGACTTCCTTTATACATTAAAATATACTTTATGGAAGGCACGCAGGCTAATAATCGTCTATTGTACTTATTTGATAGAAAATTACGCCTTTTTTAAATGCAGTTTCTGTCGGTTTCAAAATGTCTTATTTTGAGTTTTTTTATGACTCTATGGTATTCATTTATAATACGTCGTATCTGTAAATTTATTATTTATGCGTCCGATAAATACAGCATGATCCATGGCTATTGAATAAGAATATGAGAGCTATGCAACCAAATCATCAAACAGTAGGCATGAAAGTACTTTACCTTAAACAGAATGAACACAACATTCAGGTTGTAAAACTTGAATTTGGTTCTAGCAATCGGTAGGTTTCAAAAGCATTTGACAATAAAGAAACTTCTTAAAACCGCTGGAAACCCTTCCTTTAAGAATAGCATTTAAAGAAAACGTAATTTTCTATTAAATAAGTAAAAGAGAGAATTTTTTCATGCGTGCTGTTCATAACATATATTTGAATTTCAAAAGGCAGTCAAAATCAATGATAAAAATGCTTACTGTTTAAGTAGCCATTTTTATTATAGAATCAGCTTTTTTTGCAGCGGTCAAAAGGATGCTCATCGCAGAGTTGGCATCCTAGCCTGACTGAAAATATTTGAAAATGGACTGCATGATATACAGTATTGCAAAACTACCCAATATTGGTTTGCGAGTGATTACCGGTCTTTTTCAAATTGCGGAATGTTTCATGCAGTACTCGCCATACTTTACTTCGTAGCTTAGCCAAAGAAAGTCGATATGCTTTTCTGGCTTCTTTATTCAAGATATGACTAAATATGACAGAAGGGCAGTAAATTTACTTCGCTGTTGAAGCCATCCCATATATTTACCTCCATAAAGGCACATGTCGAGAGACTAGTCAGTTAAAAGTGCAATGTAATATTCGATGCAGATTCATTCAGAAACTGATAAATGTCATTTCTATCGAAGATGATATCTGCCAACTGACTTGGCAGTTGCCAGTGATTACCTTGTGATTTTTGTTTACTTCGTCATTTACCTGTGATGTGAGGGTGCCAGTGTTAGATCACTCAAAATAAGCTAGATATTTAACCTTGAAATATAAGTTGTGAGGTCCTGAAAATCTCGTTGTAATCTTGGCCTTTTTATGTCATTTTCGCAAACTCATTCATTTATGAAACAAAGTTGACATCCAGAAAAAAGTTTTTGCAAGAAAGTTATGCAAGTTCAGATGTTAACCATTCTGTAATTTGCAATGTTTTTTTTTCTAAATCATATCACTTTATAAAGGTCATCTGTGAATGACTGCGTTAAGTTATTGCATTCCAAGCACCTTCATGCAAATCATTTGTCAGTTGCTAGGATTTTCTGACATAAATGGGAAGTTCACTGAAAAAAGTGAAAAAATGAGACTTAAATCCGAAGAAAACTCATTTTGCGATATTAAATATGTTTCAATTTGGCCGCATTAATACCCAATGTTTATCAATCGGTTAAAGCTGTGGCTTTTGAGGTTCCAAATCGCGCAGTTATTATACCGTATGCAAATTATCTAGACTTTGGAAAAGTAAAAATTGCTGCTTGTTCGTGTGTTTCTCCACTGACTTTGGGCCAATTCAATGCTGAAATGTGCTGCAGACATTATTCTGTCAGATCCACGTCCTTTCGCAAAAAGGTCAGTTATTAGTAATCGTTAGTTAGAGCCATGTCGTGCTACTGTGGCTCTAATCGAAACTAATTCATATGCACGGTCAAGTATTAAATGAAAATCTTGGCAACCCTCGAGTTCAAGGGCTATGTTTGACTCTGATGAGGCCGCCATTTTTTCAGCTGCCCCAACTGTTTGTTTAAACCTCAAAAAGAATGCCAATAGAATAAGGTGAGAAGGCCTGCTGAATTCGTTGCATTTACTCATCTATGCAACGATTCGTACACGGCTGTACTCAAGGTTGCAATTTTCCTAACGCCTAAGAGACGGAAATAATGCCTTTCCAAAAGTTTCTTGATTAGTATGGAATACGAGCACAAATAAACACAATTCCTTCGGGTCAGGCTTATTGGGATTAACTTATTTTTCAAATTTATTTATTCGCCGATCCCTTTATAATTTCAATGCGAAGATCAAAATTTGAATCGATTGTTTATCACACACTTGAGGTTTTTCATTTTGTTCATTGAATTTTTAAGGCCCAAAAAACTGTCTACTAGAAAACAATTCCCTTCAAAATAATAGGTTAAAGGAAATAGGAGGACAGTGCGATAAAAATCCAATGTTTCCTTGGGTCCAGATTATTTCTCGTGCTACTGAACGCTGGGAGAATAAGCGTATTGCATATGTGTTTTCTAGTTTAAAATAAAACTAATAAAATAGAAAAGTTTCAGCTGTCTTTTCGGGGAATAACGAATATCGTTTTGCAGTCGTGAAACTGCTGTAAGTGCGATTATGCAAAAACGCACCAACTGCAGGAATCGAAGAGCGGATTAAATATATAAAGTTTCATTTTGAAAATATCGTACGTGTTTTTGACATAACATTAAGTTATAAACGTGTGTTGCTGTAGTTTGCTTTACCGCACCGAAATAAAGGCCATAAGCAAGAAAAGATACGAAAGACCGCAAAATGCCGTCATTTTTCTCTGCCACGCTGAAGGCAAAAAATGCCAAACATTTTGGAGGGAATCAATAAATCGAAAAAAATAAAACGGAACGGGTGGAAGGTTAGTAATTTTCGCAAAATAAGATCGAGGCTTGGCACACGGGGATAACCTCTATCAACCATCGTGTGGCGCTTTCCACAGCCTGCTAAGCTCTCCGAAGGCGGTTGAGTGAAGGAAAGAGAAGATGGGCCCTTGCGAGCCGATAGTAGACACACACGTAGCCGCATCACAACTGGGCAGAGCAATCATCATCCCGGCCAGTTCATCCGCTCATCTTCCATGTGCGGAACCCGATGGACGTGTGAGCACGAGCAGGATTACCAGCTTGGGACGACAGCTTAGGTCGGTGACAGCTGCACAGGCGCAAACCGAGGTTAATCCGCCTCGGCCCCCATCCTCTTCAATGGTTTACCTCTTATTGACCATTACTGCCACTACCTATACATACAATAATTGCCGGCTATTAAACCCACCTCGGGCCCAGACCAAATTGGGTTAAATAAGCGGCGGGCTTATTAACCGTGGGCATAATAGCCGGCGACTACTGTACTGTGAAGCGCAGTACAAGTCTAACCTCCAAGCTGGCTTTTGAAACGTCAGGAAAATAGAGCCACGGTTGCCTAGATCACCTTATCGTCATATTTATGTTCAGGAAGCGCATCTTTGCTTCTATTATCTGTATGCAGTAGTCGCTGAAGGACTTCAGAAAAGACTACAAGATAATCATTATCACAACTTGAGTCAATGTCGACTAGCGAAAAAGCATCAATATTTTGAATATTTTGACATGCTGTGTGATCTATGACGACTACTGTATGTGTATATATTCCACCCCAATGTTGTAATTATGCCGAGCCTTTTAAGATTTGAAGGATAATAATTGTAAGGAACGTGCGGCCTCGCCCTCACCTCTTTGCTAAATAATTTCCCGTCTCTTTCAATCTGGTCAGCATAGAATTTGGCGCACTTTATGATTAAAGGCGCTTTTCTGTAAGACCTCTTCTTCAGACCCCATTAACAACCATACTTATATTCAGATAAAAAAACTAAAATAAGGTAATTTATGATATTTCCCTATTTTCACTCCCAGCACACTGTTTTTACTTTTAAAGCATACCGTTTGGTTGTGTCTATCAACGGATAAACTTTTCACGAATTAAGGCAAAGGTTCAATTCCCAGGTATGTGCATAGACTGAGAAGAAGTAATTTCGATCACCGGAATCATAGTTTTAGTTGTCTGAGCTTTCAAACTCTTGCGGAAGTCCATCCCGCGGGAGTTCAAAAGCGCAGACAAATAAAACTACGATGCTGTTGATCGAAATTACTTCTTCTCAATCAACAGAAAAACTTCTATTTATATAAGCTCTGGGCCGAATGAGTCACCATCTTTAAAATAGAAAACTTTCCCCTCAATTCTCTTTGGACTTGGTGCTGGGCAAACAAAAACTGCTGCTGTTGGTGCTATTTAGGAGAGGAGTTGTGTCAGAATACAAATAGGCATCACTGAATACTTTGAAAATATACACGACTAAACTACCTGATACTCTGCACAGATAAGTAATCTTTTGTGAGTAAACTCAGAGATGTGGCTTCCATGTTGAGCTGTGAGTAGAGCACTGTCAGGACTAATATTTATGAATGAACTGGACTGGTGGGACAATTGTTAACCCGTTGGAAAAATCAATACAGTCCATGTGTTCCAGAGATGGAAGTCCATTGTTGGGACCTTCGCCTAACAATGAGATATTATTTTTTTCCGTTTTCTGAAGGGCAGCAGACGAGCAAATGTAAGCTTCCGGTAAATTTTCCCCGGCTTATTACATTCATTGAGGGAATGGGGTCAAAGGTAAGCATGCGGTTAATTACTTTCGTCAGTTCCCGAATTAATTAAAAGGTTTGCGTTCCATGTATCTGTATGGATCAGAAATAAGACGTGTCGAGAACTGGATCAATTGATTTATTTTCCTGAGCTTTCGAACTCTTACAGGAGTCCATCTTCAGAGATGAGAAGTAGCAACCAAAAAGACGGCAATTATAGTGGTCATAGGCCAATCAACTGTCAAAAGTCATTAGGTTGTCGAGGGGTTAGAAGCAGCTATCAAAAAGGATGGGGGAAGGAGGACAATTAGCTGTCAGTGGAGTCGGGGGCCAACTACAGCGGCGTACACTAATTAGCTGTCTGTGGCGCAGGGGGTCATGAACAGCAATTTGTGTGATGACTTGTCACCCAGTAGAGGATTCTAGTAACCCTGCCTCATCTCTTGGCAGGTTCTTCGTGGGATTCTCATCGTTTGCAATCCCTACTTTCGATTAAGTTTCGTTTAATCCTTTGCTCTCATAATGGCGCAAGACTTTGTAGGCCGCGTGGAGGTTAAAATGCCTGTTGACGGAGTTCGCATCTGAGTACCATCGATCAAGCATCAGCCTTTCGGCTTTTGAGTTTCGTCGGCCTATGATGGTTGCTCCTTGAAGCTCGAAGTCCTGGCCATTCTCTGCGATGTGTGCTGCGAGTTGAGAGTTTGTGTCTAGTCTCCGAGCTGCCTGTTTGTGCTCGTGAAGGTGAGTCTGCAATTGGCGGCGTGTTCCTCCAACGTAATTGCAATCTCCTTCGTTGCAAAGAATCTTGTAGACAGCTGCAGAGGTTTCTGTAGGATGCAGTTTGTCTTTAGATTGCATCATCCACTGGCGTATTGTCACCTGCGGTCGATGGGCTAAGCCTACGCCAGCAGGTTGCATCAGTCGTGAGACTGCTTCGCAGACCACTTTTATGTAGAGAATGGCTTTCCAGACTTCGGGTTGTTGTTTCACTGGCCATCGTCTGTTCATTCGGCTCCTGCTCTGTTTAATAAATGAATTTTGATATCCATTTGCTCGGAAAAGTTCACGGAGGTATTGTTGCTCAGCTGTTCTGGCGGCTGGTGTGCCGCAGTGTGTTTCCACTCTTTGGGAAAGAATACGAACGCCGCTACGTTTGTGACAAATTGAACGATTGCTGTTGAAATGTAGCTCCTAATTTGTGTCGGCGGCCCTTCTGAATACTGTAGTTTGCAATATTCCAGTTGAAAACACGGACATCGAGGAACGGTAGTTGGTTGTTTCTTTCCACTTCTATCGTGAATTGGATATTTGGATCAACCGAGTTCAATAAATCTTTGAACTTTCGTCAGTACATGCAAATGAATCATGGTAATAATTGGTTGGGACTTGGAGGTCCATAAGAGGCGACTGGTTAAGCGGCAGTGATTGTTTGTTGTAGCCAGACCACGGGAAAGGGGGATAAGAGAGACAAAGTGCGGACAAGTGCATGCAGTTAAGTGGCCGTTGGCCATGCCAAGCCTGGCTCTTGTAGGCAGTACTTCTGTGCATCAAGGCCGGCTTCATCAAATTGATAGCGGTCCCTTCTGCTGTTGCTAGCAGGCGCTGATAGAAGGCCTTAGAGTATTTTTATGAGAACTTATAAATCACCCGGAATGCTTCGTTGGGGTCCACATGATCTCCGGAATCAACCATGAGCGCCAGAATAGAGCTGTTTATGCTCCTAACTCAAACTTTTCTCAGACATGCCATGAAGCATTAGCTTGACCTTTTGGATACGCGTCGACTCGTATGACCAATATAACCTGCTACATAGGAGAAAGTAAATGAATAAATGCAAATTTAGGTGATCTAAGCTGGTAATCTATCCTTACCATCACGTGTAAGACCTGGTTGCTTGAGAATAATATCCGAACTGTCGTTGCTTGGACGAATCGTGATGTGGCTTGGTCAAGGTATCTTATCAGGACTTCGCTTGCCGCGTCTTCTTGATAAGCGACTTTGAGGAATAGTGTTACCTTTTCCAAGGTAATTCTGGTAAGTTTTATTTCTGGTAATGAATCTCGCAGGATGCCCGTTTTCACGAAGCAGGTCCTGGATTTTCTTAAGCTTCTCCTCAATACTGTCTGCCAAGCAAATGTTTCTAGTCCTCCGCACTAGCCAGCTGGAGGGATACGAAACCATCAAATGAATTTCAATGAATGAATGAATGAATACTTGGTTGGTTGGGCAAACAAATGAGAGGCGCCGATACATGAATATGAAGCCAATTAGGTTGCTAACGCAAACGGCTTTTTTTCAAGTACTGGTGGTGGTGGTGGTAGTGATAGTGGTGGTGTTGGTGGTAGTGGTGGTGGTAGTGGTAGTGGTGGTGTTGGTAGTGGTGGTGGTGGCGGTGGTGGTGGTAGTAGGTGGTGCGTCGGAGGGGTTGATGCGATTGACATGATCAGACCAGCTTCCCCCTCATATGTTTCGGGCTTCACTAAGGTGTTATCTGATCGCAGGCAAATTATGTTGCCGTAAGCGCTGCATTAGGACTGAACGATTACAGAGGAGGAGGAGAAGAAGAAGAAGAAGAAGAAGAAGAAGAAGGAGGAGGAGGAGGAGGAGGAGGAGGAGGAGGAGGAGTAAGAAGCATACGAGAAGGGTGGCATGAG
>JAYGXS010000005.1:58737054-58808709 GCA_036362985.1 Ligula intestinalis
GAAGGAGGAGTACACTAAGTCATTTCTTGAGAAGAAGAAGAAGAAGAGGAGGAGGAGGAGAAGGAGGAGGAGGAGGAGGAAGAGGAGGAGGAGGAGGAGGAGGAGGAGGAGAAAATAATCGCGCTAGTGGCACTCGGTTTAAACTATGGTTGATGGCACGTTGGCACATATTCAAAATGGGTTTACCGCATGCAGTGGGGGGAGGCATGCATCTTATAGAAGATCAAATAAACGCATTATCTACCTCATAACAGCGTTAATCAAAGAGTGTTAATATCCCCTGACCTAAACTGGCGAAATAACGAGCTCGTGGGTCAATGGTTAGGGCGTTTGTCTTTGATCAAAAGGGTCGCCAGTTCGAGGCTCGGGTGGGGCTCCACTTAGGTCTGGGTATGACTGGCTGATGACGGTTAATAAGCCAGAAATGGCCATTCCAGTCTCCCTTGTCTTTGCCGGCAATATTATCTCATTACTTTCTAACTGCCTGCGTGCTAGTGACTTTGCCGATCGGCGATGTGAGTAAGCGCGCTTGACAGTTACGTGGTTGCAGTTCCTAGAAGCTTAGAGACCACGAAAACTATGTCAATAGAGCATAATTGAAGCCTGGCCGTCAAACTTGAATTGCACCGCGTTAAATTTCCAGCGAAAAACCTCACTAATTGATGCAAAGGTTCCCATCCCAGTTATGTGCATTTAGTAAGAAGAAGAAGCTGTGTCGATCGCTGGAATCGTATTTTTATAAGTCTGACATGTCGAACTCTTGTAGGAGTCCATCGTCAGCAAGCAACCATTATATAGGAAAGGGGCATATTAACCATCACAGGGGCAGGAGAGGAATAGGAACGATTAACAACCAGTGCTGTGAATCTGGAGATACCTGCGCAGGCCAACATATGCGGGTGCCAGCTCGATGCATCGGTTAACTCAGTTGTCATCTGACACCCAGGCTCTAGTTAGTTCTCGGCTCGCCTTGCTGTTGGCGTGGACAACTATTCTCGCAGCTGAAGTTGAACTCATGAGCCGTCTCGTAGGTGTGCGTCACCCCAGCCAGCTTATGTTCGTGTGTGCGTGAACCCAGCATGCATCCAGGGTGTCCCGTGGCATTTATGAGACGGTTTAGACATGGTATGCGATACATTACATCCGACTGTTCACTTAGATTTGAGCGATCCTTGAGTCTCATGACCTGGTTGTGCATTGTAGCCTTGGGACGGTGTGTGATTCCGACGCCTAGTTCCGCGGCATTGTACTTGGTCGCTTCCGACACACCCTTGATATAAGACAATGCATGCCAAATCGTGAGGTTAGTTTTGTTTGGGTCGTCGGAGTGCGAGCACGTAGGCATCGGCTTATGAAGGCCTTAGGATAACCTTTCTGCATGAACTGGTCGCGCAGATGTCGGGCCTCGCGTGCCTTTTTCTTCCGGGCTACTGCAGTGAGTCTGGATTCTTTTAGATAAGCGTTCTCACACAGCTTCGTTTGTGAGCCACCGGATCGTTGCTGTTAAAACTAGAACCTCTGTGGTGTTTGTCGCCTTCCTGGAAAAACCTATCAAGCTGCGAAGTGGAATTTCATGGGGGCAAATCATATCAGTATCCGGCCTTTCATCTGACGGATGAGATGCAAAGCTACTGTATATTGCGCGTAATACGCATATACTGCAACAGACACAGAGAGAGTACGCCTCGTTTTATAATATCATCAGAACATTTCCAGCATAATGTCCCCTGTTTATTTACTTAGGGGGGTTTGGTAGATTTGCTGCATTTAGTTGACCAAATTGTAGCCTAGTAGTAATTCTGATCGATTCTAAATGATTGCTTAGGAAATCTTGCTTGGGCAGTCAGCTATCTGTTCCATGTTGGTGGACTCCATACGAGCGGTAAATTTGGGCAGGTAAAATCGATCCAAGTGTGAGAAAATTCACGGCACACGGCGTGGAGTGGTATCTCAAATGGTAGAGGGCTGGCTGCGTAAAGGCGTTCCCCGCTATGTGAGTCGACTCCCGCCGATGCCGCGAGGTTTTTCACAATTGGTTCAACTTAATATTGATTCATTCTCATGAAAGGTTTGAGTTTCATATTACATTACAATCCTTCTCTGTTTGCTTATCCATCAAGTTTTTCTCAACTACTCTTCGGTCTGCATTTTAGTTTGGGAAACAAGGAAGGTGGTAACTGACTTTACCAAAATCGACCAGAATAATAGGCAAGAAAAGAACGGTATAATTTTGGCATCCCAAAATAAGATGTTCTCGTATGACTGCGTAATGGCGGTATGATGGAGTCTAATCGTCTTCTTGGTCTAAAGGCTTTCTCTGTTTACATATTGGAGTCGCTCTTCTATTTTTTTGGTCTTTGGGCTCCCTTTGTTAATCAATATAAGTTGCTGTTGTGGTTTTCTGTGTCTTCAGACTTCCTTTTTAACAAATAACAGTCACTCTTTTGTGTTCCTTTTGCAGTCCTTTCGACTACATTTAAGTTATGAAAAACACTTACAAGCACCTTTAATGTCATTCCCTTATTGTCCAGTTTTCACACCCTTATACGGCTCCTTGTTTGCCCTCCTCCCCCTTTGCTGACGATTTCCGTACGAAACATGGGCAGGGATCGTTGCCATTGTGCGGCAATACGAGGTACTCTTACCCATCCAACTATACATCATCTTAACATAGAGAAAAGGCTAATTAAACCCAATCATACTGTGTATTTCCTAAAATCCCTTTCATTTATGAGTAAATTTGTACTTGGTGGTTGTTTAATACTTTCCACGATATTCCCAGCCAAATACTGCCTTCCGTAGAAGCATTCGAAAGAGCTTAACAGTCGGACAGTCAACAAAAAGGAAAATAACCTCTGTGTCTCGCCCCACAAAACAGTGATTGCCTTTTCCTAACTCATGGACGTACGCTGTACGGGCAGATGATAACCCCCACAGTATCTCTGTCTTCGCTGGATTTGCATGTTTTGTTGCTTAGTTTAGGTATGATGGGCGCATCTCCGACACTCGATGGCGTTCTTCGCAGTCTTCTCCCCGTGTGACCCGTAAGAAAATAATAAAAACTACGAAGGGCACCAGCACAGGCCGTCCGACTTGAATATACTCTCCACTTCACCCTCTAACTCACGGGTGAGAGTTTTTCTCCTTAAAATCTCTCAAATGGTGTTCGAATTTCACTGTCAGCCCTTTTTCACCCAGTTCTATTTACTGGCGACGCTACTCTTTTGAACTGCTCTGCTGAACCAATGCATTGCATAACTGTTTTGTACCAAAAGAGAGTTCAAAGGTAGTTACCTAAATTTCCCCTGGATAGAACCTGGTCTGACCTGACCCTCTTTTCTCTCCATCCTGCTTTGCACACGTCATTTTCACGACCATCAAGTATTCCTCGATTATTTTTCCGTGTACATTTGAGTTTAGGAAACAACTCAATTGGTTACTGACTTTATTAAAAGCGGCCAGACTAACGGACCCGAACCAAAAAGTATAATTTTAACATCCCATGGTAAGAGTTTCTGGTATGGCTGCCTAACATTTCTTGGTCTGTGTGGTTTCTTTGTTAAACAATCGGATTTGCTCTTATCGTTTTTTGGTCTACAAGCTTCTTTTTTAAACCAATAAAAGCTGCTCTTGTGGTTTTCAGAGTCTATGGACTTCATTTTTCAGACTATCTTTTGGTTTTTTTTTCCAGCAGCCTATAAGTAAAGTAAAACAGTTACAAGCACCTTCAATGTCTATCTTATTGTCCACTTTTCACGCACTTATACGATCCCTTCTTTGTCCCCTCCTTCCTCGTTCCTGCCCCTTTACCCACGATTTCAGTAAGAAACGCGGGTGGGGGTCTTTGCTCTTGTGCGGCAATACGAAGCACTCTTACGTATCCCAATAAACGTCATTTTACCATCGAGAAAAAGCTTATAAAACCTTATGATACTGTGCATCCTCTAAAGGTATCGTCTATTTATAATAAGAATCACACTCACTGGTTACTTTGTGTTTTCCGAACTATTCCTGGCAAATGCTGCATTCCCTAGAAGTCTTAAACGCAATCTGTATTCAGAAAAAGTACGAGTCTGACGCTCAAAAAAAAGTAAAATAACCTTAGGTAGAAGAATTTCTTTGGGAACATGTGTTTATGGAGTGAATTTTTAACACTGGCTCACCAGGTCGTCATCAGGCGGATAGGAATCGTACGAAACCGTCATTCCACAATGACGGCTTACAGAGGCTAATAAAGTGGGTCGGGGTAAATATTGGTAATTGTCACCCGCATGTGATTATGCGGTCAGTGGGGAAGGAAATAGTTGTCACTGGCATGCAATTATGCGGTCGGTCGGGGACTAATTGGTGACCGCATCTAATTGTGCGGTCGGCGGTGGTTGGATTTGGTATCCTCCAGTCCGGGAACTTGACACAAATTTGCATGGGACAAAACTCGCATTGTTGGCTCTTGTCCATTCAAGAAAGGCCGCGAATTCTCAGAAGCCATCAACTCCGACGACTCGTGCATCAACAGGCACTTCAAATTGGACGCTATGTACACCAACCTCAGAGAAACATATAAGAGACCGCAGCTTACCCGGACTGGAGGACGCCAAAACCAACTACCACCGACCGCACAATTGGATACGGTCAGCAATTACTCCCCGACCGATGGCATAATTACATGCCAGTGACAACTACTTTCTTCCCCACTGACCGCATAATCACATGCGGGTGTCAATTACCAATTTTTACCCCGACCCACTATATTAGCCTCTGTTAGCCGTCATTGTGGATTGACTGTTTCGCACGATTCCCATCCGTCTGATGACGACCTGGTGAGTCAGCGTTGAAAATTCATTCAATAAACACATTTCCCCAAAGCACTTCTTCTACCGAATTATACTTCTTGGGATGCCGACATCCCAGAAAACAACCTCTCCGTCTCGCAGCTTGTCTGCACCTACCCCACTCAACAGCGAACACTCTTTCTTATCACGTGGACACCTGTTGTACGGGCAGGTGCTTATTTCTCCACGGTATCTCTCTTTCTCTTCGCTGGTTTTGCGTGATTGTTTTCTCTGCTTCTTCGCCCTCTTTCCTCTTCGTCCTGCTTTGATAATACGAGTTGCTCTAATTGTTTGCTAGATCTATAAGCTTTTGTTGTTAACCAATCGGAGTTGTTCCTATAGGTTTCTGGGACTACAAGCCTGCTTTGTAAACCAATAAAAGTTGCTCTTGTGGTTTTCTGGGTCTATAGGCTTCCTTTAGTCCCCAATGAGTGCTGTTCTTGCAGTTTTTTAATATCTGTAGACTTCCTGTTTTAACCAGTAAAGATTGCTTTCATTTTACTCTTTCAGCAGACTTTTCAACAACATTTTAGTTCACTAAAACAGTTGCAAGCGTCTTTAATTCATATCTTATTGCTCATTTTTCATGCACTTATACGGCCCCTTGTTCGCACACCCCTTCCCCTTTAATTTCTTTTTAGCCAAGATTTCCGTAAGAAAGTTGCACGGGAGAGTTCGTCATCGGGCGGCCACACGAGGCACTCTTACCTTCCTCACTAAACATACTTTGAAACGTAGAGAAAGTCTGGTTGAACCCAGTTACACTGTGTATTCCCTAAAAGTCTCGTTCATTTATGATGAAACATGTAAGCAACGGTGGCTCTACAGGGTGTCCCAAAAATGTTTACACATTGTAAATAATTGTCAACTTCGTGTTCATTCTAATTTTATTATTTCACAGATGAAAACAATATTTAGGAGCATCATTTTATTGTTTTTTCAAAGCATTTCGACTATCGCAACGGTAATTGAAGTGAGAGAAGCCATTGAGTATGAATGCATCCGAATACCAAGGAAATTGTAGAGGCGATATCACTAAAAATATACAAAACGTCTTGGAAAATACACAATGGAAAACTTTCTAAGGTAGTCTAACTGCTAGAAAGTGATTTACAAGACTATTCTAATAGAAACATTGTCAAAACCGGTATATGAGGATGACGATGAAGATAAGAAATGATACAACTCACTTAGATCCTTCACGGTCGTAGCCGGCAGTAGTCAAGCTGTTGATTTGCCATTTTTCATGGTGTGTAAAATTCCATTGCTTCGCGTTTTCAGCAGTGCCATAATCAAAATGGACATCAGTTTGAGATCATTCAGTGCAAAAACAATAAAATGATGCTCGTAAATATTTTTACAATTTTGAAATATGTCAATGTAAAGGCTTGATGAGAATTATCGAAAACAAATGTATGTTCGCCAATTCATCTTCTGAATTTTTAAATCGTAAAATTATGGTGACCATAAATTTTAAAATTATGTAAAATGTGTATGCATTTTTTGGGACATCCTGTATATTTTTCAAGGGTAATTCTGCCTTCCGTAGAAGTCAGGAACGCAAACTGCATTCGGAAGAGCTTAGCACACTCACAGTCAAACGCTCAGCAAAAAACGCCAATATCCTCTGCGCCTCAACGCGATTGCTTTTTCCTGCCACACGTTGCCCGGGCAGGTGATAATATCAGCGCGATCTCTCTCGCCCTCTCTACGCTAGTTTTGCATTTTTTTCTGTTTGTTCACCCTCTTTCCTCACCGTTCTGCTTTGCGCGCGCCTTTTGTTTACGGCTTCTCAGGCCTCGGGGTACGGGGAGGCGGGGGTGTCGCGGTGCAGCGCTTGCGGCCTGCACCTGTGTGCACACCCACACACCCGGTGTCACGTGAAGAACTGTGAGGGACGGGGGGGGGGGGGCAGGGGAGGGGGCAGCCTGGCGGCGGCTGGGTCACGAAGAGCGTGGGGCGGACTCACGGACCAATCACATGGCCGGCCATGGTGCTGTCGTCGCCACGGTGTTGTCAGCTCACAACCACGCGCAGGTGGGCGCCCAGTCATTTTCACCGAAAATGCACTGACAGACTTTGGCTATTATCTGCATCCCCTGCTCCTCTACACTTCCTGCTGGACACATTTAACCCTCGGGTATGCTTCTTCTCTTCTCTCTGTGTCTCTGCGCTAGCTTACTTTCCGATTTAATGCATACTTTTTGCATTGGTGTGCGCATCACATAGGCGTAAATGTTTCGACCATCCACACTGAAGTGTACATATATTTTTCCTTGAAAAGGGGGGAATCCCCCAAGGCAGGTACCTTAGGTCTCGGGGAAGGTTCTGCCATGCGGAAAATCAGGTACTCTTACTGCCACTAAATGGTGTTCCGCGGATGGGAACTTTTACGGAATGCAACTATGGCTTGAGAAATAGACCCTTAAAAGTAACTCAAAACCATTTCCTTGAGTGTTGTTTGCAAAGGCGATCGGATGGTTTAAAAGATGCGCCCTGTCTGTGCTGAAAATGGCCTGTTTTTGCTAAAATTTGAGCCGAATGGGAGAAATAAAGTGAAGTTACTGTCGGCGATGTGCTACTTGTCACACATACTCAGGGAAGTATTGGTGAAAAGAAAACAAACATTGCTACTTTGGATTGCCCTGTCGAATATCGATTAACTCCTTACTGAGTGTTAAGTCAATTTTTTCGATAAATTGAGAAGGCGCATTTCATGCATACTTCGTGCGGCTTTCTCCGTCGATTCAAAACCGTGAATTATTGTCACGCTTCGATTTTTGCCAATCTATCATTTGGTAAAGATATATTATTTACGTCACCAAAGCTAACTACTATGTATGCTTCAGAAGGCCTTATTTCATTTATTATTTGAGAGCTACGGGTGATGAGCCCCTGCATGTTCACTCGTACATTCACATAATTAGATGCACAAGGTTTTTTATTGTGGATCTTGCTATTTAATTTGTGTTTTATTTTTAGAGTAGGTTTTATATTTACTCTTGAATTAAACAAACCCAATTCCGTTGGTAAACATGGGTCTAAAAGAATAAATGTGGCGGAAATTTGCTAATTTTTATGAGTTTTTTTGCGCACACATTGCCGGTTGTCTACGGGTAGTTTCCAACCGGTAAAACCCGCATTAATACCATTCCCATGTTCCGAAGAAGAATAATTGGTCACTGCGGGAATCTGCGCATGTCTCAGACTGTTCTACTATTACCTATGATTAAGGATTCCCTAGGGAATTCGAAACGTCAGGACAATAAACCTCTAGTTCCAGTGATTGCTTCTTCTTATTCTGAACTGCTTCCTGGAACTCGCATATTCTCTTCGATTGGCATTCCCGTGCTGCAGAATCCTGGCGTTAGTGATGGCGAAAGGAACTTATTGAAAGGTTCGCTTGAGCCTTAAACATACAATTTATTTACCAAGCTTACCATTGCTATTCAGTTTCCATCACAGTCATCTGTCTGTGTGCCGAACGCACAGCAAAACATCTCTGGTTATTAGAAACTTAAATGGTTGATACTGATTTGAAAAAGAAAAATGGCGTAGCATTTATTCCCCCCAGCCTTCAACTCTCTGCTCCGCAGGCCTGTCCGCCTTTACGCTCTAACATAAAAAACGCTTATAAAGGTTTTCTAAATATATCTGTGTTGGTGTGTGGTTGTTGCTGGTAGCTTCCTGCAGAACATTAATCATGCACTCTGAATAGCTTTCATTGTGTAGCAAATGGTCGAGTTTTGAATTACTAGCCCTGAACCGATTACTTCACGACTCTGCATAGGACAAATGAAGTGTGCGTCCCCATTCTGCAATATTTTAGGCAGCGCTTCCTAGCATTCTGTATTTTTTCCGCACGAACACGAGTGAACCGAAGCACAGTCACCTATTTACCAAAAAAAATTATTTGGTACGATTTTAAATCGGTAGAAAAACGTCTAGTACATTCACGCTGGTTTTGGAGCCTTGTTAAATGTCAGAGTTCCTTTGCGAACCATCTATCTCCTCCATTTTTATCGTCTGTCTATATCAAGTTGTTTCTGCCGCAGTTGAGGCGCATTTCAACGACGAATTGCGCGAAAATTCATTGACAGCTTTCAATTATCCTTTAGCCAAAATTTACACGTGCACTTAAGTTAATTATTTATGCATCAATTAAGGTGACGAAAATTATCTGGATGAATTCATACCTGTGAAGTAATAATAACCGGCAACGGAAGTTTAGGAAGTGCACTTCATATACCCATATTTTCGGCACTTTGTCCTAAAACAACGGTAGTTATAGGATTTTCTGAATGTGGATTAGTAAAGGCAGTGGAATATGCTTTAATCTATGCATTTTATTTTATTGTATTAAGAAATGCTGTTGACTCATATATGCAGGTTTCCCTGATCTCTATTATCGTTTAACGTACTGCAGATAAAACCGATTATTAAACTTCAGATTTAACGTAAAATGCATATATTAAAGCTTATTCCACTGCCTCTACTAATCCACATTCAGAAAATCCTAAAACTACAGTTTCTGTAGTGTGGATTAGCGGAGGCAGTGTAATATGCTTTAATCTATGCATTTTATTTTATTGTATTAGGAAATGCTGTTGACTCATATATGCAGGTTTCCCTGATCTCTATAATCGTTTAACGTACTGCGGATAAACTCGATTATCAAACTGCAGCTTTCTTGAAATGCATGAAAACATTGAACTAGTGGCTAGGAGGTCGTCTGTTTCAATTTACCTAAGGTCCAACTTACCGTTTGGAGTTAGATTAATATAGTCCACGACGCGAAGCGCCGCACACACCGTCAATTTACATGCGGAACAGCTTACTCTCAGTGGCCGCGGGAAACAACTTCAACTACATTTTTTCCGCACTACGCTTTTTTATAAAAAATCAATTTTCTACTGATCCTATTTCTCCACCCGTCAAACCCCCATTACCACCTTTTCCGTAGCATACAGCGGTATTCGTTTATATAGACCCCTGTATGCATTTATATAGGCCCCTGTATGCATTTATATAAACCCCTGCATGCATTTTAATATTTTCGTCGGGCACCAAGGCAATTGCATTCGCATAAATTCTCTGTATGTTTAAGAGTGTGGGTGTTTTTCTTCCTACAGACACCAATGACAACCGCTTTCTCCAGTAATTGATTTTTTTCATGATTCTTGAAACAGTGGACTGTGACGTCGGCACTTGCAGGATCCCTCATTCCTGAACGATTTTCCTCTCGGTCATTTCGTTTTGAGCATTGAAAATCTCAGCAACAAGCTGCTTAGTTGTTTCCGATGTTT
This sequence comes from Ligula intestinalis, assembly GCA_036362985.1. Classification (NCBI taxonomy): domain Eukaryota; kingdom Metazoa; phylum Platyhelminthes; class Cestoda; order Diphyllobothriidea; family Diphyllobothriidae; genus Ligula; species Ligula intestinalis. The sequence goes on from JAYGXS010000005.1 coordinate 58,747,193, forward strand.
GTTTCGGCCTTCGCTTCTCAAAAGCGGTTTTGAAATCTCGCTCATAATTTTCATTCTTGCTCAGGTTTTTTGCAATCCTTTTGACAGCCGAATACAAAGACAAATTGAGTGTTCCTAATAATTAATTAATTACAGCTTACTTGCTTCTAAAGTAAATATATTTAGATCTATTGCGAAGAAGTTGAAAAGACGGGCTAGAGTACAACACTCATTGATTTTTATGTCAAACGCGTTCAAAAGGAGATGTTGCGATCGCTGGCGCAAGAAATTTCAGATTCACAATCGAAACCATCATCAGAGGCATAAGCCGTAACGAGTAATAGAGTCACAGCATTTTAGTCCCAAGTAGCCCTGTGACCGCATAGATGGTAAAATTAACAGCTTTCGTGATATTAGACTGGGGTCGTGACTGATGCAATGATTGGGCTCTAGCTAGTACCCAAAACGTCAGGCAAACGAACGTCTCGTTCCAGTGATCGCAGCCTCTCCCCCTGAACTGTGTCCTGGAACTCTCCTGTTTGCTTCCCTTATTCCTTCCTCAAAATCAGGTGGCTTATAAGAGCTGGGATATTTTGTTTGTGTACTTATCCGTGGTCACGTTAGTAACCACATTCTATCACTGCTGCTTCCGTTCCTAGAGAGTTATTGCAGTTAAGTGATCCAAACAGCAGCACCAAAGTGGTCGGGTGGAACTACAGTAAATTGGAACATCACGCTGTCTTATTACCCATGTTTTCATTTGGCCAGTCATTCCTTTGAAGAAGCATTTTCCACTGATTTTGTTCTCAGTTATGCACTTTTCGACTAGCTATTTGCGCTCATATTCATCAAACTGTCTACGTAGAAGAGCTATGTGTGGGCATTCGTTTAAGCAAAACTAGCATCCGCGCTGACTCTTGCTATGCGCTAAACGAGTTCTGCTGCATCTGATCTAGTACGTAGTTGTTATCATGCCTGCGCGTGTCATAATGTCGGCGGAGGTACACCTACGGGCAGTAATTGCGCCTTATCTAATAATCATTTGGCGAAATGATTCACACAGGAGAGAAGAAAGCGAGTGCGATCAATTAATGTGTACTGCATTTCGAGAAGTGTCGGAATTTGGAAATTTGCCAATCGAGGGAATGAGTGAATTTTTCCTGAAATAAGGGTCAGAATGAAGTAGCTTAGGACTGAGTCGCTTACAGATTCCTCTTGAAAAAAAGAGGAAATAGGAATGTGCCCGCGTAAAGCACGAAGACTTGGATTCAATATCGATGAGGATAAATATTGCGGCCTCTTATACCACAGGCGATAGTGTTATCCTAATCTCAGTACTATCTGTAAACCTGACCCTAATCGTAACCTCCACTTGAACACTTGATGGATGACCGCTCAGCGATTGTTTATGGGAACTACAGAGCGGCTAGTACTCTAGGCACATTAACATTGCAGACAGATACAAAGAATATGCGAAAAGTCAATTCTGGTTTAAGCGCCGTCATCAGATAGCCTGATAATTGGTATACCACCGCTCTAAATAGCAAAAACAGGCTTTTTGTGTTGCCGGTTTCCTTCGGGAATAGTGACATTGGCGAATGAATGTTCGCCGCTCAGTTGCGGGACTCAATCGTTTTTTTTCGCATGGTTCTATTACCGTTTCCTGCTGGAGGTCATTTCAGCGTTCCCTGCTCTACTCTCACATCGAGTGACCCCATTCTCTGAAACCATAGCCGTGCGGGCTAGGCAGTATGTCGCGCTTAGGTTTAACATTCACTGAACGTCGGCCATTTAAAAAGTCTTGAATCAGATTCACGGTCTAACTTCTATGGGCGTGTGAACATTGAAGGCAAGAGTCTATGTCTCATATGCCCACTCCGTTATAACAAAATTTGTTTGTGAACATTCCTACTGTGCGCTCGCCAGTACATCATGGAGCATGTGCCCTTGTTGGATTTCGAGAATGTATATAGATTCACAGAGAGAGGCCTACATCGATTGACGTGCAGTCTTCGATCAAACATGTTTCACAACTTGCAACAGGTGTTCAAATCTGGATTTATTGATTCTAAGAAATCATATGACGGCTTACCAAGTGCAGCCCACATTTGCAGGTTAACCTTGCACAAATAATCAAGATATAACAACAAGGTTACTGTTCACTGTGTTGGAAATATCTGTCTGGGAATTACTTATACACTTGTGAGACAAAATCCGTGGTATGCCTTAAACCGAATTTAAAATTATGTCCAGCTTCTGTGGACTACCAACAAGACATCAGAAGGACATAGCTTTAGGACTGATTTTGTCCCTGTAGAATTCACCCTATCTCGAGTTTGAATGTAGAACAGGCGTTGAGAGTAGCATTTATTGCGTCCGAAGTATTTCGCGAGGGTTTACCAACTGCTACCGTTTCTGTGCATTAACAAGGTGAGTAATAGAAGCACAAAGCAATGAGGGCCGCTGACAATTTGCCTGACTGGCATTCCAGACAGAAAAATGAATTACCACGTTCTTCACCTACGAAATAGCTGCTAGAGAGAGGTCGCTCTATTGACCCCAAAAAAGCTGTCAGACAGCTTGTTCAGGCTATCCGGAAGCAGCTATCTGGAAGCGCTATCCGGAAGCAGCCTTCAAACGTCGGGCAGAATCCGAACTATTCAAGCAGATTAAGCACAAAGTGAATTTCAAACTTCGCTAATAATCATCACGTCTAGAGTTACTCAAGACTGATTTATATTAGTGCGATTTGTTTCCTCCTATGTGACATGTTTAGATTAAGTACTGCCGCTGAACGTTTGTTGCGGTGAACCACGGCCCCTCCTACTATGCCTTGACATTCGATACAAATTCATGCATAATTTTTTTCATGAACTATGCGATGCAAAGACTGCATATAGTTTACTACCGTCAGGAACTTTCCTGGAACCAATAGTTTCTGATGTAAACGCATGTTTTAAATTCGAAACAGTAAAAAATATGTTTGTGTATTCCATTCCCCATACTGTTGGAACACAGGATAAAGCGTGATCTGTGCTAAACGCATAAATAAAGCCTACTAACTGTTTGCGACAACGCAATTTGGAGTTGACCCACTACCAACAACCACATGCTTTAGCGTGCATCAATCGTTCTCCTACTACCTAACTGCTGGACTGCTACAAGGATGCGTAAATGGGAGACAGAGAGAAAGGCATATTTTTAGTGTTACTGATGACTCATTGTGTGTGAGTCACGGTCCTACACACTTATCCCCGACTGAATATTCGGTGAGAAAGTCTATAAAATCAGTAGAGGCCTCTAAGGAATATTTTTCGTTATTTTTGATCTGACGGCTTTTATTTTTCCACGCTTGCCTTATGTAGCACGATGTATTTTATTTTATTTTTTATCTTATTTTGTTTTACATTCGCAAATAACGCGCATAGGCAAGGATTATTGCAACGGGGAACACCAAGTTATAATTATATCCCTTATAGAATTGCAAGCATCAAAAAAATGGGAGAAGGTCACGTGGTGCAGTGTCTCCAGCACCAAAACTGTCCACTTCTACTTGTCAAACGTTTGACACTGTTATTAATTTGACGCTTGCAATTTCAACTCCACAAAATATAGTTGGCCTGCTTTTAGGAATCCTATGCGTTTTGTGATTTCAAGACAGGAAGGACGTTGCAGCCAGCCTTAACTTCACCGGAAAAATCCAGAGAACGCTATTTAGCTATGTCATGTATTTATTATTCCAGTAAGTGTCAAAAGCATTAAAAACTGACCAGAGGTCCCAACAAGCTTTTAAATGACAAAGACTATTAGGTGAGACACAAAAAGGGACCAGCTAATGAATAATATTCCTGTTAATTTTTTCATGCTGGTTTGTTTTATGAGTGTCTTTCCAATAAGATTTTTGGTGAGCATTCTAAAGAAAGGCTCTTCGCTGAAAGCGTATGTGCTGTTTCATCAGTTTTTGATATCTGTGTAAACTCAAACGTATTTTTTGTAGATTTAGCGTATAAATTGGCCTTGTTTGTAGATATGTTCCAGACTGGTATAGTTGATCTGGTGTTCAAATATGAATAAAGGAACTGTTGTAGCTTTAAAAAACTTGCATTATGGGAATTTATGAGATGTGCCTGAAATTACCCTCGTGTACTACCGCTGCTCTCGAGCGGTGCACCAGAACTAAAAATATCATATAAGCACCAATATGCTGCTTCATTTTAACATCCAAAAGCTCATTGTTTTCACCAGGAAACATGGTGGCTTTCGGAGGTTCCATTTCAATTTATTAAAACCTGAACTTAAAAATTTGATCGAAAAAAAATGAAACACTTGCTCCAGTCAAAATCTAAAATTTAAGAAAGCAGTGGTTTCTAATGTATAGAAATATTATATTTAGCTATATTTTTTGTTTCCACTTTACAGCGTACCTTAGAATTATTGCAAGAACTGTAATAGTTTGAAAGATTAGTGCATTCGCTATATGCAGCCCATTTTGCCAACATTCATGCAAACAACGCTCACGATGTTCACTCCGACAACAGTTTGCAATATTGAATATGCTGAACTTGGATCTCGTTTATTTGTCACTTTATTAGTGGACTTAGATGAGGATAAAATTGGGCGTTCGGGTAAATTTTTAGCTAGCAGAAAAACTGATTTAATATTGGCGCAGGCTGCATGGACAGAAGTACAAATAATATTAAAGTCTCTTTTTCAGTCGATGATAAATGGGTAAACCTCACATGATTTCCATCCCAAGTTTCGTTTGCTCTACAGAAAAACAGTAATTACACACTTGCCTTTTTTCACTCATCTGAAGTGCTTCAGCGCACAAACGCACTCGTATGTCGATTTACTCTCTTTACTGCGACAGCGTTCTCTTCTGCTTTGTTATGAGCTGCACTTTATGCCTTGTTGAAACACCCTTTTCTTTTAATGGGCTACTGGTGGAATTGGCTGGGACTGTTAAATGTTCAAGTTAGTTGTTTATTGTATTAAAAACCAGGTTTACTGGATTTTTTAAATGCAAAATTGAGTAACTAATGGTTATAAACCCGGGAGAAGAGCTTGCCCTTTAGGAGTTGGTAACTGTTTAACTTAGGGAAGTATATATTATGCTATAGTATGTATTATACATACTCAAATATGACTAATATAACATGAAGTCGGTGTATGCGTTACGTAGTGCTCTTATAAAATTAAATAGAATGCAAAAGGCTAGTTTTTTTTTCATGTAAATGTTGTCGTTAATTCTACGTTGACGCAATTAACTATGAAGCAGTTCATGCAAAACCCCATGCAGATTATTATAAATGAATTGTTGTTAAATGTAATAGTTGTTACGTAATTTTTTACGGTTAAGAAAAATACTGACATGCGATTAGAAGTTGATCGCCATTTCCTCGTGAAGTGTTGTCGTCTTTTAATTTCAATAAAATTGCTATCTTATGTACTGCTTTATTTGTGCAATTAACAGAATCGATCCTTTAGTTATTTAGTTAAATTTAACAGTTGACTTTTCTAATGTATGACGTTATCTAGGAGACTTTCCAAAACGCAGATAAATAAGTGCAAAACAGCGATTTTTCTAGAGAGAAGTGCAGTATAACGCTTAGGCCATTACATTAGGAACCAACCAACTACTAGTGACGTTAGGTAAATGCTAGAAATTGAGTTTTTGGCGTTTACCATTAGTGTAACCTTCGGGGCCAAGATTTTTAAATATTTGCAGGGTTTCTGAGCAGGACAATCCACTAAATTGAACTGAAAGCCTTCCGACGACCGAAAAATATCAAACCAGATAAGTCTCATTTTAAACAGGTTTACTGATCTGTTAATCTTGTGTAACCCTTCGCCCTTATTCTTATTAGACTGAGTCTCCACCCATGCCTGGGAGGTGTGGTGTTAGCTTTCGATGTACCCTGTAAATAAAATATTTAACAACTTCTGGATTTCCGTGTGCCCACTTTCAGCAAGATCTAACTTCGTTTATCCAGATTCTGCGATAAACCTTGCTCATATCTTTTTCTGCTTAAAACATGTGCCTACCTTGTGATTAAAGGATAATAGATCAATCCTGGTAGTCCGAACTGCAAGGAGCGACTATTGTAAAGAATACAAAGGCATGATTACTGGGACAGCAATTGCGTTACACTGAACTTTCGGCTCCATACAAGAGACCATCTTCAGAGAAGATGACATAACTGCAAGTATTGCCATGCTTTTGTAGTCCAGCTACGAGTAAATGTGGGTGTGGAGGGGTAGAATTCGTGATCGGTGCACGCTCCCGCCGTATCGTCTATTTGTGAGGATTGACTGTATAAATCATCTGTTGAAAAACGAAAAACAAAACAGAAACCGAACAGAAAATTTCAAGTGCTCAGTCCTATACAGAATCCAAGTTCCTTGAATTTTTCAGTGGTTTCCAAAAGGCCACTAAAATATATCGCCAGTCCTGGATTTGATCCAGAACTCTACTTTAAGCCTAGGTCACCACACATTCTCTTATCCTGTCAAAGGATTGTATAATTCCAGTTCTACATGACATTGCGTAGTCTTCAGGCAACCCGCTGATCGGGGACCCGGTAGACCGAGTGACAAGTATTGTTCATCGAAATACCTAAATGACTCCTTGCACACTGCTTGGGTGCGCTAACAACATTTCTTGGGAAAGGCCTGGCCGATGAGATCCAACAGACCACTTTTTGGTATTCCAGTGTCCACAAAGTTCTTAATAAAGCGGTAAGTTGTCCTACATACACAGATATTTTTTCTGAACAGCTTCCACTGCATTATTGATGGCAACAGGGAAAATGTATCCAGCCAGAATGGCAGCACAGATACTAGCTAGAAGCCCAGATACGTGTTTTGCCGGTATTTTAAACAGCTGCGTGGCTTGCAGCTGATCAGTAGATCGCCCAGCATTTTGGTTGCTACACCGCTTTGAAATTTCAGCGTTTACATTTTCTTGGATATGAATTTTTAAAGTTGGTGCAGATTAGTATATTCAAGGTGCTCAGGCATAGTACGAAATCTGATGTTTATACCTGGGTCGACCTCACTGAGCCAGTGCGGAATAACTGCATATTACCCGCAGACTGCCACCAGACAGACCGTAGCATTACTTATGGTTTTTATCTAGCAGCTTTGCTACCATTATGGTAAATAATTCCATCACTTATTCTGCGGTTTGCCGATGGTGGCAGCTTGTGAATATCACCTGGCTGCTATTCCGTGTTGTCTGATGGATTTTGGTCCTTGTCCTTAAATCACATTTCACCTGAAACAAACTTCCGAAAAATAAAATAAAAAACTGAAAAGTAGCAAACTGCATTCCACAGCAGATCTTAGATAGCCTCAATTTTTCAAGGTAAGTATGACTAATTTTTGCAAAACGTTGGTTTATGAAGCTCTACGAGGGAAAGCAGTCGACTGCGGACTGTCATGGAGTATGGAAGGAAAAGTACCTTCTTGATAATTGCGTGATTCGCGTCGTAGTCAAAAGACTAAATGCCCTCCTAAATCAACCATCTTGAAATGATGCGTTTGTACATATCCATGCCGGGTCCCGTTTAACACCTCTTTTGTCCTTTGACATTATACCGGGGGATTGCATTTTTGTTATGACTGAATTCAGGTGGGTTTAAAGGGGGGAAAGTGTCTAGTGGAGCTGCCATTTTTTGACTTAAATCTTTGTTGGCTCCCCTAAATCAAATCGCTGGTAGATTGTACGAAATTGCAGTCTGATTGGATGCGTTCTATTATGGACTACCGTGGAGTCCGGTTAATGTGGACACCTCCGTTCCAGGCCAATTGTCCATATTAACCGGTTGTCCACATTAACCGTGTCCACATTAACCGGACTCCACTGTACTATGGAGAAATTCCGTTTCTGGCCAACTGTCCACATTAAGCGGTTGTCCACATTAACCGTGTCCACATTAAGCGGACTCCACTGTATTTTACAGTGCGGGAATTGAGGAGAGGCTGAGTGGACTCTTACGAGCGGCACGTATGCCGCTTTATTGAAAAGTAACTTTATTGGTTTAATTAACTATGGTTTCATCCGAGATTATTCTGTTTGACGTTACTTTATTTGACTGCTTACACATTTAAGCAAGTTCTTCGCTTAAAATTTCTGCATGTGCCTGATTACGAAGCGCCTCTCTTGAAACAAATCCACATATATGCGTCAAAATGTGAAAAATTTTGACCATATTGTGAGCCCCGCAGCCATTCCAGACCTATTTAAAGCAAGCGAAAACAGCATAATTTATTCGTACAAAAACTTTTCGCACGAGCTCATCAACTGCTTCCTCGCTTTGCATGAATTAGCTATCAATTGGGGAAGAGAATTTTGAATTTCACGGAATCAATAATAGCAAGTTCATTTTTTAACGAGGCTGTGTTCTGTAATCGTTAGCTTATTCGTAAGAAGAGAGAGAGAGAGAGAGAGCAGTTGACAAGCTCTCGTGAATTTAACTTGGACCAATAAGTTCTGCTGTTTACGCTTGCTGTAAAATTTGTACTTGGGAAAAAATTCTTCAAATTCTAGCCATACCTGAATATAGTTTAACATCAATATTTTAGACTTTTTGCACACCGGATTAAGTGAGAAGTCCAAATACTTTGAGCCTTTAATTCTTCCTTTCGCGTAAAACACGTTTCGCAGAGGTCGCACACTTGACGGAACTTGCATGTTCTCCCTGATTATACTGCATGTAGTAATCGTTCGTAGAGTATAGATGTCATACCTTTGATGTACAACAAAAAGTTCTTTTGCAACACCGGTCTTTAGACGAACACGCCTACATCCAAAAAGATGTTTTGAAGTGTCTTTTAGGGACACCACTTATGGGCGTCACCCGGTGTAAATGGGCAAATATACGGCAGCTACCTAGGAATATTGCCTTCAGTTATTCAGATGCTGTGTTGTTTTCTTGAGAACTCTGCCTTCAACCGACATCGTCCAACAGAAGCAGTAATTTTGAAAATGTTTGCGGTACTGTAGAAAGAAATTTTCGGGAATTTACGGCCAGCCAAAAGTGGCGTCCGCGGTAAATAACAGGTCTCTTTGTGACTTTTCCAAGCGCGTTATTTTACCACAGGCAGTTGAAGCAATTCTTTTTTCAAGAAAAAATGTTAACCGCCCAGAACATGCGATTTCTGCAGGTGACTGTTTTTTACCTTTGTACGGTACGATATAAAATGCGCCTGAAACATGAATCTTTGGCAAATAAATACTGCAAATTTTCGGGCGTCGATGGTTTGTTTAAGGCAACTGTGGCTCTCATTCATAATTTCCAGATGTGTTACCTAAATGTCCACATGAGCTTCATAGAGGCACAGGTAACCTCTTCTTCCAAAAGCAAACCATTCTAGTTGAGCGTTTGAGGTTACCAGGCATAATGCTTGTTGTGAATGTAGCCAAAGCTGCAATCTCGCCGTCAAATTACGCCCCCAAGGAAACACACGACAAGAAGAGCAGAAAAGCAGAAGTTTTTTTGTGTACCTAGCACAACAAATTTAAGGTAAACATCGCGTGTACAGCAATTTCCATCGGACCAATCAAATACTGCTCTGGTGCGGGTAGTGACACGACTGGTTTTTGGCTCAGCGGCTAGCTTGTCAGATGTTTAGTCTGGCCGCAGCTTTAAATGTTAAATTATTGATTGACTGATTGACTGTCAGTCGCGTTCGCCGCGTGCGGGCCGATCGATAGTCTGCCCGCCTGCTTGCTTGCCCTTTGAAATCAGCTTTGTCGCCAGCCGGTTCGATCAGAGTGAGCCCTAACAGTTCTAACGGCATGCGTTTGGCCTTATCTCTCCTGAGGAAGTGGGTTTGTAAGTGAGTATCTTGCATCAGTTAAATGCCTGCTACATTTTCAACGAAAGCTGTCTACCTTATAATGTGCTGTGCGATTAGGCATAGGTCACTGAAGTCGGCCTGTCTTGCGTAAGATACAAAGCGTTAGGTCTACAACCAGCTAGTGTACACTGCGTAAATCTACGTAACTCTCGTGTTAAACTAGTTGTCTGTACTAGATGGATTGACCAATCAAATCGTAAATTTGGGGGTATTATTCTATTTTGAGGAGATCCGAATGCGCGGATACCCGATTCCGCTTTTTGTCCCTTTAGTTAATTTAAGGCCTCGAAATAGTATTGTCTTTGATTAAATGATTTTGAGGAATTTGAAGCCGTCGAGAAGTAAGCGTAAAATCTATACTATTAACTGCCTTTGTACATCCATTCTGACCTAGGAGCAATATTAAGACGGGTTTGTTAGAAACTAATGTTGACGACCTTGGGCATGTCAAAATATGGGAATCTTTTTATACGAGTATTTCAAACATTCACAGGCCAACATATCTTGAACCAAATTTGTCAGGCAGCTATTATCCAACATATGTGCTGCAGTTACTAAAACAAGACGCACGATTCAGCGTACGACCAAGTTCCCAAGAGAGCTTAACGCAGTGTTTTGAATAGCTTATACTCCCGGCTGTGGCATGTCGACATATAACCGGAATAAGTATGAATGAGGATAACTGGAGACAATATTAAGCGCAGTTCTCATCCTGGCGGAAAGCCTTAGTCGTCCGCTTGCCACCCATGTAGGCATTAGACAAAGCAACGAGCCCGTGGTGCCGAGGAACAGTGGTAAACTGAATGATTAAAGGTCCCGGATTCGAATCCCGGGGGTTCCAACACTTGAGGTTAGGTATGACTGGCTGATGACGGCTAACAAGCCAGAAATGGCCATTCCGGTTTCTCTTTGCTTAATCGGATCTATTTAAGCACTATTCGGTTATTTCTAACGCACACTCGCATTCCCCATAGAAAATGCAAGTGGTCGACAGAGCAACAGGAGAAAACACACTACACGGATGACCAGTAAATACCAACTCAAACCATCGAAACGCGTCTTTCAAATGCATAGCAGCATAACAAGCATATAACATTTATCATGGTTTTTAAAATCAATTCCTACCTACAAATGCCGCTGAAAAGGATGTGTTTGTCAATGCGGAAAGGGTTAAATCGCAATAAGTACAGATATTGATTATGTGCTTGGCAATAACACAGTAAAGGACGTTATTCTTTCTCCTTCAAGTCACTGAGATTGATCATCAGTCCAGTATCCTACTGGGGAAGAATGCATGCTTCTAAAGTTTTGCACCTTAACTTTTAGAAATCGGCCGATGTAACAGTCAAAGCTGACCCGTCATACAGCAATCAACTAGAAATTTTGATAACTTATTCAATTGGCACTTACATCGAGTGATGGTCTGCCTTCAAGTAGTCACTTGAAATTTAATTTTTTACAAAAGTGTTCCTTCGATTCAACTGTGAAGCATTTGAGACCTCCGGGGAAGTCGAACACACAAGGGTGGGAGGGAGGTATGAGGACGAAAATGCTCGAACTACCTAAACAATTATGCCCCACCGAGAGGTGTGATTTTAGTCAGCCAATTAAACTGAAAATTTTTGGCGAGAACTAGTAAAACACCTCACATACATTTAAACTTGTTGAGCCGCCGTCATCTTAAACAATCTTATTAGAATACATTGATGTTCTTCGGGCATAAAACAAATTTAATGTGTAATATTTTTAAATTCTTGCACCGCGGTTCATCTTCAGACAAATGAGAGATGCATAAAAACAGCAACTTTAAGTACAACTTAACCAAAAATTATTTTTTTCACCAAAGGTTAAGCCCATAGATGTCCTCTGTATTCATTTGGCCTATAATCTACCCCTTCAGTCGAACGAGCCTACATACAAATAGCATCACAATCTCATGGAGAAGGCGATTTCGTTTTCTCTGAGTAAAGATCTTAAAAGGTAGGCAATTTTCATTTTTAGCAGAATGGGTTTGGCAGATTTAAAAAATTCTCTCGATTAAATGGTTAACAATTAATGGCCTCAGTGGGATTCGAAACCAAATTAATGGGGAACACTATAGTGCAGCCAACGCTCTACCGATTGAGCCAAAAAGCCACGCATGAGAGCCGTGAACTTAATCCTTCTTAGGTCGACTTACACGCCCAGCCTACTGCATCTATGTAATCCATCAATAGTGACACAGTAAGCTGACTACCCAATCAGGATTTCCTAAGCAATCATTAGAATGACTACCTGGTGCACTTATTGATTAGTCTTTCTTGCTGATTTAGATTCGAATACCACCGAGGCCACGAATTTTCCACAATTGAAGTTTATTTATGCAGATTGCCGTCCTAGCTGTAGATTCAGACACAGCCCAAGTTTCATGCGTTATTTATGCGTTATTTATGCGTCCACGCTCTATGTTGTGACGTTTGTTTGGTATTGAATACGCTGTGCTCTTTAACCTATTGCAGTATACAAAGATAGCCTTCTCCACTTCATATCATGCATTTCTAAACTTAAGAAGGTTAGCATTCATAACTTGTCGTGAGCACCACCCAAAATCCGTAGAATAAACACACTTACCAATCGAAAGTAAACCGTTCATTAAAATGCCATTTGCAAACTAGATGCGATACGTTATCGGCGGAGCATAAGATAAAATCTTATTTGCACATATCTCCAACTTTCTACGATTACCTACGACTAAGGATTCTCGACAGAATCCGAAGCGTCGGGAGAATATAACTCTTATTCCAGTGGTTGCATCTTCTTTTCAACTGCTTCCTGGAACTCGCATATTCTTATCTATTGGCAAGATTAAATCTATTACAAGCTTCCTTTCCGGAAATACAAAGGTGCAGTCGATAGCATTAAGGTTTTCGTTGTACTCTTACTCTATCTCACTAAAAAGTAATCATAATCTATGTTTACCATTTGTAAAACCTCAATAACGTTACTCTCCGTGTATAATAAAGGATCCATTGCTGAATATACCTGTATCTTCCTACTGTGTTGCTGAACGCTTTGCTTTTTTTCATTTTCAAACTACGAATGCTTGCAAGTTTGGTTGAACAGTGGACAAAGCTTGACTGTGTGCATTGATTGTGTCCGCTTAACAATTCTGAAACTAAATCTTACCATTGAAAAGTGAAATCATAAGCATTATGATAATATGCTTTTTCAACAGAAACCAAATGTAAGACTTGAAATTGTTGCCTTCGATGCAGACGCATAAATCTTTGTCATTTTTAATTATAACTTGATTAATTGCATTTTTTATTCTTTTTGTCTATACCATGTCCAAGTTAAAACATGACCTTTAACTTTTTTCAAAATGGATTTCGTCATCTCTCTGATTTTTCTACTTGCGTCCTTAATTTAATTTTCTGAGTCATTGCTGGCCTCTGTTCCTTGCGAATAGCTTCTCTAAGAGAACTGTCTAGCCTTTAATGATGTGAGATATTTGGTTATTAAGTGTAGGTTGTAGTCCATCCCCTTGGCATTGCAATTTATGCAAAAAGTCGCATCAAGTAATATAATTTAGTTGAAAAGTGATGCGAAAAGTGTTTTGACAACCTACAGTAGTCGCCAATGACCATGCCACGTTCATAATGAAATAAGACCTTGTACTTCAGCGCATATTTACCAAAACTATTTTGATTTATTCAGTTTATTGAATGCTGCGAAAGCCTTTTACTTAGTTAAATCGTCATTTTAGTTAATTTTTTTAAGAGAAATGACCATTAGTTATGAGAAAATTGGAAGTATTCTCATATGGAAGGAATTTCCTATGCTATAACGAAAGAGAGAACTAAACTACACTTTCATGTTGATAATACTAGGAAGGAACTGAAAAATAAGCAAAATAGGTATGGAAAATATCCCGTCGAGAACTGGTAAAGTTTATCCAAAATTGTTCAGATTGAAGTGAAGCTGAGTTAAAGGGAACAAATTTGCTTGCAGTAACAGTGACGGGTTTTTTTAAATTATGTTAAGCTATTCTGTGAAGTCTTTTTGCACAAAATGCAATAACAGAAGAGTATTTGTTTAAATGCACCAATGAACATCGAGTGTCCTTCAATGAGAACCAAATGTCTAACATGTTCTCGCAAATTTAAGACAAACAAGCCCTTATTGGATGTAGGTCGTGCAGAAATATAGTTTTTTTGCATACTTTACGTTCCCCTCTTGCTTTACTTAGAAACGGAACATACGAAAGAATAATAAGTAGTTCAAAAAATGGCAATGTCTACGGTCGGTTTTTTTCAATTCGCCAGTTTATAACTGAACGTTGAATGAATCTTCTCATGCGGAAGGTAATCCATTATAAAGAGAAAAGAAAGTTCTTTCCTCTCCAGTCAAATTAAATCGTTTATTTTCAGGAGACTTAAATAAATTCTCAAAAGTATCAAATTCCATTGTGACATTACGTTGCAAAAAGTTAATATACGCAGAAGTTCGTCAGCCGAATATCTTATCAAAGGAATAGCAGTTTCACAACTCCAGTGTGGACAAGATTTACACTCGACAATGGGTTTTGTTGTTTTCAGGAATTTCTGTTTATCAAAAACGTTGCCATCTTTATAAAAACTAATATCGGAAAGACTTTATTTCGGTAAATGCTCTTTATATCTATCTCATTTAAAAAGGTTTTGGTGTAAACGTCGAACAAATGCAGATGTTATAAATTTATCAAAGAAGACAGTAAAAACAAGAAAAATTATGACACACTTTTGTTGATGACATTCAATAAATACTTATCCAATAAAACTAACGTTAACAGAATGTCTTGACTAAAAAAAGTTCTTTCTATATATAGAAATTGGTTGCTTCTAGTTTTCAATTTAACACAATATCTAAATTTATTGTTCCAATTTATAACTCTTTCTTACGTCTCAAAAATCACGGGATTATGGAGAAAATTTTATTTTTCTTTACCAACACTTAGTAATTCCTATGTATATTTTAAGTACCTAATATGCCTAATGCAGTTCATTATTATTTCTCAATCTTCCTAAATATATTCACATTGGTATTCTAGTAATGATCAAACTTATAAAAAGTTATGAAAATTGCATGGTCTGTGGCCAATACCGTATTTTTGACGTCTAAATTATATAATTTTCGCATCGTTGTCATAAAATGGTCAGCGGATAATAAACTCCGCAATATGAAGCCATTTCAAAGACGTTATCAGTTCATACGGATTAAGTCCTATGTATCTGTTAGCATCTGGATCTGGATTTTGTAAACGGAGAACATTTGTAACATCATATAAAAATATATGTTTATATCGGAATAGGTCAAGTCAACTATTTACATTTTCGTTAACACTTACTGCTCAATGAAAATTTTCTGCAATCGTCTACATTGATATTGCGATTTTCGAAATCGGAGATATGATTCTGATTTCATAAATCGAAAGATGCCCTTTAATTTAATGTAAATCCGAATTCTGAATGTTTCCGATTCGAAAACTTTACCTAACCAAGACTGTATTATTAAATTTCGTTGAATATCCTTCCAGACGCTCCATTTGCGTGCGAAATTCGGCTTCTCTATGAGCTTCTGCTTAATCGTCTACAGAAAAATGTCATTCCATAAAATATTCTACATGAGGAATATGAACATCTCCCATTTAATGTACACGCCCTTTAAGAAAATAGGAAGATAAATATCCTTTCTTGTACTTGGTTAGGGAAAATTTTGTCTTTTTCAGTGACTAAATGTGGCATTGGATGCCGCAAAACTTGCCCCATTGACTAAAAGGCTTAAACTTGACTTGCGCCGTATATACTGCGTGCAAGGACAAGGAATAATTATCAAGAAAAATGTCCTCTTATGGTCATAAAATTTAGCAACGGATGCACACCATGTCGCAGATTTTATAAGCACCAGTTAATGACCATGATTAGAAACTTTGTAAATAAAAACACTTTGAGTATAACACCTATAGGGGACGCATGCTACTAACAAATAATTACAATAAAATTTACGTGTATGTGTTAAGACAATATAAATGCATTTATAAATGCTTCTGAAAGAAATAGGGAAACATTACCGCAAGAGTTAATGATATAAACTGACTTGTCAACATTTACTAAAAAAGTTTTATTACTGCGTTTCTAAATCGATTCATTTTTCTTGACAAGAAGCGTTCCCAGCAACCTACCTGGACGTTTAGTTATGCTAAGTATATCTGGCCTTCATTGCATCTCCATCATTATTGTTTAACAATTTTAAAATTTGTCGTTTTATGACCGTTGATAAGTTAAGTTCTTTTACAGATACACCAGCCGCCTCTTAATATAGACTTATTTTTCGAAGCTTTGAACTCCTGAAAAGCGTAGGGTTTCGTAAGTTCATAATAGCGTCAGCATCTCTGAAAGTTTAAGAACCCATAGCCGTTTTGTCACTGGAAATGAGGCCTGTAAATATATTTGTTCGGGCGGGTTACTTAACCGTTATAAACTACTGTTCCTCAAACGAAGGCTAACGCTTTTGTAAATGTTAGTTATCTGTGGGCCTAGACGATATTTAGAACATATATAGTGACTTCCTTTTCTCGACGTGGAACCTGCCTACCTGCTTTACTTCTCCTTTAATAACTGTTGATGCATAAAAAGAGAAACACTTTCCATCAATAAATTATCTTGCACCACGTGCACTCAAAATTCCCGCCCAACGGACGTTTTCTACGCATCTGCACGGACTGTTTATCTGACTGGCGGATTTGAAAGCTAGTTATTATTTCCCCTGAATGCTTTCAACTGTCAAGGCCTTTTTTGACACTCATCATGCTCGACGTAATGCACCAGTATATACACCAGGCACCTCGTGTGATAGCAATGTGTTTGATTAAACAGGGGCTTACGGGTTTGTTGGATAAACCTATCCAGATAAACGAGGAGGGATGATTGCCGGTAAAGAGAGCTCAACAGCGGAATTATTTTTGGCCATGTCAAATGTGCCATTAATCTTAACTACGTATTCTGAAAAGCAGATGAAGAGACCTTGATCATCCGTTACTATGTCAGTGTCTTGGATCCGGACCTTCGGAGCAAAAGAGAAATGTCCATCTTGCTCCAGCAGTCCTGGGTTTTCGAGGCGTTCCAGGTACAGCTAATAAAGCCCAGCTTCATGACTCAGAGTTAAACACCCAAGTTCAAAGGAGAACATGTCTACCTGATGAACGTACCTATCGCAGTTTTCTGCTGTCAATTTGAGGTAAGGATTCAAAATCAAAGAAGTTAAATAAGACCTGGCATATCAGCGCCCAAAATCTTCATCGGCGACGGACACCACATTTCCGCTCACGAATAATACGTAAAAACCTCTATAAATAGACCGTGACTGGGCTTTGCAGTTGAAAATAGTGAGCGAAAAACAGCAGCTTGAAAGAACCAACTTCAACCTTTTTCCTAAATTATTATGCGAAATCATAATAAAAGCCTCGTGAATCGTGTTTGGGCTTTCAGTTAATATAATGTCTGGGCAGTAGTATGTATGTAATCGTATTCGTTTTTCAAACCTCACAAATCCGCTGTCCTCCCACCAACGTTGAGGGCAGTCAGATCAAATGCCCATATAGCATTTTGTTTCGAGCCTGAAAGGGTTTTTCCTAAGGCCTTTATTGTAACTTCTTGACGTAATTTCTGATAAAATTATAGGCCTAGCATATCTACCATGATTCGCTTAAAGATAGTCGTCAAACAATTTTAAAGAAGAATCTGGACAGATTTTGCAACACGCATTAGGTTGAATACGTTTTTTTAAATTTAATCGTCGAAATTTCAAAGTTCTACTGAGAGGAGACGAAAACCACACTACTGCTCCTTTTCTTCGAAGAAGAGTTTTGTTTGCTTTTGCTTTTGATATACGTTAACTGAACTAACGTTACAAGTTATACACCTGAAAATACTGCGACTGACACTGTTACTCCAAGGTTCTAAATTAAAATGAACTGCAACTTTACGCAACCGAACATGTTTTGAGGGATTATTTTTTCAAACTGTATGCAGCCTGGGAAAATAGCATGGTCCTTCATCGTCGTTTGTGAATAATACCCTGCTTGCAACTGTCCTTGACGTCATGTGCTCCAGCAATTAAGTAGACGTTTGTCAAACAGGAAGTTGAGCTTAACGAAGGGGCAGTTTTCACGTCTATACCAGCAGTATGGGAAACAGCTCACAAAATGTCATGAGTTTCACATAAAAATTCCCGTAACACAACATCCGTCAGGGTCGCGTCTCTTACCGTCCTGCAGCAGTAAATAGACGACAGTTTTTGCTGTATACAGCGTTTAACTTTCAGCTTTATCGAATGCCTCTTGGCCGTGTACAGTGACCTTGCCGGTTTTTATCGATTTTTTCTGTATGAATTCAGTTGTGTATTTTCTCTAAAATTCATTCCCGTTATGCAATGAGGGGTGGCAACTGTGGAGCCCTCTCGAAATTTATGGATCCATTAAATTTGCTGTTTATACAGTGTTCAAATTTTTGGTTTTGCTTACGAATAAAGGCTTACTCGCATAATAATTCTTACTGAACAACAACTATAGTATAGCGAGCGCTACATAAAACCTTCCGCAATTTGAAAAAGCCTGATAATCACTCGCAAAATTACTTTGAGTAGGGTTGCAATACTGTTTATTATGCAGTCGAATTTCAATTATTTTCAGTCGCGCTAAAATGATGGCAGTGTGATAAGCTTCTTTCTGACCCCTGCGAGATAGCTGATTCTACAAGAACTTGCTATGTAAATAGTATGCATTTTTATCATTGGTGTTGACTGCCTTTATAAATTGAAATATGTTTTATGAAAGGCATGCACGAAACAATCTTATCTTGTACTTAGTTGATAGCAAATAACACTTTCTTTAAATTTTATTTTTAAAGGAAAGGTTTCCATCGGTTTTAAAACACGTTTCTAAACTGTCGTATGATTTTGAAACCTACCGACTGCTAGAACTGAATTCAAGTTTCACAAACTGTATGCCGTGTTCGTCCTGTTTCATAAAAAGTACGTTCTTGTCTTCGGTTCGAGGAAGTGGTTCCATAGCTCTCATAGAATTGCGCAAGAGGCATGGATTATGCTGTTTATATCAGTGGCAGCAATAATAAATTGACGGATACGATGTATTATGAATGAACACTGCACAGTCGTAAAAAACTCAAAATAAGAAGATTTTTAGAGACCAAAGGAAACCCTTCCTTTAAGAGTAAAATTTAAAGAAGTCCTAATTAGCTATCAAATAAGTGCAAAAGAGGATTTTTTCGTTCATTCCTTCCGTAAAATATCATTGAATTTATAAAGGCAGTCAAAATCAATGATAGAAATGCATACTATTTACATAGCCATTTTTTACAAGGTCAACTTTTTTGCAGTGGTAATAAAGAAGCTTATCACAGAGTCGGCATCCCAGCGTGACTGAAAATTATTGAAATTGGACTGCATGATAAACAGTATTGCAACCCTACTCAGTGTTGGTTTGCGAGTGATTACCGGTCTTTCTCGAATTTTGGCATGTTTCATGCAGCACTCGCCATACTATATATTAAATATTACTTAAATGAAGACGAGTATAAGTGTGTTTATGTGCGGTAAGGGACTTTTAAAGGGAAAATAATGAAAGATACAAAAATATGTGTCTTTCTGACTGACCGCTTGCTCCTCAATGAGGATACAATCCATGGACTTGGAGATAGCTAAATTTTCTATAGTGGTTTGTTCAATGTGATAACTAACCATTTGCTCAAACTTTGCTGAAAAAAAGAAGTTATCGTGTGCCCTGTACTACTTTCTGTTAGTAGAGATGAATAGGATTTTAACAATATCCAGATTTTGGCTTTTAAGGAATAACCACAGTCGCAGTGACCATCTGTTGTCTAAAGAAGTTACAGTAAAGCCTGACGCTATCGTTTATAAAATATCCTAGAGACTATTCATACATATTTATTACATTTGTGTTGGTCCGGTTGTGTGTGTCCGGTTTTCTACCCCTGACTGCAGTATTGCCGCAAAATGGACTCACTCTGCAAGCCCTTAAATGTAATCTATAGTACGGTTTGTGTTTTATGCACGATGCTCAAATTTACGAAGGATTTATAATTACTCGCAAACTGGTACGAAGTAGCTCTATAATACAGATTATCAAGCAGCCTAATCTCAGGTGATTTCAGTCACCATGAGCCTCTGTCCGACTGCTTACCAAAAGTATATCCCCCCCAAAAGAGGCTACTTAATTATTGTACCCTTATAAATTATAAATTTAAATATACTTTATAGAAAACATTCACAAAATTATTCCCTTCTGTACTCGTTTAGAAGCAGAGTACGCCTTCTTCAAATTTCAAATTCAAATTTTAAGGGAAGATTTAATTTCGGTTTTAAAAGTATTTTCCGATTTTTGGTTTAATAACGTCAGTGCGATACATCGTATTTCCTCATAGAGGAATATACTCTCCACCATCTCCTTTTGCCCACACCTTAAACAGTTATTCTCACCATTTCCATATTTTAAAGGTCTTGGCTTTTCGTTTTACGAGGAGTACCAAAAAATAATAGCATTGCCTAGTATAGTTGCAAGGATTATCGGATTAAGTCTGCCTTAGAAGCACGAGCAGGAGTGTTATCGTGTAAAATTACCATAACCGTTCGGCGCCGGTTAATGTCGTCAAAGCTCAAGAAATCATTCAGTGTATTGACGAACATCATACTCTTGGTGTTGTCCGGCTGGCTATTCGCCGCCCATTGTCCTCATCAACCTTATCTAACATCAACTTTTCTTGATGGCTACAGTCGGCAACTGTTGGCCTCGTAGAAACTGTTCTCCATTTATAACCATTGGGGTCGATTTCGGAGGCATGACCATAGGACCTCATCGCTGACGTAATAATTATGTTATCTATCTGATTTTGGCAAACGCAGAAATCTTCTCACATATGCTCCTTTCCCTAAAAATGATTCGACCATGTCCTTTTGCTTCTGAAGGTCGGAGTCCTGCGTACTTTTCTCAGTTAGCATATTTGTGAAATTCAGAAGTAGAGGATGCAAGCTCTGGAACAAGAACTTTATCTGACTGGCGTTTCAGATTCTGTCGAGAATCCTTAATCATAGGTAACTGTGGAGTAGTGTGAGACATAGATTGAAGACATAGATAGAAGAAGTAGTTATGATCACCGGTGGAGGCTCGAGAGAGAGAGCTTTTATGGCAATAAGTGGGACGAGTGGGTCTTCTGACAGATCGGTGTACGCGTCTATGTCACTGTAGTCTTTTTTTGTCTGAGCTTTTGAACTCTTGCGCAAGTCCATCGTCAGAAATAAAACCCTCAAAGAAAGCAAGCAATATTTATGGGGAGGGGAAGTGGCCTATTAAACGTCAACGAAAGCAAGCAAAATTTATAGGGGCAAAGGGTCAGTTAACCGTCATAGGAGCGGGGAGGGAGGAGGGCGGGACAGGACCACCATTGCCGTGAGTCTGGAGATACCTACGCAGGGCAACATATGCGGGCGCCAGCTCGATGTATCGGTTAACTGAGTTGTCATCCGACGCCCCGTTCTCGGTCCGCCTTGCTGCTTGCGTGCGCAATTATCCTCGAAATTACTTCTTCTCAATCTATGTGCATACCTAGGACGCGAACCTTTGCCTCAGGTATGACACATACCCAGATTGGGGGTGATATATGGACAGATAGCGTGGTATTTATAGTTCTTAGCGGCCACACGCATGCCCACTGTAATTATCAGCTCCCGTTAAAACCGCTGGGGGTCGTAATTAGTGCGGTGGTTACAGGAACTGATAATTACAGTGGGCGTGTGGGTGGCCGCTACGAACTATAAATACCGCGCTATCTGTCCATATATCACTCCTCCCCCAGTCTGGGCATGTCTCACACTACTCTACAGTTTACTCTGACGAAGGGTTCTCGACAGAATCCAAAACTTCAGGCAAATAAATTTCTTGTTCCAGCAATCGCATCTTCTACTTCTGAACTGCTTCCCAAAAACTCGAATATTTCCTTCAATCGGCAATTAGTGACATTGTCATTGTGCATTCTTGTGATCCGCCTAAGTCAGTACTGCCTACTGTTGGCTATATCATAAATAATGCACGACATAGTCACCGCACAATTATGAAGAGCCTTGCCGACGACTCATGAGGCGACCGTAGGTAAAAGCTTGTTATAACCTTGTGTGGTCCTGTCTCAACAGCGGTTATGTCCCCCAGTTACGTGTTAGGAAAAGAAGGCAGAACGGGATAGCTGATAGTACTTTACTGTCAGTTCTACCAGTACATCAGCTTTGTCTCCTGAGTGTTCAGTAGCTTGTCTTCTGTGTCCGTAAGCAGCTTTTGTTCTGTCGTCGTTTCGGCCAACAGCGTTCCGTGTCTCTAGCAGCCGTATGTCGGGTTGCTAGCAGCAGAATCTCGAGTCGTCGATAACGCGCCTCTAGTAATAGTGTGTCGCCTTCAGCGGTGGCAACATATTTAAGGGCCAGTAGTCATTGTTCTCTGTTGGCTCTTCACGAGTGGCAGTCGTCATGACTACATCCATCGTGTCCTCAGGTGACCGGTCGCACCCTCAGTGGCCCTTGTCATGCGTGACCTCAGAACCTGGTCAGCTGCGGTCTCGCGTGTTTTCCCTTTGCTATTCTGCCTCGAGGACGGCGCGAATGTTGGGCCCTCCTAACAAACTATTCTGAATGCTTTTTTGTACAGTGTAACACGTAAATTTGACAGAGTATTACGTATACTAGGTATTTATTGAAGTCTTCTACTCTATTGTGTGTTTTCTGCTGTTAGACAAGGTTCTTACTGCTTTTTATGAAAAAAAAAATACTGCAGAAACTCAGGAAAAGCCTTAAGCTTTTAAATATGCGCGTTAGGTTTTTGAAACAATGTAATCCCACCTGTATAGTTTCACCTGATCTTTACGGAAAAACTAAGCAGTTAATCTGTTTCCAACGGGGATTTATTTGTAACTTAGTTTATGTATGTTTATGTTATTTCACAGCAGAACGCGCGCATATAAGGTATGTTGAGTTGTCAAAGGATATATCGGTAGTAATTAACCAGTGTAAATAAACGTGGTATTTTGTGTACACCTAGCCTTCATTCCTTTCATAAACCGGAACGGTGTTTCATAACTTAAAGCAACACTGTGTGCCCAAAAAGGCCTCCCTAAGCTCTGCCAATCAAATGTCGATCACAAAATTTCACCTATTAGGCCATCTTCTATATAGGAAGAGACATATTACCGACAAAGACAAGGAAGATGGAAATGGCCGTTTCTGGCTTAGTAGCCAACCTCTGCTAACCATACCCAACTCCAAGGGATGGCGACCCCTGGGGTTCGAAACCGGGGCGTTTTTTAGTTAGAAGTTCAACGCTGTAACTGTTGTGCCGCGTGGCCGTCGCCTTTCCGGTTTTGATTGGGCATTTACAGTGACAGATAAGTGCACACCAATCAGTTGCAGGACGCGCTCGTCGCTCCTGGTGCCTTCGGGCCCCACTCGCGAGCCACGGCACAGGGTGGCTAATGATATAGGCCGAAGGTCATTATCAACAAAGACCAGAGAGACTAGGGTGGCCATTTTTGGCTTTTAAGCCGTCGTCAGCCAGTAATACTCAACCCCAAGCGGTGCTCCACCACGGGTTCGAATTCAGGACCTGGTTGGTTAGAAGTCCGAAGCTCTAACTGCTGCACCTCTGACTGGCTGCCTTGCCGGTTAGGTTCAGCAATATCCAAAATTATTGATAGGTGCTCATCGATCGGTTACGGAACTCACCCTATTCGTTGTTTTTTAGTGCTCGCCCCCAAGTCCCATCAGCAGCAACTCAGCAGCGCAGTATTTTAAGCGTTGGACATGTATGCAACAAAGCCATGGCTTCAAACCTCGGCGTCCGCCTTGAGTTGTGTATGACTGACTTATAACTGTTACTACGCCAGAAATGGTCATTCTAATCTCTCTTTTCTTTATATGTAATGCATTTCTGTTTTTGATATATGCTAGCCATTGAGTGAATGCTGACGGGCGCTCGAGAGCTATCTCCAGGCGGAACGATCGAAATTCTTTAGCGAGCAGTGAATGCCTTTCTTCTATTAAGGCTGAGAAGGTTAACCCTAACAGCTACAATCTTCCAGGCCCATGGTTCCTTAAGGTGAGGAGAGAAGACGATGGGAAAGCCAGATTGTTAAGAATAGTGTATTCTGCAAAAGGACAGGAGAATAGATGGAAGGAGTTTTGACTGTCGGATGACCGCAGTCCGGCAGCCAGGGCGTCACCTCCGGAGTGACGACAGCGTCGGGAATAGCCGGATGGCGGGCGCATGCTTTGTTACAGTAGCTTATCTGGCGACTAATGTCTAGACTAGCGGTAGGACCCGACCTTCAGATGGGCGAGGGTTGGCGTGCACGCGCCGGCCTTTCAGGCCAAAGGCATCATGTGTCAGCGGCTGATCTTGGGTTCCAAGTGGCTGCTAGAGTCCACTACACTACCTTTAAATATGCTCAGTCACTGTGCTGATCATTTATTTTCTTTATTTTAGAAGCAAACGATTTGGGGAAGGACGCATGATTGACAACTACCTCCTTAAAACCGTCGCAGTCTAAACCCTGTCGCGCCGAGTGACGTTTGCTCTGAAGAAACTCTTTCATGTAGTGGTCGACTTGCCAACAGCCAGCAGCTCCGGCTGTCAGATTGAGCAGGTGAAGCCAGACGCCGTACCAACAGCAACAACCCTGCACCCAAAACCGAATCGGAGAGAGCGTTGTAAGCTAATTCTCCAAGTCCTCATCTGGCTCTCTCTTTGGTTCGGCTGCCTCAGTGCCCTGATCCTCTTCCTACTGGGCCTCTTTTCACCCTGTCGTGACTGTCTCACAGTGGGTGTCATCCTCGGAATCGTCTGTGTCGGGGTCTTCCTGCACAACTGCTTGCGTCGCGGCTCCATTCCTAACCCTTTGCCGCGCTACTATTCCAGCAAATTCTCCGTGGCCGATGATCAAGCTGCTCTATTCTACCTGCCCAAGACAACCAATATAGGACTTAAGAGGAGCCAGTCTGAAAACGGACCATGCCTGATGCAACAGTCGGGTGCGCATGCAGACTACGGACTTTCGAGTTCGTTTCCACTACTGAGAGGTGAAGGTGGCCTATTTTGTATGATGATTTTTATTTAAAAGTCGTGTAAACAGCAAAATTTATGGGATCCATTAATTTCGAGAGCGCTCTTCAGTTGCTTCCTCCCATTGCATAACATGCGATGTCCGCAAATTTTGCTTTCTTCCAACCCTGGTCATCAGTGGAACTGGGTTTTAAGTCAGAAAGTTGAGAGTATAAATCTTCAAAGTGTGCTTCGTTGTCTTTTGTATTAATTGTTATGTTCGGCAAACAGAAATCAAGTCCTGATGAAAGGGCCTCTCTTTGCAACTTATTGAGTTTAATATTCTAAAGATTCAAAATAAATTAATCCGGGTTCGAGAGATTTTCGGTAGGTTTATTACAGATTGACTTCAGTGAATTCCGGCGAAACGTATCTCTGGTCTTACTTTGTATGACATATGTATGTTGGATAAATATAGACCAGCATTATAAACGTACCTTGTCTAAAATGTGGTAAGCCTGATTCATGAAAGATTTGTTTTGTTCCACCAATTGAATGGAATCTTCTATTTTTGTGTGAGACCGTCAAGGTTTTTAAAAGTTGGGCGTCCTTTCCTTCTTCAAAGGACTTTGTAAAACTCGTAATGGTAATCCTTGTTAATTAGACAGTCCTGTAGAAATTCAATTCGTGTACTCTCCTCCCTTATTCGGCATCGTAGTTGCAAAAGTCTTTCCAAAGACTTGATGGTCTCCAAGGGAGGGCGCTGTTTCAGAAATTTAAAGCAAATTTTTCTAGGTGCAAATTTGTAGATTGCAAAAAACAGCAGGATTTATTGGATCCATAAATTTCAGGAGCGTTCATCAGCTGTTTTCTCGCATTGCATAACGTGAATAATGTAAGAGAAACGTCAAAATGGAATTCATACAGAAAAATCGATACAAACAGCAAGGTCATAGGATATGGCCAAGACGCCAATCGATAGCCCTGGGCAGCAAAAACGGGGAAAGGATGCCTAAGGCAAGAAATTTGGGAAGGGAAATGTGTACACAGGAAGCCTTTGTTAGCACGGCAGAGCTAGGTTCACCACATACTCCGTGCAACGAGAGAAAGCAACTGATGAGCAGTCTCGAAATGTTGCCGTTTACGCAATCTTCAAAATTATATCAGGGAAAGATGCTTTAAATTATATAAGAATGTATTCTATCTGTAAAATCTGTTTGACAAAGCAATAGAGAGTTCCTCTGCTATCACAACACTGGGTGCACACTAGTCCGGTCTGAGTTGATGTTTATATTGCCGACAACTAAATTCACGATCGCAGTGGAAACTACTGCTTTCAGATACCGGTTCAATGCAGCCCAATAAAGGAATTTTACGTCTGGAGTAGTTCCTAGAAATGTATGAAATTAAAATGATGGGTGCACCTAAGTTAAAACATGTGTAATCGTCGTAGCCATTTGCATAGATAATTAGTATCGGTACATGTGAATTACTTTTCTGCTTCATATTGAGTTCAATTGTTTATTTTCTCATCTTTACCCATTGGGTTTCGTTAAATCGGTCTAGTATAATCAGTAAATGCTCTTTTCTCAATAGGAGTGAAATTTAATTTTTATTTGGTGCTATAGTCTGTCAGTTATTCTGCTTCTCCGCAAAATATCATGACGAACAAAAATATTCCCGCTCATACAAATCAAATAAAGGCCAACTTGCTGTGCCTATAGGTGGTCAAATTCCTAAAAGTAGAAAAGATGTAGGTAGAATGCTATTTTAATCGCAAGCCGCCTACGATGCATCGAAAGAAGGCTTTTAATTTATTTTGGAAAGCAATAACTTAAATTAAAACATTAAAAGTTATTAAAAGTCATACAAATTCAGATAACACTTGAACAGACGCGGAATGTGGGAAATACCCATGCTCATTAAAACAGCGAGATAAATAGCACATGATCACTGGGCCAAATGCCACTAATAATCATTACGATTAGCAGAACAGACTTTAAGTTGCGTGGCAGTTAGAAATTTAAAAAAAATACTTTCAGAAAAAAATGTGTGAAGATTTTCGCCACTGCATTGCTTGATTTGTGGTTTTCGAAACAAAACTGATGTTGGATTTCATGGATGTGGATGGCGGGATATTAAAAACGTTCCTTAGTTTTCGGAATTCTAGGCTGGGCAGATTAATTGACAAATTAGAATATCAATTGCTGACGAAACCTTCAAAACCGAAGATTGCTCAGACTTGCGGTGCCTGTCAACATGATTCATAAGCACGATTTTCTCAAATTATTAATACGAACAAGAATTTATGTCACATTTTTTATCAAATCTTTTAAAGTTATCGAATATTACTTTCGTACAACTTTTCGTGACAGAATAATTTATTCTGCTAGTGCTGAGCCTGAGAGTAAGCACGTTTAGTGCATGAAAAATAGCGGCTGAGGAAAAAATAACTAAATAAAAAGTCAGATTTGTTTTACTCCCCAAATATGGGCTTTGGTATGAGTGAGATAATCTAGAAACGCTTTTTGTTAAAGCTCCAGCGGTATTTAAGGCCAACCATATGAACTGTAGTCAGCACGTTGTCTTATGTTTGTTTTCTATGATGTTTTCGTAATTTAATATAAAAACGCCCTTACCGACGTTATTCTATAAACGCACGCGTCTCCTGTATTTTCTACAGTTTGTGAGTTCTTTTTAATTTCTATTCTTAGCACATTGCCTTTAGGGTCAAGCCATATTGAACCTGATATATAGATTGACGTAGAGTGTTCACATGACAACTTTTATATGCCACAAAGCTGGAGTTCACACAGTGTTCTAACCGTTACTGTGACTCTAGCCTCCTCCGAAAAGTTTTAAAATTGCATCATTATCCTACTCAGTGGTACTCTTTTTACGAATCAAATAAATGCAATTAATTTTCAAAATTTTCAGTAACAGTTTAAAAAAATATATTATGAAAAGCAATCGAAGCCAACCTTTATTTTTTAAATGATAAAATATTACTATTTTGATTTTACTGGATGGGTTGGTCGGTCTTACTAGGATTTTTTGGTCTTCATACTCACTACAGTATCAGGGAGGTCAGCTAGATTAGCTATGATGACAGCCGTACCAAATACATACAAATATATTGTTGTAGGTTTATCCAAAAGTCGAAATAGACAGGAAACAATCATACCGGTTAGAAACCGCGCAGACCGTACTGAGGCTGGACCGGAAACCTACCAGTACCTATTACTTTCCTCCTGGATAATAATATCTTTACTCATTTTTAATTCAGAAATATATGGGCCAAAACCACTACCGTTTATGATTTATCTGCTGGGAGTAAAAGTACATCGGCGGAGGAGAATTGGTTGTTAGTGTCATTCTGGCGTCACGCCTTACTCGTCTGGAATATGTACGAAGCTACCGGAGGGGAAATGCCAATCCAAGTAGATACTAACTAAATTTTTCTCAACAATCACTTTCTGACTCATGGGATAACATCACTAAACTGGCCCGAAATCCGAATATGGAGCAGGTAGGACTAGAACTCTTAAGTTTTTTTCATCAAACCCGATTGTGTGAGATGTGTGAGATGTGTTCGTTTACAATGGAAACTGAAGCTTCCGCCGCATGAAAAGCAAGACCCCATAATTCACCTACCGTTTTAATTTACGCACGCTTAGCCCAAGAAATATGCTTATAAAGGAAAACACCTTAACCCGTTTGCTTACCCTAAAGACCTACGGGTCGAAATATTCTATTTTTGACCGGGTCGGCCATTTATGTCACATTCCAATAAGTGACACAATACAATTCCGCTTACATTTAATTTAGCCCGAAGGCTGTTAGTTTAATTGAACATTCTGAAGAATTCCTCTATAGAAGTTGGGTTTGTAAAATGTCTTGGAGAAAATAAACTCCAACTTATTTTAAGCACATAGATAACGATGATACGCCTAGCGATGTAGATTGAATTATCCATTTTAAAAGAACCATCGCTCTTCCTTTAGGCGGTTAATGCACCAATTTAGTTAGCTTTAAGATGGTTAAAGACCTACCACAGACAGAAAGTAATGGGTGTTTGTATTCTGTACAACACTCTCATTCTGTTAGATAAGTGAATTAGTTTGCACTCCGAGATGATATAATGAAAAGAAAGAAGGCCTACGGAAAATGAAACTGTACTCGTGAATTTAAACGCATGGAACACCAGCTCGTCTTCAGACTAAATGAAAAGTGGTAACGTCACACTGGAGTGTTTGGAGGGGAGGTAGGTAGACAAACGTTCACAGCAGGGGGAGGATAGACATGTCTCGGTTAGTGTTGGGATGTGAAGAGGATTGCTGACAGCCAGATACTGTTCATGTGTCGGGGCCATACCGCGTCGGTGCATTTATCCTCGGCCGAGTGTTTATACGCGACTGTTGTGGGTGCAAGTCGATGAGCCGTGCGCCCAAACCATCGTAGAGTGGATCCAGATCGACGTGTTAATTTTAGTCGGGTGCTAATGCCAAGTTTTGAGGAATTCTCTTGCTTGTCTCGTGTAAGCCATGGCGATCACCTCGGTGCCGCTCCAATTGAAGGGGATATCACACTCAAGGGAGTGCGCAAATACGATTGATAAAATGTCCCCTTCGGCGAACAGTTGATGCGAGTCTCGAGACGTCGGCCTGTGTGGCCAACATAAGCACAGGGCCAGCTGTTGCACGGTATCCTCTTGTTGTTTCTTTTCTAGGAAAGGAGTAGCAGCTCCGACATCTAAACTTCTGCTCTTTGCCGGTAAGGTCAATTGCATTATCGGCCAGAAGAACCTCTATCCCTTCATACGTTTACCCAAGCACACAATTTTCGAATAAGTAGGTATACACGTCGTTAGACCTAAGTTAACCAAATAACGACCTCAATGCGGACTTTATGTGACACAATCACCTTTAATCTGCTGGTTTAAATAAATATCCTGTTATTGAAGGTTCAGTGCCAATAAGTTTTGAACGTTGACCAACTGCTTCACGTGCAGTCCTGCGGAAAATACCATTTCTCAAGACACGTTTGCCCCTTATTGCAAGCCCCGGAATATGCTGGGGGGAGAGGGGGGAAAATTTTTGTGTATGCGCAGATCCTTACGTACCCTAAAGGTAGTTCGGGAATTCGCACAAAAGCATCATTAAAACAAAAAAACATGCATCGTGTTGTAAAATGTAAGTGTAAGTGAAGTAAGTTGCATTCCGAGATGATATGATGAAAAGAAAGAAGATCTTCGGAAAATCGAGGTGTACTTGTGCATTTTCGAGACTCGCATCAAGGAACATAAGGTAGCCGTTTGCTGATTTGGCCATTCATCACTCGTATTTGCACACTCCCTTGAGTGTGATCACCGCTTTAATTGGGATGACACCGATGTGATCGCCATGGCGAACACGAGCCAAGCGAGAGAATTCCTCGACGCTTGGCACTCGAGCCCGGCCAGTATTGACAGGCATGTTGACCTTGATTCAATCTATGTCGGTTTGCGCGCATGGTCCACTAACCTACGCCCAGCCTGAAACAACAGCAGCTATTCGTGCTCGGTCAAGTAGAACTTCACTGATTCTGCATCTCCCCCTAACACGTGGCCCACAATTCAAACGTTAACACCTTCCGCCTACATGCAGAACCGTAACTCCCCACTCCCATTCCATCCCATTGGGATGTAACTTCTGCCCCCAAAACCTCTAGTGCGATACTTTCAGCCCTCCATTTTCATTTAGTTTGAAGGAACAAGTGATACCATTTCGAAAATTCACGAGTAAAATTCAATTTTCCGAAGATCTAACTTTCCATTTTCATGTACTTAGGCCGATGCTGCATGCTACCGGGTGATTTATTTGAAAAAAAAGCAAAGCATATATTGTTGATGCCAATCAGAAAGATACTTTGAATGATGCGAAATGGGCAGTTTTCACGAAATGCAGACCGCTTCTCTTATTCGTCACTTGAAAAATATCATTCGTCCTCGCCCCACATCCCTTACGTATGCGAGCAGTCAGTTGAAGTATTTATAGTATTTTTTGTATTCTTCATTAATAGTACTTGCGACGTAATGAAAAACGTCGAACTGTGGCCATCTAGGCTGGAAAAAACGGCTTTATCGGACAAAAAGACAATCAATAGGTTTTCGAGAAAACCCACTGCATGGTCTGCTTCTACTTCAATCATTTTCTTTTTCATGCCTGTCTCTCTCATTACAGCACCCTCCGCAATGGACATTTCTCCCTTATGTCCCGCAGATTCTCGATCCTCCTCAGTCACGCTCGAACGCCTAGATGTGGACTATGTTGACGGCCATCCCACGCAACCCGACCAGCCCACGATCCTCAACGTTGAGAATTTAGAATCATCCTATTTGCAAGTCCCTCCTAGCGCCCCACTGCAGGCTAAGCACCAACACTGCAATCACGTGACGTGGCATGCAGAAGACAACGGCAGTCGGAGATCGCACCTGGATCCCTGGCAGCACCCCCAGCATCGGCACCGACAGTACAGCCAAACGGACAGTTCCATCGTCAGCAGTCTGACTCAGGTCATTGTGCGTTCGCTGACCCGCGGGCGATCCGATCACGGTCACGCCGACGGCGCCGGAGGTGGAGCCTGCTCTGGACACCTCCAGCGCAACACCTGGAACGCCTTTGAGGGCCATGTTGGCTGGCAGTCTGCGAAGGCCCGTCCAGCGCCTTTTTTCGCTGACACTTTCCAATAGCATTTGCTAAAATCCTCGCTCCGCTCTCTCCGATCGAAGCCTGATATATTTTAGTCTGGACTGTTACTACCTGCAGGGTTTTAGCTCGTGTGTGCATGTATGCACTCCTATCTCTCTCTCTCTCCGTTTTTGTTTTTTCGTTGTGTGCGCGTTTTATTTTCTCTTTGTTTCTGACCGATGGGCAAGCCCAGATTTGCAACAAATTGTTCACCTATTGCGACCTATAGTAGACCGGATTTTTGTTTTTTTTTAAACACAACTTTCAGCAAATAACGTGTTTACTTTCTCAAATGGTACAAATGAATTAATGGTAATAGGGAGGAAAGCTGAATTTGTCTGCAATGTGGAGACCGAACTATGGTTCCTACTTGATAGGCGGAAAGTCCCAAAGGGGGTATTCCGGTTGGAGCCGCCTCAATCTTTCACAATGCGACGGACTTCGTCTTAGTCACGGCCACAGGGAAGGGTGTGCGAACACAGGACTAAGTAACACATGGCAGGGGACTGGAGGATACAAAGTAGTCCGAATGGTTACTAAATGGTAGACATATAGCTGGTTATAAACTAGTAAATAATAAGAGAAGACGGCGAAGGCCAAAGTGTTATAAATAATTCAATTAAGTGTCGAAACAATGGAGTATGAGGAATGCGTAAGTGAATTCTGAATGAGTGCAGTCCAGCAATTGGCGGCCCGGATCCAGGGTCGTAGACCGGCAGTTAGGTCGTCGGATCCGGGAACGGTCTCAGCGTAGGCAGTCACGGCAATAAGGTCAATTGCGACTGACCTTGAAAGGTGTCTGGCGTACCTTAAACGTGACAGGCTAACAGGTAGCCAGTCATGACAAAGCGATGGTGCACTAGTGTCTTTGACCTTAGTCGGCCTGTGTCAGGCTCTGCTAGCACGATTTCGCAACCCTACAGGAAGGGGGCATCCACTGCAGAATATTTAACTGCATAACACAAAGAGCTGTTCACTACCGCTCTAGAACTTATAGTGACCCTTTTGCAGCCATTTGGAACCCAAGACCAGCCGCTGACGCATGACTCATCTAGCCTGCCTGTGCGCTCACTGCCTCCTGGAGCTAGACGCTAACTGTCCTTGACCGACGCGCACATACTCCTCAGCGCGACCGCGCGCTCAGGCCTGCCAGTGTTAGCCAACCTCAAGGTCGTCCGCCCGCGCTAGTCTAGACATCAGCAGTTCCATTGGCCCCCGGGACAAAGCATTCGCCGGCGCTTCCTGATGCACAAGTCACTCCGGAGCCCACCCGAATAGGGAACGGACGCACAACTCCGCGAGTCAACACTATTTCCATCCTATTCTCCTTCCTGTGTACACAATAAACTCTTCCTTCTACTCTGGCCTTCCCAAGACTTCTCCTATCTCCTAAGGAACCAGGGTCAGGAAGACTGTAGGTGTAAGGGGTAACCGTCTTAGCCTTAACTCCTATAAACTCACCGAAGTCCAAAACGACATTGCCTGTATTTCCAATCTGTCTGCTAATTTGATCCACGAATCAACACATCAGTCCTGACATCCGGTGTTCCCGAGCAATGGGCAACCATCAAGCCGATAACAACTCGCGGCACGCTGTAAGGGGTCAGAACACTACCAGCTGACGAGAAAACCTGCCAGAACTGGCTAATAGAGGACTGCGTTTTTGGTGAACAAACCCCATTCAGGTTTTTTGAACTTTTTATAGCATTGAGCGATTGATGCAATGAATCAATAAACAAACCTTGACAGTGGAATTTTTTGACAGAAGTATCTGCCAAAAAATACTATGTGAGCATATTTCATCTGGAACGCCTTTGAGGGCCATGTTGGCTGGCAGTCTGCGAAGGCCCGTCCGGCGCCCTTCTTCGCTGGCACTTTCCAATAGCATTTACTAAAATCCCCGCTCCACTCCGCGCCCCTCTCTGCTCGAAGCCTGATGTACAGTAGACGCCGTTGATCATGCAATATTTCGACATATGCGAGAGACTAATACTCGTTCGCTAATCGGAATTGACTCCAGTTGTGATACTGATTATCGCGAAGTCTATTCTGAAGTCATTTCAGTCAGAATAGGATTCCGGCTTTTTAACGAGCTTCGTTTTGACCACTAGCAAAACGTATCTATTGTAAAAACTGGCTACTTAACAACTATGTTTTTTATCATTGTTTGTGACTGCCTTTATATATTTAAATATATTTTATGGAAAACATAGACGAAAAAATTATTTCTTGTACATGTTTGATAGCAAATAACGCCTTCTTTAAATTTTATGCTCAAAAGAAGGGTAGCTTTTGGTTTTAAAAAACATGCTAATTTTGAGCTTTTTTACAAGTGTGAGGCACTTATTTATAAAACATCGTACCTGTCAACTTATTAACGCTGCCTAAACTGCATAATATATGTTCCACATCTATTTCAGTATTTTATGATAACTATGTGACGTCTTCCTCAAACCCTAGTTGAAAACGTTCTTTTACTTCAACAAGATGTACACAGTGCGCAGTTTCTAAACCTTGAATTCGAGTATAGCAGTCACTAAATTAGAAAACTATTCGGCGATTCCGCAAGTTTTTTAAAACCGAAAGCTACCCTTCCTTCGATTATAAAATTTAAAGAAGGTGTAATTTGCTGTCAAAGAAGTGCAAGAAATAATTTTTACTGCATTTTTTCCATAAAATATATTTGACTTTATCAAGGCAGTCAAAATCAATGATAAAAAGGCATACTACTTAAGTAGCCAGTTTCTGCAAAAGATACGTTTTGCTAGTGGTCGAAACGAAGCTCGGTAAAAAGGCGGCATCCTATCCTTACTGAAATGACTTCAGAATACGCTATGCGATAATCAGTATCACAACCGGAGTCAATTCCGATTAGCGAAAGAACATTAGACTTTCGCATTTGTCGAAATATTGCATGATCCACGGCGTCTACTGTATTTAAGTCTGCACAACTACTACTACCTGCAGGGTTTTCGCTCGTGTGTCTCCTATCTCTCTCCGCTTTGTTTTTTCATTGTGTGCGCGTTTTATTTTCTCTTTGTTTCTGACCGATGGGCCAGCCCAGATTTGCAACAAATTGTTCACCTATTGCGACCTATAGTAGACCGGATTTTTGTTTTTTTAAACACAACTTTCAGCAAACAACGGCCTTATCTTCTCGAATGTTAATGACAGTAAAAGGGGGGTAAGGAAGAAAGCGGAATTTGTCTGCAGTATGGAGGCCAGACTATAGTTTTTGCTTGATAGGCTTGATGGAATGTCCGAACGGGCGTTTTATTTCACGTTGGTGCCATCTCAGTGGTTCCCAATGCGACCGATTTGGTCAGCATCACGGCAAACAAAGCATTGTCTTTACTTCCAATCGACACATCATTCGTGGCCTCCGGTGTTCTCGGGCAACAGGGGACTGTGGAAAGCGAAGTAGTCTGCCCAGGCATCTAAGATATAAGTATCCCAACAGTCCCAAACTTGGCAATACGAATATGGAAGTTTGCAATGAAATACAACGTGCCTATTTAGCATCTTATTCAAAATTGTGTCCAGTTACTTGCAAAGCATTTGAACTGTGTAAAACAGAAAGCAGTTTACCGTCTTTACAGGACCATCGGGCTATTGGGAAATCATTCTTACGCAGTAGCAACTAGCGGCAGGCTGCAAGGGGTAGAGCACTACCAGCCGATAAGAAAACTTGCCAGAAATGGCTAGAAGAGGACTCCGTTTTTGGTGAAGGAACTTCGTTTATGTTTGTTAATTTTTTTATTTCATTGAGCACTTTACAGGAAGGAATTGACCAATGAGTAAATCTTTATAGTCGCAAAAATTCCTATCACAGAAATCCGAAGAGTAATTGGCGAGCATACGTACACTTTCAATAAATTCTCATCAGGCCATTACATTTATATGGGAGGGGGGGTAAAGCGTTAAAGGTAAGTTGTAGGTAAATAACGTTCAACGTAAAAAGCAAATTAGTCCAGGGGATAGGGGAGGGGGTGGGGTAGTAACAGGCGGCTAATTAAGCGGTAAGATTAGGGAGAAGGGGGGGTGGTGGAAGAGGAGAGGAGGCTTGGGGAAATGCCGGTAGCTAGGTGGCCGTTGGCTGTACGCCATGCTAAATCCTTATAGTGGGATTGTTTTAGAGAATAAACGGTCAACAGTAATATATGAGCATATTTCAATATAAAAGTAAATAAGTTTGAAGCAGACCAAAACAGCAGAATTTATTTGCTCAAGTAAGGTTAAAAAATAGGGTTATCCCTTTAAGAATAACGAGACATCAAATAAATCGCAGAGTATTCTCCTTACTCGACGTTCATCAACAAATGACATGGGCCCCCAATCCATCAGCAAGTGCAATGCTTTGCCCAATCTATATTCGGTGCTGAGACTAAATTTTCCCAAAGCAAATCGCCGCTCGGAGAACAGACAGGTCACCACATCATCTTATGTCAACACCGCAAGGCCAGCTGGTCATTGATGACGCAACGAATCAGCATACAATCAAGGCATTTATCGATTTTTTACGGAAAAACCTTGTGCACACAAAAACTGTTTCTGCTACTGTTCTGTGAGTATGTCTCCGATGGTGAATCTGCGACGGATTCGAAACGTCAGGCGACTAAGTATATTGTCCGAGCGATCGAGTCGTCTTCTACTTCTCGACGTAAACTTCTGTCATTCAGTTTCTGTAAGCATTTAATGGTAGGAAGGTACAGCACTATCTTAAAAAGTTAGGTTGACAAGGAAAATTCCCAGACATTGCGATCATCAGGTCCGGTTTCTTATGAAAAGAGATGACGGTGGAAGGCCAGGGTGCCAGGCAGAGTCTATTCTGTATAAAAGGCGTGAAGAATAGATAGGAGGAAGTCGACTGATGGACCAGCGTATGTCTGCTCCTAACCTAGCGGCAGTCAACCCAGCGGCCACCGAAAGGTGATTGGCCAGACAGGAAGAGGCCTACGGTGCGCACGTTCTTGATGTCCGTGCGGGACAACCAGGAGACCTGCCCCAGAGGCGTGCCGAAAACTTTTATGATGGGACCTCAGGCATGGCAAGGCATGGCAGTTCATCACAACACCATCTCCACTTTTTAAAAAAGCAGGAAATAGGGGGGACAGAGAAAGTCACCTGCGCGAGATTTAGTTAAAACAAAAGCTCTCTGCCACGATGGCCGAGTATAACGTCGCCTGAACTGCGGTAGAAAATTCTATCTGCTGGACGAATGTATGATCCACAGTGAAAATCACAGCCACTATGTGTCTTCTTTACCTCTAACATGCAGTAACGCTGACAATAGCAAGTAGGCACAGAGAAAAGGGAGTGGGTAACTTATCGCTGTCAGCCCGAAAAAAAGTGAAATGGAAATTCAGCCAGATTGTCCTGTGGCGGTCCTGGCATCAGCGCGGTATCGCTGGCTCACCTCTTTCTTCGGCCGGCAGGCCTCGTGACAATGTCACCTTGCGCGGCTGGTCAGTCAAACGCTCATTGCCTAGGTAAGTTCGATGCCTCGCGTCTTGGTTTTTTGACCTAGCGTGCTTGGCACCAATCACCGAGGACCATTTCGTGATTGGCTGGAGGACGGCCTTGGATCCCACAACCCTGCTCACAGGCACATAGAACACACACACACAACCACTGGTTTTTGTTCTGTTGGCATCTCTTTTCTGCTGAACCCTTTGTTAGCTCGTTTTTAAAGTAAGCTGTCCAATCTAACCGGTCTTATCTGACTTCTGACATGGGCAACCTTTTGTGGTCGAAGATCACTCGTTTCGCAGCCATACTCTCCGTAGCTGTCGCTTTGCGATGGGTAGCGAGACTGAGTTTCGAACCCATTGTTCGTGGATGTGTCAGTTTTTGTCATCCAGCTTGCAACACGAACCAGTTTATACGATCGCATGGGGTTTAAGTAAGTTAAACCCAAGCAACTGCGATCTTCAGACCATGGCTACTTAGTAAGGAAGACGTGGAAGGCCAGTGTGTTAGGAAGAGTATATTAGGTACACAGAGGAACGAAGAATAAATGGAAGAAGTCTGACTTGGGAGAACATGACCAACCAGGGGATTGACCGGGCCCCAAGTGCCGGTTTGAGAGTAGTCAGACCAGTATACAGCGAGAGAGCGTTCATTGGCTAGGTCGGCCTGTGATTGGTTGTACAGCGTGTGGGTAGAACTTGAAGTGGTCAGCCTGTGTCTCGCGCTCCGGTAAGTTTGAGGCCGTCATAACCTTGAGGTATAGATGTATAAAGGTCACGACAGGAAGGCCAGGCATCGAGCAGGCAACGACCACTACAATACTGTGCCAGTAAAGCAACAGGTCATTTACCTCGAACACTTATGAGGTATGGATGGAAGCAGAGTCTGAAAAGAAGACATTAACTTGATAAAAGTGGGATACTGTGGAAACTCACTCCAGCATAAGACCTCGTGCCAACGACTGTAAATGCACTGGCTGCCTTAACCCATATTTACGCAGAGCCCCTACCGTGAGTCGTGGAATGAGCGACCGTGAGACAACCAGAGGGCTCCATCTCCTAATTGGTTGTAGAAACAATGCATGTGCTGGGCTTGCCGCAATCTCCTACGCTCTCGTTACTTCAGACGCGGCTCGCTGGGCGACAGTTGATCGCTCGTCTGACAGCAGAAGTCCTCCTGCCTATTTCTGCACTTCCATCTGTACAGAATAAACTATTAATACCGCTCTGGCCTCGCATGACTTCTCCTCTCCTAAGGACCCGGGCCTGAAGATCGCAGTTGCTGTGGCCTAACTTACTTAACTCCTGCGATACAACTAGGTCTTGTACATGCCGACCGCCTGAAATATGTGAAATCTCCCTTTCCTATCGGTGTGGTACATTTACGAGATAAATAGTCGTCTAGCTTCTTCTCGGAAAAGCAAGTCATGCCCTTGCAGGTTGCTCAGTTTGGATATCGTAACTCTACGCAGGTTTTTTTGTAAGTCCACAGCACAACAGGCCTAAGGGGACAGCAACTGATAGGACAACCGATAGCTAGCGCATGAGGAATGTCGCTGCGTTATATTATGTGCTGATTGTGTGTGTTAGTTCGACCATCGCAAGCGAAGATGTCCACCATTTACTCAAGAGCAGAGATGGTGACTGTGGTCAGGTATAGTGATAGCAGGCGCGCCGCTACCTACCCCACTCTAACCCTCTCAACTGTGCTTAAACGGCGACAAGACAAGTCGAGATGGCCGCACAGAGAAAGGGCGTAGGCCGCAGCCGTAAACACCGCCTAAACTTAGTATATAGTGACAGTAGACTTTGCGCCGGTACTACTGCACTGTCTATTCTCACTCACCTATACTAGGCGTCTAGCCTGATTCTAAGAAGCCAGGCCTCGTTCTGCTAAACAACCACTACTGCTATTTCTAATGTTACTGCTAGGGTGCATCTGAGTAATAATGACGCTGGTTAACGTCAGCGCAGGGTTCATATCCCCTCAAACCTAACAAGAAGTGTAGTATTACTGGCGCTGGCACTGGTGCCACCACTTGTCAGCGTTGACGCTGACTGAGCCTTCAATAAGGTTCGTATACCCTTGATCTGAATAAGGAAGGTGAATCTGGTTTAACTGCTCCGGTTAAGTACAGGCTTGGGGGCCTGAGCAAAGCTGTGCTTGCCTTGGCTTCCGCACTCTCAGCTCGATCCCTCGAGCTGTACGGAATAAGGCGCTGTTGCCATAGGTGCTTGCATATGATATAAGTGCTAATTCTAGAAAGTATGCTTAATGAGGCTAGTAGATAGTATACTATAAGTACTGCCTGTGTATCTTCTATTTAGGGAGCCGCACCCAGTATGCACTCCCCGTTTTTTCATTCCTTGACAATGAGCTCGCGGGAGAGGTCGAAACGTCGGACAAATACACTCCTGGTCGCAGATAACGACATAACTTCTTCTATCCAGTTACCTGGGCCTTGCACATTCTCGACCATTCAGCACTCCCCTGTCTGTATGAGGTAGAAGTGATTAGCATTTGGATAATAATAATAGAGCTGGGTGTCCTGAGCAAAGATGCATACGCCTTGGTTTCCGCACTTTCAACTTGATCCATCGAACTGTACGGACTAAGAAGCTGCTGCTATAGGTACGTGCCTATGCCAGGAGTACTAGAGCCAGCACGGGGTTCATGTCCCCTCAATCTCAACAAAAAGTGTCGCTAGCACTGATGCCACCATTTGTCAACGGCGATGCAGGCTGAGCCAACGTTAGGGCTTATATGCCTTTGCTCTCAGTAGGAATGTGAGTCTGGGTTTAACTATTTCGTGTAAGTACACGCTTGGGGGCCTGAGCAAGCACAGCTTGACTTGGTTTCCGCACTCTTATCTCAAGGAAAGTAGTTCCGCTGGTTGGAGTTTGGTCTGGGGCCGTGTTCCCTTGATCTCTAGTGTACTACTTTTGATAGTGTTATTCTAGGGGGCTAATTCTAGTAACCATACTTGCTAAGACCCGTAGGTGGTAGACTACCATGCGGCCTGTGCATACATGTGAGACATTTTAGTTTAGTGTGCATTTATTAGGGGGTATAAGTCAACTCAAGGTTTGGGAAAGGTTTATGCAACAAGAGCTGCGGATCTGTCATGCATTTAGGTGGTAACAAAGTAACATGTGCCACTTGTCAGGATACTTCTGTAAGAAGTGCAGTGCCTAGGCTAAAGTCCTGGTTCTAGTAATCATACTTGCTAAAGCCTGTACATGCATGTAGAAATGTTGGAATTTTAGTAACAGTAGGGTTAAAAAATGTGTATTTGATGATAGCTTAATATCTGCCACCGATGCGCGCTCAAATTTCGGACTTTTGCAACATCCACAATATCTATTTTTAGCTGAGAAGTTGCGGAGCACCGTCCGTCTAGTTGTAAACAAGATTCTCCAGCAGTCAACTAGTCATGGAAGCTTGGTTACTTCCCTTATCAGCACTAATGGTTCAGAAATATGACGTTCATCCTATTTTATATCAATTCAGTATCAAAGGTGGGAGTATAAGTTTATCAGCTAAGGTGATTCTGTCTCATCCGGCAGGTAAGGTTTTTAACAAGCTTCGCATTGTTACTGCTAGGACTCTTGCCTCTACTGCTAGTTCTTTATACTGATAGTACTGGTAGCGGCAGTGTTATTTCTATTTAACTGATAGTGGGATAGTGCAAGTACCTCTTAAAGTAGAATTGATGAGTAAAAAGCATGTGCTGGGCTTCCAGCAATCTCCTAAGCTCTCGTTTCTTCAAACGCGGCTCGCTGGCCGACAGTTGATCGCTCGTCTGACAGCAGAAGTCCTCCTGTCTATTTCTGCACTTCCATCTGTACAGAATAAACTATTACTACCGCTCCGGCCTCGCATGACTTCTCCTCCCCTAAGGAACCGGGCCTGAAGATCGCAGTTGCTATGGCCTAACTTACTAAGCTCCTGCGATAAAACTAGGTCTTGTACGTGCCGACCGCCTGAAATATGTGAAATCTCCCTTTCCTATCGTTGTGGTACATTTACGAGATAAATAGTCGTCTAGCTTCTTCTCGGAAAAGCAAGTCATGCCCTTGCAGGTTGCTCAGTTTGGATATCGTAACTCTACGCAGGTTTTTTTTTGTAAGTCCACAGCACAACAGGCCTAAGGGGAC
The DNA here is from genome assembly GCA_036362985.1 of Ligula intestinalis. Lineage (NCBI taxonomy): Eukaryota > Metazoa > Platyhelminthes > Cestoda > Diphyllobothriidea > Diphyllobothriidae > Ligula > Ligula intestinalis. Next base: position 58,788,520 of record JAYGXS010000005.1, read on the forward strand.
AGCAACTGATGGGACAACCGATACCTAACGCGTGAGGAATGTCGCTGCGTTATATTATGTGGTGAGTATAACACCACCGTACCAATCTGCTGTGCTTTTAATGTCCCTCCCGCCAGCTTCATATGGCGTCAACCCGGTTAATCTGATACAACAGAAATTTTTATCACTCCGGAAACAAATAAGTGCGGTTATTCACAGTTTTAGCATATTGTTCTTCCAGCAAAGAAAGAACTATGTAATTTTCCAGAAGCAACGATAAACGTCATAAAGTTTATTGGGCAATGATTAGATCATTTTGCCCTTTGTTGGCCTTTGTGCTTTGCATTTATGTGAGCGAAAATATACCTGGATTGGCAAGCTCCTTCCTTCCATTTCCACAGAACTTGCGGACGCCATTCCTCGACTGCCCCTTGAAAACGCTCTTATTTTCCTCTTCGAAAATATCCAAGATGCCTCTCTTGGCAGTACTTTGTTAGCGTCAACGTAAATAATATAGATCTGGCTCTGCGATTCTAGCCAGATAACTGATCACATCCCGCCCCCCGGTGACTGACTTGACAGTTTCAGCCAAAAAATCTACGAGATTACTTGATCTAGATTAGAACTATATGTTTAGTGGGAATACTCTGTCTGCTGTCCTTTCGAAAGGGATATTTTGGAATAGAAAATTTGCACCGTTATGCCACTAGGTGCGAAGAATTCGATTGGTCGCTCTTACGCGTATTCTCTTTTAGTGATTATTAAAAAGTATAAAAGTCCTCAGTCGGTGCGCTGAAATATCCTTCGATCTGGTGGCTACTTGTTACGGAGAGGCATTATCTAGCGGTGTTGAGGCTAAATGGCTTAACTCTAACGGCTGCAATTTTCCAGGCCTGGTTCCTTAGGAGGAGAGAAAAGTCACGGGAAGAACAGGTTAATAGGAAAAATATCTTCTGTACAGAAAGATTTGAGAATAGTTAGGAGAAGGTTGCCACTCGGTCTTGTATGGAGTTCGACCGTGTGAGAGTGCGGCGTCGTCAAAGTGGCCAACGACGGCTCCCTGTCGGAGCGGATTCTGATTTGTTCGGCAGCGTGGTAATTGTCACGAGAACCCCAGATTGAGCTTTGTGTGAGTCAGCCCCAGGATGATGATTGGTCCGACCAGTCTGGAGTGTGTGTGTGTGCGCCCCAGTCACGAGAGGGAAAAGGTTGAGCGTCGCAGGCAGACATGGGCCATTGCGCTAAATCGAGCGCGACGGGGCGACCAAGACTGCCATTACCTGACCTCGTCTTTGGCGTCTTGCGTTAGGAGAAGATGGGTTGCATAAACACTACAGGGTCGGGAAGTTATAACCGCAGGCCCCACGTCTCCAAATGACCGAGTTATCGATGAACCAACTTTTTAAGAATTTTCACTGATATTGTATAAGGGATTTTTCGATTGCTCAAATTACCACTATCTTCTAGTAAGAAGTTTTTAACACTTGGGAAAGGTTTGTATCCTAATTTGCAATCTGTATTGTGCATTAAGGCTCCAAAGAAGCAACTTGGAACGACGTTAATTCCAGCAACAACGATAACTCCTCATCTATCTTTCAATGAAAGATTCGTATTTGTTCCTTATTCTCAACAAGCTAACTTCAGGCCGTCAAAACTATGAGAAAAAACATACATACCTCATGGGATGTCGGCCGCCTAAACGATTCATACTAGCTGACAGAATCCAGAACGCCTATTCAAAGAACCAGGTCAGAAGACAAAAAGATGTGATTGCTGAAGCGAAACTATTTTGGCCTGATGATTCCAGCCCTTCTTAGCGGATCGTATTATTGTAGACCATGTAGCCACATGATTATCAGCACTCGCGCTTATTGTTGGAGGCCGTACACTCCTGTCTTCAGCGAAGCAGTATTCCGCAGTCCTATACGGATTTTCGGTAGTCATTTTTAGTATCCGGTTATCATATTTACTGCGTGTATCTGTTATGCTTTGTTCATTGAATTGAAATGCCCAATAAGATGTCTCAAAAATAACCTTTGAAAGCAACTGTGTTATTGCTAAATTAACGAAAATTCCAGATGATAAATTGGTGAGCATACATTTGTTTTCGATAAATTATTGTCATGCTTGCACATTGATATCGTAATTAACTGAATAAACTATGCCTGTTGGTAGGACCATGGTGCGGTTTTCAGGGAAGGTGGAGGTGGGGGGGGGGAAATCGGGGTCGATAATCTGATGGGTATTAGGGAGGAACTGGTAACCGAGACGGCTGATAAACTGTGGGCTGTTGGGTTAGCAACTGTGGCACCGTTACGAAGTTACTTTTCGGCGTACAGGACCGGTCGGCGTATCCTGATAGCGGCCGTTTCTGCTATAGCCAATAGACGCTGTCCAAGGACATTTGAATATCTTGAGGGTATTTTGTAGATGATTCAGAAGGCCTCTTCCGCATCGACGTGATAGTCTGAGTCTATCAGGTCCGCTAGAATGGAACTGTGTAGCCGTGGTCTGAAGATCGCATTTGCTGGGTTTAACTCACTTAACCCCCTGCAATAAAACCTTCACAATAGCTTAACAACCTCGATAAGTTCAAGGTCCGAATTCTGACTGAAGAGATCTTCGAATCGTTTTTCGAGATCTATTTGTTTTGCTTCCGATGTACGATGCAAAATTTAAGACGAAGCTTCCGTACTTCTAGAAGCGTTTTGTCAAGACGTAGTGACGAGTAGTTATGTACATATCGCTCCGAATTATTTTGAAGTACTGTCTGCGCTTTCACTGGTTGGACACTTCGTAGAAAATTAATCCACTTGACCTCGGTTCTCCTATTTCTGACTGTCTGCATGTAGTTTTTAACGGCCAATCCTTCAGGAGTTCAGAGACAACCGAGGGCGGCAGTTTTCTGGTACAGCTTCCACCGGAGTTCCTGAATTCCCTCTCCAAATATGTCCTAATAATTTTCCGCATATCTTCGTAGCGCGCCTGAAGTGCGATTTATATGGTTCCTGCGCAGGTTTCTCCGGAAGTTTTTCGGACATTTCCCTGATCAGTTTATCCTGATATGAATTTGGAACTAACGTTTGCTTCCGGAAGTCCGATGTCAAACTTTCGGAAGTCTTCGAGTTCCCCTAACACCCAGGGATACTTGGATCGTCTTAGCAGCCGTATCTGATCTCCGGAAATAGTGGAAATAGAATTGCAGCAGACTCCGTGAAAACGGTTATCTAGAAAGGTTTATCCTTCGAAAGATCATGAAGCGGGTAACAAAGGCCGCAGTTGCAACGGCGGAAAAGAAAGATCTATTCATCAGACTGCCTTTTATGGGAGACCGGTGTTAAGGCTAAGAAAGTTTTACCCTAACAGCTAAAATCTTCAAGGCCCATGGTTCCTTTAGGTGAGGAGAGAAGACGATGGGAAATGGTGTATGCTGCAGAAGGATAGGGTGATAGGTGGAAAGATTGTTGACTCGCGGACTAGTGCATCCTTTCCCCAGTCGGATCGGATCCGGAGTGAGGCTTGAAGGCAGACACCGCATTGTTGTCTTTGTCCCTTGGATTGGGGCCAACCTACTAAATAAGGTCATTCTACTAAAGTGGGAATCTCATTGGACGGATTGAAGTCAGGATGGGGGAAACTTGCTGCGTGTGTTTGGGTGCGCGTCGGTTGCTTCTGGCAGTCGTGGTGGTCGCCCGTCCATTCGGGCATGCCTCCAAGCACGCGAGAAAACTGCCTGCGCGCGAAATCCTAAGCTGTGAGTGACTTCGTCTGTTGCGTCAAGAGTTAGGCGGGCGTCGGTCAGACATGACCACAACATGACTTCCAGGGGCAACCTTACGCGTACTCTTCACTTACTCTCCCCTGCTACGAATGGAAGATAAAGATAGGCTACCGGTTCAAGCCACATCGATGTGCATCTATTCTTTCGCCTGTTCCTGTGGAGCGGGATGTATCGGGTGAACAACATGACGTCTGGAGAAGAGAATACGCGAGCAGATCCCAGCGTGGTTTAGCAAAGGAGAGAATGGACCAATCTCAAGCCCAATCCTCGTCCACCTAATTGATACGAACCACAAAATGGACGCGAGAGAAGCCTTTCGGGTCATATACGACACGCCGACACATTACTCCAAAGGCCTGCGCAAACGGGTGTTAGCCACAGCAGAAGCAGTGGCAATCCGGCTAGCAAAACCCAATCTAAAGGCGCTGGTACACACAATCTGTCCCCGTTGGCCGACTGCACGCGGAAATCCCAAGCCTCCTGATGCCACGCCGTGCGAAAACGCAGAAAGCAAAGCCACAGAGAATAGTCAAACGCAAGCTGCGCCGCTGACATACAGACCTCAACACGCTGACCGTGAGAACATCCCTTCTGTCTTCTCTGCGCATCGCAACTAACGTCCTGCTCGCATTGGCACCCACTCTCAGGAGACGAGGGGAAACCCAGATGCTTAATTACCTTCCTCCCCCTTCCCAACCGGACGATGATATAAACGCTGCAATTAAATGACCATTTTTATTTCCGATGTCATTTACGAGCCTGATGATGCGTGACCGAAAACAATTGTTCGCCAATACGACTTTTCAAGCATAAACACGTATTAACTGGTCGCGAATATGCCGGCTATGGTGGGCCTTTCTCTCCGGGTTACTTCAGTGTGTATGACTAATTTTGAAGGTCTGTTAACGATCGACAATGCGATCCCACGCTTCGAAAGTGTCATGATGAGCCGAGTAAGATACCCACAATACAGCGAAATCAACTGTCTATACCTATCGGTTATTTATACTGTAACTCATGCTGATCGGGGTTTGGCACGTAACAGATAGTAAAAGCCAGGGAGGTATATACGTAACAAATAGAATCAGTGTATACAGTTGTGTAGAAATGAAAGTTCGGCAAAAGAGCCACCGAAGGTTCCACCGTCGTTTCCGACGATGTCCACCACGAGCTTCAGCGAGCTGAAAGCAGACACTGTGACTCGCGGGATCTGCCGCAGTCTCTCAACACTCCCACACATGGACTCGATGTCAAGACCGGAAATGGAGAGGATGTGGGCGGCGTACACAAACATACTACAACACGTGTCACAACGAAATCACCTTGCTGGGTAGGCGCCATATAGGCCAAATTATGATGGAGCCATTGAGCCTGACTCGCAATGCGCCAGACAGCCACCACAAACTTTCACAAGCAGAGTGCTTCGTTTGCGACCTACCATATGGTCGTTGATAGAACAGGAAATTTGTTACGTCTAGATTGTGAGAGCCTTCGGAGCGCCGCAATGATCACGGCCCAGTTCTGTTTTAGAAGAGAAAACGAGAGACACTAGTACGCGTTGTAGTCTTTTGCACAGAAGCCCAATGGTTGTATGGGTATTAAGGCAAAAACGGTTAACTCTAACACCTACAATCATTCAGGCCCGGTTTTTTAGGAGATGGGAGAAGTCTTGGCAAATGCAGACTGTTAGGAATAGTGTATTCTGCAGAAGGATGGGAGAATAGAATGGAAATAGTGTTGTCTCTCGGATGACCGCAGTCCGGTTGCCAGGGCGTCAATACCGGAGTGACTAGAGCAGCAGGGATTGCCGGCGCATGTTTTGTTATGACGGCCAATGAGGCGGATGATGTCTAGACTAGGTCGTGGGGCAACATTTAAATGGCCGGCTAGCGTGAGCGCGCGGTCACGCTGAGGCGTATGAGCGCGTCGGTCGAAGGCATTTAGCGCCAAGCCCCAGGAGGCAGTGGGCGCGTAGCTAGGCTAAAAGGCGTCAGCGGCTGGTCTTGGGTTCCGAGTGTCTGCAAAAGGCCACTACAGTTGTATGTTCAACGGCCACAAGGCTTTCCCTCTTCGTCCTACAATGATCGCTGCCCCAAAATCACGCACCGTCATGGGCAACTGTTCGAATGCGCCCCATAGCTGTGTTAGTGTCCCTAGACCTCCGACACCCTGACGACCCAGACAATCCCGCTGACTAACAGGCGTTCCGCCGAAGCATGCCGGCCTCCACAGTTGACCTAAAGACGTTAGACTGGGATCGCGTGCATATATGTGAGCACAGAAGCATGCACAGGCGTGCCCAGATAGTCGACGCTGGCTCGCAGCTACCTAATCACGCCAGCCCTTTGATCAATACACTGAGGGGGGGGGGCTTAATAACATTCAGCCTCGGACTTGACCGGACGCAGCCAATACTAGTGCTGGCTTCGCCAGTGGCCACTACATCCTGAGACAGCAATGCAGGGCCACGTACGCAATAAATTCCTCCTTCTGGTGACTTCTCTCCTTCACCGATAACCTGGGGTTCGGCCTGATGATTCTGCTCTTCCGAGTACAACAACTACTTCGACACTACAGTTTCACTCGCCCACCTGGAGCAAGTTTCGAGACAGAGTTTAGAAGACCCGAGATGAGGGAGGAAGTCCACGAAAACCAGAAAAACACAGCAAAATTGATGGCACCTGGAGCCCCAGGTGCGTGGGAGTGCCATCCAGGTTACCTCGAGAAGGAGCCAGTGCAGGCTGAATCTCAGTCCACCAGTCAGCCAATTCCGTCGGTTAACCGTCCGTTTTTAAGAGGTCCGTGGTGAGGTCCACGGCACCCAGTGACAGTGAATCACGCGTGAATTGCATTTACGTAAAAATAAGCTTCCGTTGCATCTACTGAGCTCCATCTTCCCTCATTCGCCCGACCACGATATCAAGACAAATTCAAGAAGTGCAGAGGCGGGGTAAGCGTAGGCGGCCGTAGTTGCCAAGCCTGACTTTGAATGAGAGTGCTATTGCCGCAGCCTGGATTTGGCAGTGCTGCGTGCATTCACCTCCTCTTCCAAAACTTTGTCTAGCTACGCTTTCAGCGCTGACTCATCCTCTTACCTCTGCGCGCTCTTATATTTTTGCGCCACCACTGTGGACGCTAAACGATTCCTCACGAGCTCTGACGCCAATACCTGCACCCTTTCCTGATTGGCTGATGACTGGACAAGGCTTCGCTAAACCCACGCACAGGGACACTTTTGCACCTACGCACCTGGACTTGTCGCCAATTATTACGGTTGTGCTCGTTTCTTCAAAACTATCCCTTGTAACACTTTTGCGTGTTACGTCCTTATTATTTTGGGATAATACTCGCTAGTAGCTTCGTTAGTTAGTTCGGACGTCGAAATCCGACACCATCACCGCCCTCCCTCACCTTATCTTCGACATCTGTTATGGGCCTGCGACCCGACTAATGTCTTCCGTACCTTGATCTGGCTCAATCATGGTCCGATGAATCTACAACATGGCGCTTTTAGGGAGCACCAACATAACACACACACACACACACACACACACGCTGGGCTGACCGCTGGTTCAGAGTTATCCGTTAGTTGGCAACCCTCCGGGCTTAGGCTTTTAGTGCACGATGATACCTTCAGGCGCGTCAGATGGTGTGCACTGACTGACTGAATTCTGACTGGCTGAAATAGCGACTACAATGCTGTTCTAACCTCGAATTTGGAAAATGCTCGTGATAACAGCCAACAGTCAGACAAAAAATACATTTATTTAACCCAGAGAGTGGTGGAAAACAATCTGTCAGCTACGGGCAGGGTTGTTTAGAGTTATGAGTGCATGCCATGTGGCTATTCCACAGTTTCCCAAACAGTTGAGGAAACCTTCCACAAAGATCCTCCCATGACGCAGTCTTCGTTGACACGATTTGAACCGTTTGGCTGTCCGGGTCACGACTGCAGATCGAGGCTCGTTTCCAAAAAGTCAGAACAAGCCAACGCAGACAGGGCATTCCTGTAAAGACAGTTCTCACATGCTTCCTCTCAACTGTGAACTTTCTTTTAAAGAGACATAAGAGGATATAAGGAGCCTGCACGCAGCCAACAAGAGCGTACAGATGCTTAACAGTAAATTCAGCACCAAAGCTCCAAAAGAAGGATTGCAGACTCCACGGAGAAGTCAGTCAGTCCATCCCTCCAATCCTCTACACATTTTGGTGAATAGCGGAAAAGTGTTTTGAGACATGGACATGAGCGGCGCGATTTGGAAAAATTCAGCTTTGTACACCATCCCTGAATGCGAATTTCAAGAAACACAAGGGATGGACATATCTCTAAAAAAGGTCGAAGATCGGCAGTGCGAACCGTTGGATTGTAGAACGGCGCACCAGACGGGTCTTCTACAGCGTTGGCAATTAACTCCACCATACTGACCAGCTGGCCACGAAGACTCTTTATCTGCCTCCGTGCCTCTGGAATTCTAAGGCAACCAATAAGCAACTCCGCCGCGATGTCTAGCGAAGTGAGAGTATCCTTTTGAGCAGCCAGAATAGGCAGGCATTTCAGTATGGCTATCATTCCATAGCCCTGTCTCAACCTAATCACCTCACGCGCCTCCATGGAAATTAACTCGCATCAAAGGCGGGAAATGCGTACATCAGCCTTCAGTATGATTTCCTCAATGGCATTCCTTTCAAGCGAAACACCAAGACTCTCGAGAATAGGTTCAAGGATAAATTGTAGGTCATCACTGATGTTGAATTCGCTGTAGCCCATGAAGCCGGTCCCAGAGGGACAGGATTCAAGGGTTTCGAGGGGATTTTCAATTGCCAGGGCCATGTCAACACTATTTTGTATATAATAGGCTGCACAATCTTTCGGGTCATTGGCTCTTCGACGCTTTGGAAGTCCAAAGTGTACTTTAACGCCCGGAAAATAGGATTCATACTGACCCGTCTTTGCCATGCCGGGGGATAGGTTGTGGTTTATCAGAACCACGAGCTCCAGACTTGGAAATTGGATCCCCTCATATATGTTGTCAGGAGAGAGGAATGTGAGGGCTGTTCGTAGAATCCGAAGATAGTTAAAAGAAAATTTGGTTTTTGCGATACAGCAAGATTGTCCATGGATCCATAGATTGGTATCCACCAAATCAAGTTGCCTAGTGTTACGGAGGCGTTGTATCACTGCACAAATCCACCAGGGCACTAGCGTCCAAAAAAACAGACTTCTGCTTCGTCCAGGGAGGGGAAACAGTCCACCTCCGCATCAACATTCGCCGTAACATCAGGCACGTGATACAGACTCAGGCTTGGACGGCGTAATCGGGGGCAAACGATGGCTTCCAAGGTGGGTAAAATAATCCGCTGAGCTGAGACACTGAGAACTGAAATCCATCGAGACCACATTTACAAAGGGAATCCTGACGAAAGTAATCAGAAAACTCTTGATGCCTTTGTCGCGTGTGGGTTCCCCATCACAGAGGGAGAGTTCTGTCTCCCAATCACTCTATCGCAATAATAATTTCTTAATCGCACACGTCTCGTCTGCCCAATTCTCTTCGATAAATACGGTAATTGGATTTTTGAGGGCGAATTCTGGGAAGGCTAAGCCAAAACGTGACTGGTCTAGACGCGATAAATACTTTCGCAGTCGTTTCCTTACGGCCCTCTGTTGAATAGCAATCTGGAAGGTGAATTAGTAAAATCAGCGAGACCTACCTCAAAGCACTTTTCGGCAGGCATAATGCCACATCAGTGGCGTCTCGCTCCTTAGGCAAAATGCACTTAATGCGGTCCCAGCGGTAGTTTTAGTTGAATGCTGAATGGCACCAATGAGAGGCCGACTCTCTGTCCTTTGTTCGACGCTAGCGTCTGCACCATCCAATCAGATTTCAGGCAGAATATTGGCTGCCAGCCGTCATGGCGTTGCATGACCTCGAAGGGATCACGTGTTGGAGCGTGAATCATGGCATGCAAGCATACCCCAGAGGAGTATTATGACTGGATGTATTAGCTCAACAGCGGCGCCCCCGGAGCCACGGAAACGATTACTGGAAATTGAAATTCGTCATGAACTGTGGACTGCAGTGCAAGTCAGCAGCGAATGGCTCAATAGGCATGTTACACCATGTTACTTTTGTGATCCCAGAAACTAACCACGCTTTGTCTGTAGAGCAAGCACCCTACTCACATTAACCTGGAGTAAACAATTGGAGTCGACTTGGCAAACGTATGATTTCAGCAACTTTTCATCTGGCCAGTACATTTGCAGGGATAGTGAAACGTGTACAGTTGGACAGAGTTATTAAGTCTACTTTGATTACAACTCATCGTTTTCACGCGGCCGGCATGATGAGATCGGCGTGTAGAGATCCCTGTGTTGAGGGAAGGGGAGGGGAGGAAATAAGGATAGTTTGTCGGAGTTGGTCAGGGTCAGGTATGTGCAGTGATAATTACTGTCAGTTGTCCGGCGCGAACGACTGTCAGTAGGGGTTGGGGTGATGCACGATCGCCATCTGGCGTCCGGGTCGGCCACGGAGGTGAAACTCTTTGTGCTAGCGTCTTCTGATAACACAGCACTGAATTCGCTAGCTTCGGCTGCGGTAAGCACCCGTTGGCGTAGACCCGTTTAACAGTCAGCAAACACAAACACTTTCATGTCCGTGGCCGACCCCGACGCCAGGTGGCGATCGTGCATCACCCACACCCCTTACTGACAGTCGTTCGCGCCGTTTAAAGGACAGTAGTGATTACTCTATGTACGTGACCCCTGACCAATGCCCACAGTCTAACCCAGATCTCGCCATGCGGGCGGCGTGAAAAAGATGACTTGTAATAAAAGTACACTTACTAGCCCTGTCGAACTGTACAATTTGCATTATCTCTGCAAATGTACTGGCCTGGGGAAGAGTTGCTGAAAACGCATGCTTGCCTGATTGAATTTTCAAATTAGACATGGGAATATTTGCAGAAAGCAATCGAAGCACTGGATACTGGTCCGAAGCCCCGAAGCGTGGCCTGGTGGAGGTCGGTGTGCGCGCGTGTCTATTTGCGTCACGTGTGCTCTCGCTTTCTCCCCCCTCCCCCCGCCCTGGACCGGCTCCAACAAACGCTCTCTGTCGCTTATCCAGCCTCCTTCTCCCTCTTTTTTCGCACGATTTGGTTTGATGAAGGGGTGAACATTTATCGAAAGTTTATGTATGCTTGCCAAGTGCCCTTCTGATTCAATGAACGTCAGCTTGACCACTGTATCAGGCGGCCGCCGAGTCACAGCCTACACCCGACCAGAATTTTAAAACCGTAACAGGAGGATAGTGGCGGCATCTCATATCCCAGCTCACAGAGCTTGCAACTCCATAGCACACACCCCATCATACATTATGTGATCACAGCCTGCACTTGACCAGAAGTTAGAATAACAATAGGAGGATATTGACAGCAAACTAAATGATAATACCCGCTCAACTTTTCGCTCATATGGAATCCACCAATACGGGAGCAAGTTGACTGCCCAAGCAGGATTTCCTAAGCAATCATCTAGAATCCACCAGAATGACCACTAGGCTGACTTAATTATTAAGTTGGTTTAGCAGATTTGCTTAATGTGAGTTGACCCAAGTGTGATTAAACTCATGGCGTGAAGCGGGCGTTTGTAGCTTAGTGGTAGAGCATTAGCCTCCGGCAAAGGCTTTCTCTGATGCGCGGGTTCAAATCCCGCCAAACGCCTAGAGTTTTTCACACTTGGGTCAACTCACATTAAGCAAATCTGCCAAACCAACTTCATAAATGATAATAGTACCGGCAGTATTGTAGTGGACCTTACCGCAACTGCTGCCAGACGCGCAACTGAGGCGCACCAAAACGTACGCACAATGTCTCCCCCATTCTGGCCTCAACCCACAGTGACTTGATCTCAATCGGTGGCTGATGCTACCGCCAGACGCACTGACGCACTGGTTCAACTATGGGCTACGACACACACACACACACACACACACACACACACACACACGCAGGACAGTTCCCCCGTCGATTTCGACTATGGGCACCACGCGCTCCAACAGGCCGCAGCAAACGTTGAAGCAAGCCGCAACTGACACAAAGGCGAGCTGGGCAAGCAATACGTAAGCGACAGCTAGCAGGAGCAGCGCAGAGAACTGGCGCGAGGGAAAGCAGGAGTTTAGGCAGACTTGCGCAGAATCTACCCACTCGCTCGCACTCCCACCTCCGTATCCGGTGTAAAGACGAAGTCAATAAGACCGGGGATGAGGGAGGGTGTAGATGGCTGGCGCGATAAACACTCAGTACGCGCACACTTGCATCAGCCATCTCGCTAGGTATGCTCCCGACTACGCGGGAGCGCCATAAAGGCCACATTAAGAGGGAGCCATTGCAGCCTGACTCTCAGTCCTCCCTCTCCTCCCGTACGCACACATAGACACACGCGTACAGAAGGAGCAGCTACGTAGGGGGTCCGAGTTTTCCCGTCAGTTGGCAGACCCTCCAAGCCACGGCTTTTAGCGCACCGTGATAGATTCAGACGCATTCAGATTTATTATAGCGAGGGAAGAATCGCGCCGAGGTCGACCTCACTCTCTCCCCCACCGCATAGTGACCGCCTAGCTTTTCGGGCACCCGCAGTGGGGCCTGAAACCCAGTGGGAGCGCGAGCGCAGTCACCAACAGGGAATCAGAAGTGAGAGAAAGTGCCAGCGCCTTCCAGGCCGTAGGGGCCGTGGTTGGCTGAAGACTGGCATTGCATGTGCATACAGACCATTGGATCTCAGAAGGGTGAGAGCAGCCCTGCATGAAGCCTGGGCCAACACCCTCCTGAGAGGGGTAACCAGTCAGTCAACGACTGAATGGCACTACCCATGCTCCGTCGTCGGTTGGCGTCCATGGGCGAGGCTGAAAGGAGAGCAAGAGACAATTGGTGAAATTTGGAAATGTGGACGTGCAGAAAAAGAGGAAGAAGAAGAAGAGTAGAAGGAAGATAAAGTAGAAGGAAAAAGAAGAAGGAGGAGGAGGGGAAAGGACGAAGGGGAAAAAATAGGAAAAGGGATAGAAAGAAGAAGAAATTGAAGGAGGGAAATAGGGAGAGGAGGCGAGGGGGGAACGCAGAGGGGCCGAGAGAGAAGGGAGGAAATCAAGTATAGAAAGAAACAATTAGAGCAAAATCTCAACTTACCTTGCAGCAGAGAATCTTCAGTAACTACTGTGGCTGACGATTGTGCTAAATACAGAACTGTAGGTGCCAATATTGTGAGTACGATTGCGGTAATGGAGCAAGTGATATGACTACAGGAGCTATTATGGGGCAGAAAAGGCAAGACAGTATTCGACGAATTCAGCAAGAACGGCCTCCACTTACCTGAGGCAGGAGGCACTCACCTGTGTTCCCGACAAACGTGACTACGCAATCGTGACGCGAGGCGACTAGTGAGTGGGGCTGAGGCTGGTGGTGGGGATGTGTGAGGTGCTGGGTGTGCCGACATCACGGTCAGTGCCGCTGTCATGAATGCGCATGTGACCTATTAGGCCCATGCGATGAGCGAATGATGGGGGCAGTGTGGGCAGTGAAGACGGTGGTTTCGTCTGTGTGTTGGTGCTCCAGGCACAAGTTCACCAGTCTCTGTGCGATGGATTCGCAGGTGACCGATTAGACCGATGCGTGAGGTGAATGTGCGATTGCAGTGAGGGCATATCAGGCCCTCAGAGCTGGTGGGGGGTTCAAGTGTGGAAGTTGTTGCGGGCGGTAATGTGTCGGAGGGAGTGGAAGAAGTTGTGGGTGAGTTGGAGTCGGTGGACGAGGGCAACGAGGCATCTCTCGCGTCGGTGACTGCCGTCGAGGTGGAGGGTGGAGTAGGGTCTGGCGAAGTGTTTCGTGCACTCAACGTGGATGCTGTCGGAGGAGGGTTGCACGGCTTCCGGAGGTGACCGACCAGGCCAATGCGTGCACGGAAGGTGCGTTGACAACGCGGACACGATGGAAGGGCTTGGGTGGTGGCAGCGTGCGTCCGTGGATTGTGAGACTTGCGTGTCGTCCGTTTTGCCTTGGCGGCGGCGATCCGACTAGCTTCGTAGATTGCGGCGCCCGCTTGGACCGCTCTTCGCCACGCGGTTCGGTCCAGGGCAAGCTCCTCCCAGTTCATCGCGTTAATTTGAAGATGCTTCAGGCAATTCTTCAGGGTATCCTTTAAACGTTTCTTCTGTCCTCCTTTGCGACGAGTACCTACGGTGACATCGCCATAGAACAGTCGCTTGGGTAGCCGTTCATCATTCATACGTACCACGTGTCCGCTCCAGCGAAGCTGTATCTGCCTGAGCATGGCCTGGATGCTGAGAACTCCCGTTCTCTCCAGGATTTCCGTGTCCGGAATCCTCTTCTGCCACTTCACCTTCAATATGCGGCGTAGGCAGCTGATGTGAAAATGGTTCAGTTTGCGCGCTTGGCTAGCATAGACAGTCCAAGTCTCGGCTCCGTACAAGAGTGTTGACAGCACAACAGCCTTGTACATATTCAATTTCGTTGACAGTTGAAGACCATGACGATTCCATACGGAGGCTTGGAGCCGATCGAACGCTTGACTGGCTTTGGAAATTCTGCAGGCAATCTCGGCGTCTATTTTAGTGTTGCGGGAAAGCGTACTGCCGAGGTAGGTGAAGTTGTCCACGTTCTGCAGTACGGCTCCGTTGACGTTGATGTGTGTGGGGTTGAGGTCAGCACCTGGCGGCGGTTGATGCATAACCACCGTCTTGTCCGTGTTGATGGTGAGGCCAAAGTTGGCGCAACCTGCTGCAAAGAGGTCTATGCTCCTTTGCATGTCTGCTTCGGTGGTGGTGTTGAGAGCGCAGTCGTCCGAAAACAGCCGATCATGAACTGTGGTTGTGGAGACGCGCGTGGGGGCCTGCATCCACCGAATGTTGAGGAGGTTTCCGTCCGTTCTGTAGTTGAGGAGGATTCCGGGACGCTCGTCACGGTAGGCGTGCATCAGCATGGCAGAGAACATGAGACTGAAGAGGGTGGGTGCGACACACACACACACACTTACTAAGGCATCCATGCCGGTTGGCCCACACGTGGTCCAATCAATGACCTTTACGGTTGCAGCCAAAGCTGGCGGCTTGAACGTCTGCTCCCCAGACAGGACTTCGGAACTGGTCCGCCTCGCGGCCGGACGTGTGCTCCGATAGTCAACTTTCTAACAACCTCTTCTTCTGTCCTTCTGCAGAATAAACTATTCCTAACAATCTGGCCTTACCAAGACTTCTCCTATCTTCGAAGGAACCGGGCCTCAAAATTGTAGCTGTTAGGGTTAACGGTCTTAGCCTTAACTCTTATACTCATATAAGTCAGCAATGACTGTGATTAAAGTCAGCACTGAGGCTCCTGTCCCCTCGATTCCATTTAGGAATGTGAATCTTGATTCATGCAATTCCACACGCATAACATTGAGGCAGCCTGAATTCGGTAGTGCTGCGTGCATTCACCTCATTCTCATCTTCCAAACATTTAGCCGCGTGTCCAGTGTTGACTCATCCCCTTACCTCTGCGCGATCTTGTACTTTTGCGCCACCGCTGTCAACGCGTCCTCGCCCGGAGCTAACCGATTTCTCGCGAGTTCTGAGGCCAACACCCGCATCCTTTCCTGATTGGCTGACGACTGAACAAGCTTCGCTAAATCCGCGCGCCTAGACACTTTTACACCGACTCTACTGGCTTCTGTACGCCGCGCTTACAGCAGCTGCTGTAAAGCTTCTTAAGCTCAGTAAAGTAGTTCCAATTAGTTCAGTCTTCGCAGACTTGTGAGTGGGGAATCCTTCTGGTGTTCAGACAGCAACTAGCCCTCGATAACAGTACACGTACATTATATTACATTCTGTGTTTGAGGCCTGGAGCACATCTGGACTCGCTTTGGCTCCCGCCCTCTCAACTCTATCCAGAAAAAGTCGAGGTAGCTGTGCTAATAATAATAGTACTAATACAAATAGATAATATCGGGTGTTCCGAATTATCTCCGAGATGTATTCATCTGGCTTATCGCAGCGGCTGTCAGCAATTTGTAACCGACCTGAGTGAGCGATGAACAAATCCCAACTTCGAAGCCCAAGTGAGCAAATGACTTCTTAATAGTAACAGAATTTGGGGAATATTTAGATCATAGAGCAAACAGGTTTGAAGTCTTGGGAGCGATGATAAGCTGGAAGATTCCTTGGAGCGGCAAGGACCTAGGGAGGTTTCGCGAAGGCGATCTCCGGTTTAGGGATTTCGTTGCATCTACTATACTCTCTCTTCCGTCATCAATCCGATACCAATGTACTGAAAAAGTTAAGTAGACTAAAGGTGGGTGTTATTTCCATTTAAACGAGTTGTAAATTCTCCACGTCCTTGTCCAGTGACTCCTGCTAGACCGATTCCGATACTTTCTCTCTTACTAAAGGCTGTTCTCCCCTTCCTCTGAACTGCGTATCCAAGCCCCATTCCTCCTAAAATTATCTTCCTGTTGACCTCCTTTGTTTCCAGTTGACTGCCAACTGGTGTTAAACCTAGTCCCCCGGTCAAGTACCACTTACTTGGCGCTTGAATATTGGCCACACCCTCTTTCGACTCTCTTGCATTTTAAACACTTTTACCCACAATGCTTCCCACTAACACAGAGAAGCTAGTTTCGCCCTGCGTGGCGTTATTGTTGAACTTGCGTTGTTCCCTTGCTTAGAGTCAGGCGATTTGGCAGACTTACTTCGTTCTTGACTTGGTGTATCCATTGTTGAGGTTTGTACTTCGATAATCCTTTACTTTTTGTTTAATAGTACCGTACCACCTTGATAGTCGTTATCACTGGTTTTGACGTACGCGTGGCTGCTGGCTAGTCGGAGAAGTCAAGAGGCGAAACAGCGGGATCATGCGTAAGCAGCCGTAGTTATCAAGCCTGATTCAGAGTGAGAGTGTTAATTGCTGCTTACGGGCGCACATGCCTCCGCCTGTCTATGCGGTCTGACCAATCTCCTTTCAAGGCTGATTCATACAAATACCGCTGTAGATGCTCGCGACAATTCCCGCACTGGCTTCACTCCAGATCCGGCGACCTAGCAGTCGGACTGCAGTCGTCCGATAGTCACTATATTCTTGCCTATTCTCCACTTCCTTCTGTACAGAATAAACTTTTCCTACCATTAAGGCCCCCCAATGTCTTCGTTTCTCCTAAAGAACCATGCCTGAAAATCGCAGTTGCTGGAGTTTAACTCGCTTTACACCCTGCGATAAGCGCACGATGATATCCTAAAGCGTGTCAGATTGCAGCAACGAAAGTATGCTTAGCGGTCGACCCCACTCTCTTCCCCAGGGCGCTGTCCGAGGCAGTCAGTTGTCTATTACGGAATAGATGCGATGAATGAAAAGGCCAACGAGCGTGTCTGCCCGCTCCACAGCATGCACTCGTTCCCTCGACATCCAGACAACTGGATTACCAAAAGCAAGGCGTAGGAACCGGCCGGTGCTGTTTGATTCTCAGTCTATTGGTCAGCCACTGAATGCACACCAAACACTGGGCTGATGAAGTGGTCTAATATATAAGTCAATTGGCAGCCTTCCAAACCACGGTAGACGGTGGTAGTCTCAGGCTCGATGAATATAAGTAGCTACAGAACGCTGACATTGAGAGCATAGATCGGTGTTCC
Source organism: Ligula intestinalis (assembly GCA_036362985.1). Taxonomy (NCBI): domain Eukaryota; kingdom Metazoa; phylum Platyhelminthes; class Cestoda; order Diphyllobothriidea; family Diphyllobothriidae; genus Ligula; species Ligula intestinalis. Next base: position 58,805,950 of record JAYGXS010000005.1, read on the forward strand.
TGGAATGTGCAAGTAATTAATTTGATGCAATTTAGAAAAAAACAGCAGTCTCGGGGAAGTCGAATTCCATGTGAGACCGCCAAGTTTTTCGCATTCTTATCGCAAGGTGTTAAGGCTTGGAAGGTTTAACCCTAACTGCTACGATCTTCCAGGCCCAGTTCCTTAAGTGAGGAGGGAAGACGGTGGGAAGACAAGATTTTTAGGGACAGTATATTGCCAAATTTGGAAAAGCCAGAATTCGGGGATATGAATTATCATTCATCTTCTGCTCACCGGAATAAATTTGTAGATTTGCTGACGTTTCGGACAGCTGGGCCAGCTGTCCTTTGTCGAATCGAATACTGACTTTTATCGATCAGCAAGTTTAAAGTTGCGGATGTAAATAGTAGCCTTGGCCTTGTGAGATATAGATGAATTTAATGTAGTGTTGAGGGAATAGGAATATGAGAAATGGGTAAGGGACTCCCAGACAAGTGCAGTTCAGCCATGAATGGGCCGAAGTCCAGAGGCGCAGTCCGGCAAGTAGATCACCGGCTCCGGACAACTACAACCGAACAGTAAATCATCGGTTCTGGGAGTCACTGAGCGTAAACAACTTCCCTGCAGTAAGAAGAAGAAGAAGAAGATAATCTTGCTTTATCTACGAATAAACATCATAAATTTTCAGCGAAAAAAATGGCTCCATTCACGGAGGTTAAGTAATGAGTCATAGTAAGAGGTAAAAGAACATTCAATACTCACAAGCCAAGTTTTAAACGGTATCCACGTCTACGATGGAGACGGATCAGATTTCAACTTCTAAATTTCCGCTTCTTCACACGTGAGGTTGCGTGCTAGGAATGGGAGTACCGAGTGCTGATATGCTGAAGTGCGGCAAGTCATATGATGGAAACCTCGACGCATGGGACGGGAAGTCTTCGCATTCATTAGTTCAGAGTGGAGAGGGAGTGTGACCTCATTAAGAATACGACCGGCAAATCGCTTGACCGTTTTAAAATGTCACTGTATTATAATGTCAGCCAAAAAACATAGGAAACACCGACAGCTGCAGAGAGCATTCGGAGGCTACGTTACAAAATGACTGGGTCTTTTTTAAGTAAGGCTGGAAAAATAACTGAAGAACAGTAAAGAACGAGGGGGAGAATACAGGCACCTACAAAACGCCAGATTAGGGCTTGCGGTGTGTGATATGAACACAAGCGACGGATATAATATGATAGTTTACGGATTTTTATAAAAGCTCCTGATTAGAGCTCCTGATCAAGGCTCCTGACGTTGAGAAATGGTTGGCCAGTGATGCCAGACAGGGAGTGACCTTGAACGGAGCTTTTGACTATCGTGTTTTGCGCACGCGTGGTGGTCATGCCAGACATGATCTGTAGCGGTTTTACAGCCCACCGCTCCAAATGTGAGACGACAATCTTGGCCACACAACGTGGGGCTCCCTCGCGCCGAGTCATCACGTGATGTCCTCACCTGTCGGTCTGTCTATCGCTCTACTGACACCAGCCACAGCCGCTTGCGCGCAGGCGCCTGTGCGTCTCACGCTCAACCAATCACCATCACGAGATCCAGACAAAAGCGGACCTTTCTGGCCCTGCTCGATTAAGGCCGCAAAAAGGACACTAAGAAATCGGCTCTGAGCGAGACGGGTCGGAGGCTGCGCGCTCATGCGCCCTCTGGCCAAACAGCCATGCCGGACGGACTGGCAACTTTCCCCTAACTCTTCTGTAAACAATATACTGTTCCGTCTACTCTGCCTTCCCAAGACTTCTCCAATATCCTAAGGGAACCAGGCCCGTAAAGATTGTAGGTGTTATGGTTAATCGTCTTAGCCTTAACTCCTATCGACCTGTCCCCGCGGCGTCCGAGGAAAGCGTGGTTAAGAAGTACAAGGTCGCTTCAATACTCCCCCTCCCAGGAGAACGGACTTAAAAAAATGAAGGGAAGGAAATGTGGGAATGTTAAGCAAAGGGTACAAATTTGTTATGGTAAGAAAAATGAGTACCAAATAGGATCAGTGTGGAAAGTTGAGTATAAATAGTAATATAGGAAAGTTGTTGATATAAAGTGAGCAAGAAAATTTTGTCACATAATGAAAGAATGTTCATCGACCGTGTAGTGTCAACAATTTATGCCAGTAAGTCGGCAAGTTGATAGGAGGAGAGTGTATATCATCAATGAAAGCCAGTTAGTCGGTGCGTTGGTGGGAGAAAATAATGTCCTTGAATAATTCCATCGCCATATACCAGTAAGTCAGCACGTAGGTATGAGGAAAGGGCATCCTGTCAACGTATACCAGTAAGTCGGAACGTTGGTAGGAGAAACTGAGTGTTGGCATTGTTAGCAGGTAAACAGAATTGCAAGCGCGATGAAGAAAATCGGTCACCAATATGAGATAGATAGGTGTCGGAGTCGACACTGTAGAATACAGAGAACGTCGGAATCGACGGTGTAGAGTAAAGTGGACGTCGGAGTCGTTTTTGTTGGGTTGAGAAACGTCGGGGTCAACAATGTGGGATACGATGTTGTCCGGCCAGATAGAAGGCGATAGACCATATCCCAACATTTACAAGCTAGTAGATAGGATAAGGTGTGGAAGGCCATAGTGTTAGGGAGAATTTAATAAGGTGGAACAAGCGTAGAATGTAAGTAACATGCAAGTGAATCCCAGACAAGTTCAGTCCAGCCATGAATGGGCCGGAGTCCAGAAGCGCAGTCCGGCAAGTAGATCACCGGGTCCGGACAACTACAACCGAA
>JAYGXS010000005.1:58813709-58912841 GCA_036362985.1 Ligula intestinalis
GCGCAGTCCGGCAAGTAGATCACCGGGTCCGGACAACTACAACCGAACAGTAGATCGTCGGTTCTGGGAGTCCCTTACCCATTACTCATATTCTTACTCATTCAACTCTACATTAAATCCATCTGTATCTCACATTGGTGACCCCGACGTGATTTTCCTCAGTTCGCTGTCGTTCCGGCATGACATTTGGCCGTGAAGGTGCGGCGCCGCCACGACCACCCCGCTCAGGAGGGAATCTCAAGTCACGTCAAGCTGCAGTAATCCCGGGCGGTTGCCGAATGATCGCATTGTTTCAGCAAGCTTGATGGTGATTGGTTGGACCGCGCAAGGTAGGCGCAGTGTTGGCGCAGGCGAGACTGGGTGTTTGTAGGTCGCTCTAGACGTTGAGTGACAGGCGGAATAGGCGCCGGCAGTCAGTGTAACTGCAGCGTTGGCGTGATAAGTCAACAGTGGCGCTAAGGTCCACTGCATGCTGTTCCAGCGTAGGAGGACTTTACTGATGACAGAAAGTTACAATGAATCGGGACCTTGCTGTTTATTTTTTAATTCTCCGCAGGTCGTGGTAAACCACAGTGATAATCTTAATAAAGTTTCAGAAGCCTTCCCGGATAAATGTAAAAGACCGACATCTCCTCTTCCTCCAGTGTGAACTTCAAGGGCTGGACATTATTAATTATAAAAATAAAGATGATCGTTGGAAAATCGAGTTTTACTTGTAAATTTTCAAGCAGATAGCACTTGCCCGTCATCAGACTAATGGAAAACTGAAGAATGTGATTGTCACAGTAGAGCGTCTGCTGGGGGAGATAGGTAGACAGACGCTCACAGTAGGGGAGGGGGGAGAGGATAAACCAGGCGCGGTTAGTGTTGGTGGGAGGAGAGGGGTGTTGAAAATTCAGATAGGGCCACGTGTCGGGGGCTGCCGCATCGGCGCTTGGCCGGCTATTTGAACGCGAATGTCTTGGATGCGAGTCAGTGAGCCGTGTCATCTTAGTGTGAATCGAGATCGACGTGCTAATGCTGGTCGGCTGGGCTCGAGTGCAAAGTTTCGAGAAATTCTGCCGCTTGTCTCGTGTTAGCCATGACGATCACCTCGGTGCCGTTCGAATTACATCGATGGTCATGCTCAAGGGAGTGCGCAAATACGAATGATAAGGGGACCTGACGGCGAATGGCTAACTTATGTCCACTGATTACGTTACGAAAAGAGAGGAGATCGTCGGAAAATCGAGTTGTACTCGTGAATTTTCGAACAGGCATCCCGTTTTCGTTGTCAGACTCAATGAAAAGTGAGGACTGGGAATGTCGCGCTACGTTATATTATGCCCTTTATTAATTATTTACGAATACTTTTGAGCAAACGGTGAACGATTCATTTTTTTCCTCAGAAAATTCAGCTCGCACAACAAAAGTGCTTTTCTTCTCCACACTTAAACTGCAGAGGTGTCTGAATTTTCTCCTTCAAGACTAAGCATGACACCCTGCATGAGTGAGTGTGTGGTGTTCTTCCTTTTCAATCACTCTTACAGCCCCAAATAAGTTATCCTTTCCAACTGGAAGGTATTAGTAAACTGATTCATCAAAGGCAGGGACTATTTTTCAGGCAAGTGAAAGTACACTTCGAGAAAAGTACATAGATCGCAGGGGGTTGAATGAGTTAAACCAAAGCAACTGTGATCTTCAGACCATGGTTCCTTAGGGGAGACAAAATTAGGTGGAGGCCAGAGTAATAGGGATAGGTTACTGTGCACAGAGAGGAATGGAGACCAAGCAGGACGAAGTTTGGCTTCGGAGCGCACGATAAGCTAGGAGGTTATCCGGGTCCTAAGCGCGGGCTGGGCTGTAGGCATCCCAGCGGCCAGCATGAGTGGTTATTTTCTGGGTCGCCCTTGAAGGCTTTTTGCGTCGGCCTACGCGTGCAGGCGTGGTATTCGTTGCCGGGCCAGGGGCCAACTTTGCGGCATCTGTGATTGGCTGTTCGCAGAAATTGAGAACAGCAGCAGGGAGTTTTGGCAAAGTTCACTTCGACGCGAGCTATTCACGACACATACGCAACATTTATTTGGTTAGTCCGGTTACTACGATACGGCTTTAACTGCCAAGTTAGACCTAAAAATGCCGGAGCACGTTGGGAGCGTTATCGAATTCCGACGGGCAGTATGTTTTTGCGCATTTCTTTTTTGCTCACTATTACGCTTCATCCTTGTGATTAGTCGGGTATCCTCCCGGACGCCATTTAGAATGTATATGATTTAACGGTAAAAAAATCCGGGTTATTTTTTCTTCAGGGCTTTAAAATTCATGCTACCATTTTTACCTTAAATTTACCGTTGCAGAATCTTTACTCGATTGGCCGAAACAGACCGTTCACTCTTGTTTATTACCAAAAATAACGAATCTGGCGACGGAAAACAGCAACTGAGGACCTAGATTTTTCGCTTCAATAAATGAGTCTTTTCTTCTCATCCGTTTTAGGCAATTGTGCTCTACGAGTCTTAAGCTAAAAATTTGGGCAATCTCAACCGCGTACGCAGTCCCGTCTTCCCTGATACAGCTGGCATGACAGAAGGGATTTTTTTCTTCGTAGTTTTTATTGCAGAGGTGTCTGAATTTGCTCACTCAAAACTAAGAATGACACGCTGCATGAGTGAGTGCCTAGGCTTATTCCTTGACAATAATTCGTATAGTCTCAGCTAAGTTATCATTTACCACTGGAAGGTCTGACTTACTGACTCCTTACAGATGGAACTTATTTTTCAGGCAAGTTGGATCACCCTTAGAGAAGATCTAGATGTGTAAATTTTATTGGACTAGTCCGATTACTGCTTTGTGGTATCTGTGATTGGCTGTTTCCAGAAATCGAGAAAAAGGGTAGTGAGCTTTGGCAAAGTCCCCTTCGACGCGAGCTAGTCACGACAACTGTGATAGTCTGTCCGTCGAAGAAATTGCAGCATATTGGTAGCGTAGCTGACTCTGTTCTTTATTTTCTGTCTTTATCTTACCATCAGCTTGATGAATAATTCACAACGTTTCAGGACACCAACTACGGCACAATTAGCATATTCATGCTTCAGGGGAGATTAGTTGCTTTGAGACTTGGAAGAAAGGAAGATAGCTGCTTCGTCACGGATCAGTGCTGTGCTGTCTATCCTGTCGTCTGTGCATATACGGACAGAACGGGATTGCTATTGGTACATAACTGACGCAAATCGTAAAGGCTTTTGGTTAATTGGGGAGTTCTGCTGCAACTTCGCATGTTATATTTATGTTTTCATTGGAGGATATTCGGGAAAAATGGTTGCCAAATGTGCTCAGGTCCAACCCGCGTCCTTCCGTAGACATTATTAACGCAGCAAGAAAGACCTCCAGCTCATATGCTGCTATGTAACTACCAAATGGCTTTAAATATTTAAACCAGTATTTTGCACCCTACAAAGGATTTTACACTTTCTAGATAAGGTATTGCACGCTTTTTTGTTCTGTCTCCGCTACGGCGTTATAAAACACAGCCCTGGAATGAGTCAGTCTTGTTGATACCTGACCGAGTGCACCTGTGGTTAGAAAGCTAACAGACTATCGGCCAAGAGCGCGGGTGGCAGAGCAAAGCTTATCAGCGCGGGGGCTGGTCTCAGGACCGCCACAGATGTGTGGCGGTCCCCGAATATTTGTGACCTTTAACATTCTCGCCTCCTTTTCCTTGATTGTCCCTAGACTTTGAATGCACTGAAAACACCGCTAGATTTTTATCCGCATTGATACCAACATTCAGATAGTATCTATTTTCTGTAATATTTCACATACCTGTAGCGACCCCCTTTCTTAGTCATGCTTTCCTCGGACGCCACGCGGACTAGGTCATGTCTGGCGTGACCACCACGCGTCCGCAAGACACCATCGTCAAGGGTTCCGTTCAAGGTCACTCCTGTCTGGCTTTCTCAAGGCGGTCAAGTCTCACTAGCCAACCACTTTTCAAGGTTAGACCAGTGCCCGAGATACGTGCAATCTGCTGCATAAGCAATTCACCAAAATCGACAATGCTCCGTAGGAGAAGAAATCATAGGCCCGAGATGCGGACGATTTGTTTACGCTCATTCACTTCCTGAGCCGACGACTCACTGTTCGGTTGCAGACCTTCGGACCCGGTTATCGACTTGCCGGAATGCGACTCTGGACTGCACTCGTCTGGAAGTCACTTTCTTATTGCTTACATACTACGCTTGTTCCTACCTTAGTAAATTTTCCCTGACACTATGGCCTTTCACGCCTTATCCTATTCCACTAACTTATACATGTTGGGATACGTTCGATCGCCTAATATCTGGCCGGACCACATCGTATCCCACATACCTTTATATTTGGGGTCTTTTGATCTTCGCAGTGTTGCTCGTTTGGTCGTTATCATTATCTGAGGGTTATCTAGTGCTTCACTCCGATAGTGTGTTAGCTTTCTAACCACGGCGTTATAAAGTACAGCCCTGGAATGAGTCAGTTTTGTTGAGACCTGACCGAGTGCATCTGTGGTTAGAGAGCTAACACACCCTATCGGAGTCCGGACAGCTACAACCGAACATTGAGTCGTCGGCTCTGGAAGTGAATGATCGTAAACAAATCGTCCGCATCTCGGGCCTATGATTTCTTCTCCTACGGAGCATTGTCGATTTTGGTGAATTGCTTATGCAGCAGATTGCACGTATCTGACACACATTGCTATTGTGGAATGTTGTAGGTAAAATAACTCGTTTTCGTGCATTTAAAAGGATAGCAGTGTACTGTAGATATAACCTCATGATCATAAATGCAGACAAACAAAGCAGAGGAATAAGGACGATGGCATGCAAAAAAATGGGTGGCTCAAATTCGAAAGGTGCGCCGTGAGGTGATTATTTCCGGAAAAGACTAATTCCAGGACTGCACCCTATAAGGCCATAGCGGAGACAGAACAAAATGCGTGAAATACCCTATCTAAAAGGCATGAATTCACTTCTGGAGTGGAAAGTACTGGTTTAAGTATTTAAAGCCAGGTAGCAGTAATATAGCGGCATATGAGCAAAAGGTCTTTCTATCTGCGTTAATAGTGGCTACGGAAGGACGCGGGTTGGACCTATACACATTCGGCAATCCTTTTACCAAAATATCGTCCAATGAAAAAATTAGTACAGAAGTCGTCGGCTACTAAGCCCACGGCTCATAAGCCCACCGCTTATTAAGCCCAATTTGGTCAGGGCCCGAGGTGGGCTTAATAGCCGGCGACTACTGTATGAGATGCGAATTTGCAGCAGAACTTTCCAGGGTAACAGTAGCTTATGTAGGCCCACTCATATTCCCCTAGTCCCAGAATTTTGGCCTGCAAAAATGGAGGTTATAGAGTTTCGGGGAGTGGGGAAATAGGATAGGCAGAAAAGAAACTTTTTAGAATTAACTGTTGAGTGAAAAAAAAATTAGTCGAAGTTTCTTCCCGCAACCACTGGGAGTAAGTTGGCCCCATGTAAATTGAAGGTCTGCGCAGCGCATCGCGCCACGGGCTATACTAATCTAACGCCAGAACCGCAAGTTGGACCACAGGTAAGTTGAAGTAGACGACCTCCTAACCACCATTTCAATGTTTTGCAAATTTCAAGAACCACAATTTGATAATCAGTTTTTCCGCAATAAGTTAAACGATGATACAGATTAGGAAAATCTACAGATACAAATCAAAAACACTGCTAAATAAAGTAAAATAAAAATACATTTAGCATTTATTAAGGTATATTCCAATGCGTATCCTAATTCCACACCCATAAAACCCTCTAACCACCGTTTTCGTAGAAAATCATGCAGGGAGTAGGGATTATTGAGCGTGTAACAGCCTCTGCGATCCCACATTCTCTATTGCTTTGTCCGGCGTCATTGTTCAACGCCAGCTGCCTCAAGGTCATCCAATACCTCCGTCAGCGCTTCCAGTCGCGCTGACCTGCAGAGACTTGACTTACTTCCACTCCGACACGCACACGGGTTCTCACGGCCGTCAAGCACCACGCAAACAGGGAACCACAGCAGACGCGTCTTCGACCGCGTTCCCACCCGCCCTCAGGGCGGCCAAGGTCTGCTACACCAAACCTCCCTATGGTGGATTCATCTCTTCTCCTCTCAATCTGTTTTTTATGACAGAGCATCCCCTCCTGACTATGCTGCTCTGACTCCTCCTTCTCCTCCTCCTCGCCGCCAGGATTGAGGCCCACCCAGCGGGGTTCCGGATCCAACAAGGGCTACTTGCCTGCCTACTACTCGAACAAGTCCCTTTTTCCCCACTCCCGGCCACAGCGTCACTTAGGACCACGACGCTCCAACGGAATGGCGTGTGCTCCGAAGTCCAACTTCTCGCTACATATTCTTAGGTCCTTTGTGTACACAATACACTATTCCTTCTACTCTGGCCTTCCCAAGACTTCTCCCATCTCCTAAGGAACCAAGGTCAGGAAGACTGTAGGTGTTAGGGTTAACCGTCTTAGCCTTACCCCTTTCTCCATAAGTTTTTCATAGTAGTCAATTTTCATCGACTGAAATGCCCAATAAGGGTTCGGGTCTGACCGTAAAAGCCATGTCTCGGGCACTTAACTTAATAATTTCAGAAATTAGTCCTTCTATAAATACAGAAAGTTTTCTGTCATGCCAAAAAGTCTGTTTTCATCTTCTTTATCTCGACTATTGCCATTGAATTCTCGAAAAGCAGCTAGTGACTCAATCGCTTAGATTAGAGTTCTTTTTTCTGTTTCGAATAATTTCCGATTTTTCTGCAGGGGATAGTACTTTCTAACCAAAGCGCATCTGGTTTCAGCCTACTTAATCGCGAATCAACTCCAGAATTCACAAGAGCGTTTTAGCTAGGCATTTGGTACTTTGGCTGTAAAACCTCTTCTTTGTCTTGGAAATGCAACATGCAGTGCACGAGTGTTACATATTACATCCTGCTCGCGAAACAAAATGCTTGAACCGACATATTTCACGCCTCATTGGGTGCAGCACATCATTATTTTTCATTTTAAATTCCGCTACAAAGCAGAGAAGGGAATGAGAGGATAAGGCCTTGTGCCTCGTGCATCTTTAATCCGGATGGTTAAATTTGTTCCGAGGATATAATTGAGGTCGAGATCAAGGCTACTGGTGGATGAAAAATACCACACCAGAAAGGGAGAGCGAAGTGCCGTTTCAAAGAAATTAGCGGACGTTTGTCCTGCATTGGAAGGCGGTAACGCCTAAAGTGCCTGCTTGCATGCGCCACGCTGTAGGATCTAATAAGTAGACTGCCAGATAAAAAGCGAATATTACTTGCATATGGAATGCCAATAAAACTGAATGAATAAGTGTTCGCATAAGTAATTATGCGGTAATATTGGATATAAACAAGAATTTTTGCTGCTCTGTTGGCCTGATACTGAAGGTGGTAAACGGGGTCTAGAAAAGGTCAGCCAAAAGGCCTGACTGGCACACTGCTGGCATTGCAGAAAAAATACAATGAAATCTCAAGAATTCACTTTTCTGTGTTTGCGAACTTACAGATTCACGACAGTTTCAATAGAACTTAATTAATTAGTCTGCGAGAATTTCTCACTGATCTGTGAATTTTGCGAATTCTTCAAAACAACCTGCAAAGATGTTCATATTTGATTTTTGAGGCAATCAATATATCTTCATATCTTTAAATAGCTACAATAGACGAAAGATATGCTAGTTAATGAAAACTCCAAAGTCTTTGTGGCAGAATTTAAAGAGTGCATGAAGTAAAGTAAGAATTCCATTTCTTAACATCTTTTTCCTGTAAAACTATTTCCTCCTATGGAAGGTATTGTACCGTACCCTTTTACAGGGTGATAGCCACCAGAAAAATTTATCCTTGCTGGATGTGTAACGATAGCACTATTATCAGAGGGTAAGGAAGAAGGAGAGTCGACCACCGGATGAGTTTGTTTATTATCCTGAGCTTTCGAATCCTTACAGGAGTCCATCGTCAGAGAAAGGAAACAACAACAAAAGAGGGGCTAGTTGTAGTGTGAGTAAACGAACCACCACCAAAATTATCAGAAATCATTGTAGATTATTGAATACCTTGTACTAATAAATGAATGCTAATCCAATTTCAACACAAAATTATGAATTTTCTCTTAGTTCTAAGAGCACATGCACATTTTATTGTGTTAAAGCGATGAAGTAGTCACAATTGCGGCACGATTTTGAGTGATCTAGTGGAAATTGTTTACCCGGACAACAGGAATTGCAATTTGGAACTCGTTCTGAAAATAGTTGGTGAATTACATTTGATTATGAGTATAAACAGAACGCTTTGTGATACAAAGCAGAATCAGCAGAGCAAAATAACGTCACTTTTAAATCAGAAACCAACGCCCCAGCAAAAGATTCTCCACTATATGAAGAAGAGAAAACGAAGAATATTTAAATACCCAGGTAGGTCACGCAGTTATTTGTATTATTTTAGCCTTACTTCACTGCTCACTGATCATAAATTAGAATTCTTACTACTCCTTTATTATTAACGATTTCAGTATGCATATGTATTCCCGATTTCTCTCTGTCGTTCTCGTCGTTGGCGCGTGCACATATGATGCCAATTTATTGTTTCTCTATATGTCTTTGTTTTATTTTTCAGTGATTGAGTACTTCCGCCACCACCGCCGCCGCCTACGTACAATACGTACATGTTTCCTGCATTCAGTTGAATTGTACCTTTGTTATATGACTTCCGAGAAGTTTGATGCAGAGACAGTTTGCCGCCCTGTCGTTGAAAAAAGACGCCAGTCCTTTCTGATACAGACCCATGTGCTGCTCTGTTTTATCTTACCATGCTTGCAAAAGGAAACAACAATCAATAAGGTATTACAGGGAGAAACCTTAATATATCCTACTGTGAATGCGTTTATATGAAAAAAGTGATACAATGCTCTCTTTTTACGTCGATTATTTCCATCTATTTTAAAAGTAAATAAAACTTAAGGAAGATGGAATTAAATAAGTGTTTTGGAAGACGGAATCAGGTTATATCTAGGATATAAACTTACAAAGCAACAGGTAAGTGACCCATAAATCACACAGGTTATAATCCCCCCTTTGCGGCGAGTTAGGGAACTAATCCCCGCGTTTTTGTGAAATTGGCGTATGACAGTTTACGCATTTTGAGGTGCTTGCATTTCGTGTTCTAGGTGGCCAAGAAACCTCGGCTTTAATGAAAATGAAGCCGAAGCTGGGCAACCGGAGTGGGCGCGTTAGCAATTTTGTGCAAGCCTAGTAGAGTTCTTATTGCAGGGGGTTAAGTGAGTTAAACCCTAGCAAATGCGATCTTCAGACCATGATTCCTTAGGAGAGAAGAAGTCGGTGGAGATCAGAATAGTATAAATAGTTAATTTTGTATGCAGGGAAACGGAGAATAAGCACGAAGAAGTTTGAGTCCGGAGCGCAAGATCAGCTAGGACGCTAGCCGGGTCCTAAGTGCGGAAATTGTTACAGGGGCTCAGAGCGAGCATTGTGTGAGTCAGCCTCCCGATGCTGATTGGCCCGACCAGTCTGGGGTATGTTTGTGCACCCTGGTCGCGCGAGGGCAAAGGTTGCGCGTCGCATGCGGACACCGGCCAACGCGACTGAGTGACCCAGATTTTCACTGAGAGCTCACTTCTGTGACGTCTTCCGTTTGGAGGAAGTGGGCTATAGAACGGCTACATTCGCACCAACTTGCACCCACCTCCGTGTTCTCTCTTCTAAGATCAACACAAAGTCCTCTGACATGGCGAATATCAACTCGGGCCAGCTATTCTCTACTGCCCTTGACATTTTGGCACATATGTAGTCACCGCTAGCTCTACTTTGAACCCATGGTCAGCCGAATGCTGTCTCATTGAGCCCCTCGGACCAGGCACAAACGTGCGCACCTTACCTCCCCCGCTCTGGCTCCAGTCCACCGTGGCGTGACCTCAATCCGTCCAATGAGATGCCCGCTTTAGTAGACTAACCTCATTAGTAGGTTGACCTCAAACCTTCTGGATACAGACCTCAAGGTGGTGACTGCGGCCCAGCCATCACTTTGGGCCACGCCGCTCTAGCGGAAGGACGTGTGCTCTGACAGCCAAATAACCTACAAACTATTCTACAATCCTTCTGCAGATTAAACGCTTCATACTACTCTGGTATTCCAATAACTTCTCCCTAAGGAACTGGGCCTAGAAGATCGCAGTCGTTTAGGTAAACCTGATTAGCCTTAATACCCACGTGATGTGTGAATCGCAGAATAAACATCCATCCTCGGCAGCTTCACTCAATTACCAAACTAGCAGCCCGTATTATCATATGTTGGCAGGAGTTTCCTTGGTAGCGCACACATGTTTTGATTAATATTTAAGTGCCTACACAATAAAGGTTAGGGTAAGGGTTAGGTTTATGGTTAAGATTAGGGTTAGGGTTAGGGTAAGGGTTAGGTTTATGTTTCGGGTAAGGGCTGGGGTTAGCGTTCGGGTAAAGGTTAGGGTAAGTTTTAGGGTAAGGGTTAGAGTAAGGGTTATGGTTAGTGTTAGGGTAAGGGTTAGCGTTAGGGTTAGGTTTATGGTTAGGGTATTGGCTGGGGTTAGGTTTCGAATAACGGTTAGGGTGAATGTTAGGGTAAGGGTTATGGGTAGGCTAAGGTTTACTGTTAGGGTAAGGGTTAGGTTTAGTTTGGGATAGTGATCTCGCATGTAAAATGCCCCAAGTTTGCGTCTTACGGGAAGCGTTGGAGTAGGCATTTAACTATAAATTAGAGCATATGTGCACTACCAAGGAAACGCCTGCCTCATATGTTCACCTGCAGGTGTTGCTGGTCATTTTAATGCAGAAAAACGAGCACTGTGTGCAAGTGTACATACATAAACGTTTGAATATTAGGTCGGGCGGCTTAAAGTGTTTGTAGTGGCCCTAGTAGCCACTTAGAACCCAAGATCGGACGGATGGCGCCTTTGGCCTGCGCGCCTAATGCCGCCTGCGGTCAGGTGCTTCTTGCCGACACCCCCTGTCCGTCCTCGCTCGATGGTCTGAGCCACTTACGAACACACCCAGTCTCGCCTTGCCAGCCCTGCGCTATGCAACCAATCACAGTCCGACCTTGACAATGAACGCGCTCTGTCTCTGTCTTCTGGCCTGATTCCTGCTAAGACCTGACTTGGGATTCCGCTCAGGTGCGTCGCGGCCGGCGTTGCCACCCTGTCCTACGGGCCTCGTGGTCCTACGCCCTGCAAGACCTATTGGCAACCTACCCCTTATCCCTTCTGTAAACAATACACTATTCCGTCTACTCTGCCTTCCCAAGACTTTTCCTATCTCCTAAGGAATTAGGGTCTGGAAGATTGCAGGTATTAGGGTTAACCGGCTTAGTCTTAACTCCTACATGCTTGTCAAATTTTGCTTAATTCACAAAATTCTGCTAATAATGGATGCGATTTTGAACTGTGGTAAATTCATTTCATGTGGACCAAGATGAAGGAAGACCGCTTTGCAAACAATGTTAACTGATGTAAAGAAGAGGAAGACGCGACCTCTGGAAAGAGAGTTTTTTTCTTCTGAGCTTTCAGCTCCACACGAGAAGCCATCGTCAGAGCAAAGAAGAAAGCAGCAAACGTTGGCTATACATACATGAAGGTGGGATGGGAGTGGCAAATGTGTTAACTGAGCCCGTTGTGGATTCTAAAACTCTTATAAATTTACCAGGATCGAAGAAATTATTTTTAAAAATTTGAATGCGATGCCAAGCTGAGGTGACAAGAATTTTTTTAATGCCATCAGAAAATTTAAGCGAAAGAACTAGAGCAGATGATTTTGGCGGGCCAAAATGTTTCCGGCTTCAGAAAATTACCACAACAATATAGAAACTCCTTGAACCCTAAGAACGTCCTCTAAATTTGAAGCCTTTGCTTGTATATCCTTCCATCTCCTTTTCTCCATTAGTTTGCATTTGAGGAAACAATGATGTCGCCATCGGTATTGGCAGGATTGATTGCTGTATAAATTCAGAAACGCGCTGATACTCGCAGAATGAGCAAAGCACTGACTTCTAACACCTTTACCAAACAGAAACATAGTCTGGAGCCTGATTTTAGGCTTTTCTATTGCATTTCGGAATTAACAGTAGGTGAGCCAAGAATTAAAAGATTAACAGCAAAGGCCTGCTGGCTCTTCTTTCCAAGATATGCGACCAGGGTGAAAAAAATGTGCAAAAAAATCGGTCGCACTTTCAAAAATGCAATCGATCTTAAATAAAATGCCCCAAAGTAAAATTTCAAATGTTGTTGGAGAATAAATGTCGATAGCATCAAACCAACATTTGTTTTTATTAATGAACATGAAGCAGCTGCAAAGGATTCTTAAGACCCTCGAGAAGATTTGAATATACATTTTTTCGACAGGAGATTGTACACTCCTTTCAGCGATAAGGGATGTGGCTATCGATTTCTCGATAAACGTTTTATTTAATAGGAATGGCTAGGAATAATGCTTCATCTACTTTTAGCGATCATTATCTTCTATGTTTATTCATAAAAGCACCCTGCCTATCATAACCTCAGTAAGAGACAATGCTAATTGTCAAATCATCCACCTCATTGGGTTCAAAACACGTAAACGTCTCTGCAAAACTATCTGAAAAATCTAAATTTATATTTCAGCAGAAGGAATGTATACAAAAGACTTTCATACAGCCAGGTGGGCAGCGTACTGAGGCAAGACTTAGACTGTTGTTTCACGCGTTTGCAACAATTACTGATATACTATCTCATATAATAATAGTAGTAGTGAGAAACGTGTCAAGCATCGATTTGGACAAGATGGTCAACATTTATATGTCCATTTTTGCGCCAAACATTTGAGTGCACGAGGTCAAAGAAACCTATCTTTTCTGTATGGGCATAAACACAAAATTCGAGTTTTTCCCCAAAACGTTGTGCCTATAGAAGGGTTATCGGCAGGGTGTTAAGGCTAAGAAGTTTTAACTCTAACAGCTGCGATCTTCCAGGCCAAGTTCCTTAAGTGAGGAAAGAAGACGGTGGGAAAGCCAGATTGTTAGGAATAGCGTATTCTGCAAAAGGACAGGAGAATAGATAGAAGGAGTTTTGACTACCGGATGACGGCAGTCCGGCTGACACGGCGTCAATTCCGGAGTGACGACAACGTAGGGAATAGCCGGATGGCCGGTGAATGCTTCGTTAAAGTATCCAATCACGTGGCTGATGTCTGGACAAGCGGTAGGACGAGACCTTCAGATGTGCGAAGGTTGGCGTGCATGCGCGGGCCTTGCAGGCCAAAGGCATCATGCGTCAGCGGTTGATCTTGGATTCCAAGTGGCTGCTAGAGTCCACTGCAGGGTAACAACAACACAGCATTTACCGTACGAGTAACATTCCAAGGCCTCAAATTATTACGTCGGGTGGGGATGGGATTCAATACGTCACAATGTGATAGCTGCCCGAATACTCACGTCTCCCCGACAAAACATGAAGTCGTCTACAAACGATTTAGCGTTGCCACGCTCATTCCGCAATTGGGTATCGTGTTGACCTCCACAACACCATAGCCCGGTGCATGTGGTTATAATCACAACTTTGGCATAACATTATCAAACCGACCAAGTTCGGTGGGACACGCTGGCCACATCCGAACGAAACCCGGCTGGAAAGTAATTTATCTGCCCAACCGCATGGCAGACTAAACTGTATTGTTGCACCTCTCTGGCGGTTATTGAGACTTAGAGGTGTTCAGTCTTAATCCCTCAGATGACAGCTTCGTACCAGGAACATGTATCAGATATCTGCACCAGCGGTTCCTGGCATACTACTTAGGAGTATCATTGCAACATCCAGACTGTACTTCACTATTTACACAGTTAAACCATCGGTAGGGAAAAAAATAACTTGTCTCACGACGGTCCAAACCCAGCTCACGTTCCCTATTAGTGCGTAAAGAATTCAGTGCTTAGTGAATTCTGCATCACGACGATAGGAAGAGCCGACACTGGAGGATCAAATGTCGACGTTGCTACCTCAAGGGTGTAAGGCTACTTGAGACAAATATTCATTATTACTTGTAAAATCATGTCAGTCAGTTTTATTTCAGTGGTTGGCGTGGTAGCTGGAATTATTTTTGATAATTACCATCTTACATAACTGGCCCCCCTCTATTCTAAGGATGTACAAACTGGCTGTGGAAAACAGTCACTTGATGTTGTGTGAAGTACGCTTGAGTCTTTTCTGGGTGTCTTTCTACGAGTTCATACCTATTCCTATGGTGGGGAACTGTCCTCCAGATGTGGACGCCTTGCTGCCGGTGACTTTCTTTCCTTCGATACCTTGTGCATCAAAAAACAGAATCCGTAGAGGATTTAAAAAGAACATGGTTGGAATGTATGATATTAGTCTCACTAACCCGTCTATGTCAGCTGAATATGCGGTTCGTTTAGGATAGTCGAATTGTTTGCCAAACGACATCAGCCAACTTTTCTTTAGAGTAAATAACTGTGCCTATTCCAAGAAAAGCTTTTCTTTTACAGCCGAGAACATAAGCAGAAATTTTGCTGTTACTGGCAACAAGAATAGTTTTGCTCATATTGTGGCTAGCGCAATGATATAATACAACATGCATGGAAAAGTTGCCAGGAAAATAGATCCAAATATTGTGTCTCTTTGTGGTTTAAAGGTGACTAATAACTACACCAAGGCTAAAAGTACAGAGGAGCCCATTTAAAGACATTAGAACATCTTTTGGAGAGTCTGTGAAATAGATTAAAATTTGAAAACAGGTCAATCCTTCTGCAGTAATATGAAAATAAGGATAGCGGTCTAACGAAAATAACCATAAATTAAAGTTGCATCATCATTAAAATTAAACTAGAATTATTTGACTTCAAATGTGGTCTGTGTCTTTAACATCAAAGTAGCGCGGTCAGGCTCATGGTGGCCTTTCCTCCTGAAGGGCTTCATAGGCCCTCAGATTTTATTCTGCATAAGACGATGACGTAAAAAATTAATCACAGCAGTTTTTGAAATCCAAGAAATTTCGTAATCCAAAGTAAATATTTTGCAAATTCTGCTAGTTGTATTACTATTTTTTGTTTATTGAAATGCATTGAGGTGCACAGAGTTTTTTCTTAAATAAAAATATATTGATGACCAAGGTTTATGTAAAGTCTGATCGATGAAATGCACATTGTCCACGTAGCGTCAAAGCAGACGTTGCCTAGTAATCAAGCATTTGCCTACGAAGTTGTGTAACATAGTTCAACTCCACACTAGTTTCTTACCATTTTATTGTAAAAAATATGAATGTTGGTTAACAATATTTACGCTTAATTTCCTCTGTTACCAAGACGCAAAGTATCGAATAAAAACATAAAATTGCAGGAACGAGAAATTGCCATGTTCCCTGGGGACAAAATCCACAACAGGTTTTAAAAATGTCGCATTTCCTCCTATTGGTATGTCTACCATAAGACACCGGAAGAAACGTGTTTAACGGTAAGTTGCTTGACCACGCATGGCGTAAACAAATACACACGGCTACCATTTTGATTTTCGTAGCGGGCGATAAAATGGCAAGAAAGATTTTTGCCTCCCGTTTAGGGACGCGAAAATTATTAGCAGGAAGTCTGCCGTGAGCGCAGTAAGAAAACAGTTCCAGCATTACCAAGTTCACTCAGCAGAAAAAAATTAAAGGCGAACCAGTGCCTAGATATATGTAGAAACGAATTAAATCTGCAAACGGAATTGAACACGATGATTCCCTTCGTCAGATATTAGGCGTAACATAGCATGCCTGTCAGGAGTATTTAAACATAGCGTTTCCACATATGGAGGGATGGAAGAAGTTTGACTTTTTCGGTGAAAAATATCGACAGCGAATAAATTTGCCAGAATGTGTATTTATCAGAGACCTTCATAATCGAAAAAAGCATTAAGCTAAGTGATGAGGTTTCAATTTTACTTGGCCTACGAAGTCTGTTCAGATCATTATGCGTGGAAGGACGTACTCATGAGAACTCGCCGTTCCAATTGTAACTTTCAATAACTGCCTAAAACTGACGATTCAGCTGTCTATCACATCGGTGAACTGTCATTCTCTCGGTCACCAACAGACGCAAACAGCAGCAGACAGCTTACTGACGCGTGAATGATGCGTTCAAGTGAAACGGCATTTACCCTCGGGCAATGGACACCACAATGTTACATGATAATGCTCCAATTTGCGGGTGAACGGTAGCATGCTTCTGATAAGCTTTTAGCGGTATAATAATTTTGGCCAACTGCCAAACTCTCCACTCGCCGTCTGAAACGAGTTTCGTTCTAGTCAACAGCGTGGACCTCAAACACTTTTTAAATATCCTTTTAGGCAAAATAAGGTGACAATAAGCGAGAAATAGCCATTCGATAACCTTTATCCCGATGGTATAGATGCATATTATGAGAAGAAAAGGGGATCACAGGAACAACAGGTTTAATTTACTGACGTTTCCGAAAGGACGCTTTGACAAAACTGCTGCAATAACCTTTCCAGCAGCCAGAGTTCAGGTTTTATGCTCAACCAACTTAATCTTACATGGGGAAGGTAAGGTTACCAGCTCAGACGACCTCAATGTGCATATACTCGTTCACTTGTTCCTGTGGAGCAGGTTATATTGGTCGCGCGAGCCGGCGCAAATCCAAAAAATAAAGGAACACTCCCGGCGTGGCTGAAAAAAGGTGAAGTCAGGACCATAAACAGCTCTATTCTGGCGCACATGGTCGATTCCGGACATCGGGAATCCGAGTGATCTTAAGGGTCCCACCTAATTATTCGAAGCCGCTGTGTCAGCGCCTGCTAGCAACAGCAGAAGCAACCGCTATCAGGCTGATGGAGCTCGCGTTGTATGCACAAAAGAACTTCCTACAAGCCCCACAGTTGGCGCGGCCCTAGTTACTAAGCAGCATGCAGTCATCCATGCTCTGTTTGTCTCCCTCCCTCCTCCCATAGACTGCTCCATCAAACCCTACCCTCACAACCAGCCTTCGCTTATCGACCCCACCCCCCCTCCCACAACTCACTTGTCCGAAAAGACAAAAACGTTTGAACTTGCAGCCAGTTTCCATACAAACGTAAGGCCTAACGAGAATTTTTCGAAAGTACACGTATACTCGCCAAACTGGGCTTCTGGTTCCCTAAACAAACAAAGTTCCATCCTCGGAGGTGGGTTCTGTACGGCACCCCACAGTATTTATAGGTGTCAAACTGGCGTTCTGTTGGCCATGCGTGTATTGGTGGTGAATGCCCTGCGGGGAGCGGGGGTATTGGGTTTCAATCACCCTCCCCTCGTCGTCGGAGGTGGGCAGTATTGGGGTGACAGCGATCATTGCTCTCGTCTGCATTGAACGCCTTTTTTGTTGAAGTTCTGCGTCTATTGCTCTAGTCCCCCATTTGCCTCTGCCCACGCGCGTCTCGTCAGTACGAGAGTTCGGGATTACGAACCCCGCCGCCAATGTTTAGCCCCAACTCGTTGTCGTGTGCGTCTGTGTCAAAGCTCCACAGGGGGTCCTGTTGGTTCCCGTACGTGAGGGCCGGACACGCTGTTTCGCTTAAGTAAACAATATGTATTACTAGCGCGGAAGCCCGGCATCGCCTTGGTTGACCCTTAGGTAGGCAAACCGCACATGAGAACTTCTTAAGATGATTATGTCCAGTTAATTTCAGCTTAATTTGGGAAATTCATAGGATAATAACTTTGAACTCCCTCTTTGTACCTAGTTTTGATGCAGAACCTGTGGCGCTGCCAGAAATGGATTAGCGTTGGGTAGGGGAAGACAGTAAAAAATTCCTAGGGGCATTTTCCGTAAGTCAAGTTTCGAATGCCGTTTTGCGGGATTTTAAGGAGAAAAACAGACGAGTGTGGGGCTGGGGCCGGGAGGGGCGGGAGGCGACAGGTAAATCGGATGTCCTGCTGCTGAAAGTATTTGAATAATGTCAGGAGGAGGCCATCGCGGTTGATCAATACCTTAATGGTCACATGGGGGGAAGATTGCAATGGGCACGAGAACATCGCCGAGTACCGCAGTTGAGTCCATCGTATACCCTTGCTGGTTATCGGGTCTGCCGACCAGATATATAAGCACGGGAGTCCAACGATCGTCAACAGTTATTCTAAGAAAACAAAGTACTGAAAAGTAGCGAGCTGTATGGTTTTTAAAGGAAATTTCTGCCAGAGAAGTTTGGTGGCAAACCTTACTTGCTGCCGAGCGGCAATGTTATCAGTCTAGCATCATTACAAAGAATATTTTTTCAGGCTTGTCCAGCTGCATCACAAACGTGTCCACAGGTGGCATTAAAATATGAGCAAGTAAATAAGTATGTATGCGACGGAAAGTGGTAAATGTGGGCATTAAGAGAGCAGAATTTTATAATCGAACAATAGTGAGAAATACGGGATCATGAGAAGGCAAGAAATAAGGATCAATGGAAGATGAAAGTTAGATTCGTCAGACTAACACTTCTGGGTAAATGACATTTCTCGTAACACCGTTGGGTACAAATTGGTCTTCGAGCCAACCCGAGATATCGCAACGTAGAGCTGACCGTGGGAAAAGCACGATTCTTCCAGGTGAATTCCAGCCACTTTGAAGGTCTGACCTTGGGACTTGTTGATGGACATGGCGAAGCAAACTTTCACGGGAAATTGAAGTTGTCGGAAATTAAACGGAGTGTCAGATGGCGCGATAGGAATGCGGGGGATATAAGCAGTCTCCCCTTTTGCACAACCGGTCATAATTATGGCCTCTATAAGGTATGACATCAGTCGCCTGACAATTAGCCTAGTACCATTGCATAGCCGCGGTGCATCAATATTTCTCATCAGCATAATTGGCGCGCCAACCTTCAGAACCAGTTTGCGCAATAGAACATCAGATATTTCCAAGCTGTTCAGGAATTTAACTGGATAATTAACACAGTCGGAAGGAGCAACCGTCGTATCGAATGATTTGTACAGTTTTTCTCACCTGGAAGAAGACGGCTAATTCTGTCGTTAGTAGAATCGACGAATTTGTTGGTCGGAGCAAAAATTACTCGTTCGCATAGCCATTCTGCATCAGTAAAGTTATTTTGGAGATCAGGGACAACTTTAGCTCTAAGATCTTCGTCATTACTCAGCAAATTTGCAACTAAACTAATAAGGATGTTTCCGGTAGCATCGCTGTCAATTTTTCCTTTGCCAATCTTCAAGATGTTGGGGGAGAATCCGTCGTTTTCACGGGCATTGTGCAGAAGAACTCTCATATTGGACGTGAGTTTTACTGTCCTCACCGTTGAACATAACGTTGAATATTTTAGGCAAAATTTTACCTGGTCACCCCTGGTACCCCTTTGAATCCCCGGAAGTGTCTGGCGGAAATCACCAGATAAACCATTGTGATGCCACCAAACGGAATGTTTTTTCCTGTGACATCACGCAGCCTTCTGTCTACCGCTTCCAGTGCAATTCTGTTGGCCATGGTATACTCGTCCCAGTTTATAGCTGAGCACCATTTCAACAATTAAGATGATCCACTACCTCTGCTTATGTGGCATGTTGCGGTGCCATCATCAGGTAACCTTAGAGGAAGCTTGAAGGTACTGTGAGCAGTTCGGCCACCGGGAAGTAACTTCGCTGCTATACCAGCCGATGCAACAGCCAAAACAATGTTGCTTTCTTTGTGCAGCTCAGCCAAAGGCAGCTGAAGGACGAACGTTTTGCCAGTTCCACCGGGTGCATCCAAAAAGAAAACGTGGTCGCCATTACTGCGGTTATGGACTAGAGGTTTTCACACTTGGGTCAACTCAAGTTATGGACACTGTCAATAATAGTGTTGAATGCGTGAAGTTGATCGACCAGCATCCTTGGTTTTTGAAAAGCCACGTATGCTGCCAGCTCGGTAACATTGTAGCAAAGTTCCCGCTGAAGTTCAGTTGGAAGCTGATTCCCAATGCTCCTGTCAAAAGGAGGAAATCCATACCTTTCAAGTTGCTCTCCACCCATTTCAACCAAGGTGTTGTAGATGGTGGCATTGAAGTCTACGGGAAGATGGGCATTTTGCAACTGTAGTTGCTGTTGGCTTTAGCAACGACAGCTTCACCAATGGTGTTCTCCCACTGATTATCATCTTGAAGCAGACCACGTCTCGCACAGTCTTCTCTGTAGGAAGAACACAGAAGACCGTCAATCTTCCTTATATCTTCAAACGATGTTGGACCTTTAACTTCATGGAGTAGCATTCGTAAGTAGAATCATTCTTGTTGAGAGGGGTGAACAGTGTAAATTCTGCCCATTTTCACATCATACTTGATGCCCGGATATCCGTCAACTGGAATGCCTACCTTTCGTCGGGCCCACTTGTTTCGATTCCATGTGTAGTATGAGGGGCCTTAATATACAAAAGTGTCTGGGCAAACAAATCTTGCTGGCACAATTTGAAGAAAACAGTCAAAGTTGTATCTTTAGGATTCTGAAGCTGATCCAAGAGGAATCCTTCCGTAAAGTTAATCCGTTGGCCATTTTCCAGATGGACGCTTAAGTGTTCAATGGCCGGAAAATGGTTATGGATATCAAAACCAAAGATTCTCCAGAATGCCTCATTGCTGCTGATGTATCTGCCCATTTCATACTGGGTAATCCCTTCATTGTTGTTACGGTGGTTGAGAGAGTACATGGCGGCATCGGAACCTTTGTTGATGTTCTTGCAGACGTACTTGATGGACTTCGTTGAGTTGCAAAATTCAACGTTGATGTGGGCGTTGAATACTTTTGACAGTAAGGGGCAATACGGCACAATCCAACGGTTACCAATTACCATACCACCGTTTCGCCTTTCATTGATAACTGCTTCAACTCCGCCAATCTCAGGTTGTCGCCTTCTTTAGAGAGGGTAACCATCCCCATCAGTCTGAGTTGCATCTAGAAATCGCTTGGGATATCTCTTGGTACATTTCCCATCCTTTATGCAAGGGCTGTTAGGATTTATCTGACCGCGTGGGCAATGCACCATTTGAATTTTGATTGTTTCAAACAGGACAGGGTCAACGGATCGGTCCGGCAACTCTGCGCATATAAATTTGTCGACATCGGAAAAGTGAAATTTTTCCTTCAGCCAAACCAAAATGTGACTGTGGGGCAATCCTCTCTTTTGCCACTCAACAGTGTTCATGTGACACTGAACATCACCGAAAATTTTGAATTTTGTGATGAGTCTCATTATGGTTTTCAACTTAAGCTGATATACCCGCGCGGACAAATCATGGCGATCCCGTGGCTTTTGACCGGGGAACAACTCGTTATTAATTTCAGGCCACGATGGGTTGCAGGTAAACGTAATGAAGAGGTCCGGGCGACCATAATGCCTAACGTAAACCAAAGCATCTTGGGTTTTCTCATGCATGTAGCGAGGAGACCCAGTGTGGCTTGACGGCAAGATGAAAAGTTGACCACGACTACCACCATTACCACCATTAGAAAGGATATTGTCACTAAGGTGAATGTAGTTGTCCACGCGAAGTTCTTTCTGGTGTGTGCGGAAATAGAAAAGGCGTTCTGTTTTCATTTTGGCAAACATATTAACAGCAAATTGCAGTAACAACGTTTGGAATCGACAAAGTTGGTTGAAAGTTCGTTCCCGAATCATAATGTGATGTGAGTAGAAGGCCTTACAACTTACTGTTTTACGGGTGCCAATTTGAGGTATACCGAAGCCATAACCGTCTCAACCATTAACATGCATGAGAGGGTATTGTAAGGCGTCGTATAACAGTGTGTCTCGTATATCCTTTGCAACCTATCGTCCCTCCTTCTCAAGACAATATCCCTGTTGCCGTGCTGTGTTTCTGACAAAATGATGGCCAACTCGTTGTATGCGGGAGCATTAAATTTTTGTTGGTGTTCTCCACGAGGACGTTTATCGGCAATAGTGAAGTCAATGGAAGCGTGCATCTCTAGGGTGGACTTGAAACTGTTAACGTAGCTGTTGCGTTGGTGTAGCATGTCTTGAAGGGACAATATTATGTGATGCTTCAAGTCTGGGCACACTCAGGATCAGCTTTGAGCCTACAGGTTGAGGTCTTTTACGATGTATACCTGTAGAAATGTCGGCTTGCCATCAGGAGGAGGTATTAACGATCCAATCCGGTCGCAAACTTGGCCTTTTACCTTAAAGGTTGGCATAAATCCAAACTTATGAACAATATTGGCACCAAAAGAGGACATTTGAAACGCCCCGTTGTGCTTTCTTATGTTTGAGAGAGAATTTTTCGAGTCGTCGTTATCACCAGTAAGCAATGTTTGTAGTATTTCTGGTGGATGAGGGAAGTTATGCAGGAGAACTTTGCCGTTGGAACAGCACATGCCGATCATCTCACCAGTCCACTTTTTCGCCTGACAATGTCCGCAACCTTCTAACATCTTCCCAATGGAAACATTTGCATCTTCCGCATAACCAAGACTAGGGTTGTAATAGAGGAGAATATACGAGTTCCAGGCAGCAGTTCCGAAGAAGATGCGATCACTGGAACAAGGACTTTACACTTTGTTGTTTAACCGTTTTGTGCATCCTCTTTTGTCGAGCGTTTGTAACCCACCAACGCTCTGGTGGGGAAGTTATGTGGGCTCTTGGCTCAACTTATGCGTTGTTTAAACTTATCAATAACCAATTTTGTTTAAACTCAAATATAACGCACAAGCACACTTTCGGTTTTGACGCATGCCAGCAACTGTCTTGTTAAACACATTCCACAGCTCAATTCTCTCCTCACCTGCCGCTGTTTATTTTGCCCTTCAACGACACCACTCTGCTGATCATTTTCGGGCTCAGGAGAATCCAGCAACAATTTGCAAACGAGAATTTCCTCAATTTTCACAAGCGCGGCCCAACGAACTTGGATCCTGATCTTCACGGAGTCATCCTTTGGTAAGTCGACTGCTTGGCCACTGCCGGCTAGGACCGTGAAGGATCTAAGTGAGTTGTATCATTTCTAATCTTCATCGTCACCCTCCTATACCGGTTTTGACAATTTTTCCATTAGGATAGTCTGGTAAATCACTTACTAGCAGTTAGCCTACCTTATAAAGTTTTCCATTGTGTGTTTGCGAAGACGTTTTGTATATTTGTAGTGATGTAGCCTCTACATATTCTGATTTAAATACACAAACGGTACTGTACCAGTTTTCCAATTGCTTGACTTCCGCATGAATATTGATCGGTTGTGGAAAACTAACCTAGCAATTGAGGTTTGCGTTGTGTGAGGGGAAATGGTCGTCTCTTTGGCACAGTATTATTTTGGATGTGGGTTTTGGAAGCCTATGTGTTACAGGGATTCCTGCAGGTAGTCACTGACATCCCCCGCGTTATGTTACGCGAATAAATCGCGTGGCAGTTTCTAATGACGTTTTCGGGGGTGCACATTTCAATAGACAGGTACAGCTAAGTACATCATCCTACGGGTCGTCAGTATCTAGCAAGTTCAATGGGATGGAGTTGCATGGCGTCTTTTTTATCATCTTTTCCAAGCCAGATTGAAACATGCTCTTTCCATTTTTGTACTCTGACCGCTAATAGACATGTTTTTGACATCCTCTTTGTTTACGCTTATAAAGTCGTTACAGTAGAAATATCAGTCAGTAACAGATGTCAGCCTATTGACTTATCGCTCTTCAAAAACTAAAAATGACGTGCGCTCATACCAGACCACCTATTCTTCCCTCTCCTAATTAGAACACAGCTTTGAGTGGTGGGTTATTTGCCCTACTTGCTATGAATGAAGTTATTTCTTCTATGTAACCCAAAGCACACTTTGATGGTACCTGATGGAATCTAGTGTCTTAATGGATACTGACTTTGTGTCCATTTACTTGGACGTTACAATACCATTCTTATTTGGTAGTTTAGTGCGCTTTCTGAAAACAAACCACTGGATTGCATGCGCCATTTCATAAAAACAAAAAGACAACTTTTCGCATTATGTTGACCGAAAGGCTACGAAAAGTCAGATGGAACAGCATGTGCGGACTGGACCCTAGACGCAACTATCCAGACAAATGGGACCTTGGTGACAGGGAAATAAACCAGTTGATCGATAATTGGCCTCGTATTCTAGGTCATGCTTTCCTCGCACGCTGCTGGGACAGATCGCATGTCTGGCATGTCCATCACGCCTGCGCGCGAGACGATGCCAAAACCCCTCGTTCAAGGTCACGCTCTGTCTGGCCTTACTAGCCAACCGATTCCCAAGGCCAGCTCACAAAGGACCTTAATGTGTGGTGACTGCTCACACTCAGTCACTCCCAGAACCGGCAACTTACTGTCGGTTGCAGACGTCCGGACCTGGTGATCTACCTGCCGGACTGCGACTCTGGACTCCGACCCGCTCACGGCTGGAGTGCACTCGTCTGGGAGTCACTTACCTTTGACTTCCATTCTACTCCTTCTAGGCTTAATTAAATTTTCCATAAAACTTTGGCCTTCCACGTCTATTATCTGGCCGGACCACAGCAAGGGCGTATCATGGTCACATCTCCGGTTCTTTGGGACGTTCTCGTGACTCTGATGTCTGCTCGTATGGCCCTTCGGATTTAGATATTACTTGCCATAAATGCCATGGCTGCCGCCAACATTCACAGAAGCATCCTGCTCCTATCATTCACATACAGTCCCCTACGAGCGACAGTTTTTCTCCTAAAAACCACAAATGACATTCCATTTTGAATTATAAGCCAAGCATTATGAGTTTTTTCACTGTCTGCTCTTCTTGCTCAGTTACACTGCTGGCTCGTGTTAACTGACATCACCACATGTGAGTGTATTACTTAAAACGAGCGAGTAGTCGCCTACAATTGTGTCAACGACTTCTTTGAAATATTCGGCTGCGCCGATGCATTTCTTGAATACTATATACCAATAGGGAGTTTAAAGGCGTTTGCCTATATTTCCTTTAATTAAATTGACTTGGCTATCTCACAGAGGCATCGTAGACTAAACGTAGATTAAATTTCGGCCACTCATGCATGCCGTAAGATAACTGAGATAAACAGTTGATGGAAGTCTCTTTTTTCTTTCAAAATCGTGTAAGTCTCAGCTGTGGAAACAGCTAGTGTGACAACTACAGTAAAAAACAAATAATTTTAGACGTTTTGCGTGAAAGCAACTGGAAATGCAAAATAGGTAAAGCTGATTTAGGTAACTGAGAATGATAAGACCATCTTGTGGCAGCTACTGTCGTATAAAGAAAAACATTGTCAACTCAGTAAGGATACGATATAGTATATCCAAAAACCTGAAATAGGACTATACTAACTGTTACGAACTAGAAAATACGAACAAGGTCGCTTGTGGATCAAAGTACGCGCTTGGTCAAAGTTTTATTTAAAAGTTGTGTCAGTTCATGCAAGGCAAATTTAACTAAGTAAAAGAAAGGGGCAGTTCAGTTTCGCTACAACTCAAGGCGCATCGCGTTGGTGAGCAAAGTTCACGATTAGTCGCTCAGGCTTCAGCAGAAATCGTGACTGTCAGTAAATCGGCACATCGATCCGCCTTCCTCATACGTCGACAAATGTCACAAACGGAAAAAAATGCAGCCTATTGAAGCATGTTGAAGCTCACAGCCAAAGGAGGCGGGAGATGGTCGGCTTTACCGACCTGTGCTGGTCATGGATTCGTGCGCAGTAAGTCAATATCAGTTGGACCAACTAGATCTGCCGCTCCGCGTATGCGCTATGTTGTATCATATTAGTAGCACGTTGCAGAAGAAGTACACTTACTAAATTGCCCAAAAAACAATTGCGGTCAAAATTTTAAATGCAGACGTTTAAGTGTCACATAGAAAGTGAGGGCTCGGTCGCGTCCAAGCGCCTATGAGTTTTTGATGTTTGAATGCAAAAATATCCATAATTTGCACAATTAACTTGAAAATTGTGGTCGAAAATACGGCAAAATATTGGTAGATGACGTCTATTTATTTCTAAAATTCCTGAGTCCACTGACGTTAATGCACAGAGAATGCAGAAGATACTGTGTAAATATACTGTCACCATGGAAGAATACAAATGGAAATCAGCGTCACCAAGCACACAGGCAATATAAACAGAATTAACTGTTCAATCTAGGTTTGCTTTTCTCCAAAGCAAAATCTTCCTACACCCTGTAAATGTTTATTTCATTAAATCCCGTCCTTGACGGCTATTTCCTATTTCATTACCCGAGGAAAGATCACAGAAGGCTTCTTCCCAAGAAAATATTTGTAAAGTTAATTTAAATGGCAGGTATACGCTGCAGTCTGTGTAAACGGACGGCCGTTGAATGTTATCTTGCTGATTTTAATAGCAATCGAAACCAACGGTATCACACTACA
Source organism: Ligula intestinalis (assembly GCA_036362985.1). NCBI lineage: Eukaryota > Metazoa > Platyhelminthes > Cestoda > Diphyllobothriidea > Diphyllobothriidae > Ligula > Ligula intestinalis. The sequence goes on from JAYGXS010000005.1 coordinate 58,840,101, forward strand.
ACTGGTAATATAAGCCATCACAACGAGCCCGTGGCCCACTGGTCAGAGCCATGGACTTGAAACTAAACCATTGCAGATTTAACCCCCTTGGGGTAGCATAACGTGGGTATGTTTGGCTGATGAAGGCTAACAGGCAAGAAACGGCCATCCCAGGCTCCTCTGTCTCTGTCGCTTTAGTTATTTTGAGCAAAGGTAATGTTTATTCACTTTCCGTTTTTGAAGAGAGGAACGATTTCAAGTAAATGAGTGTTTAATTTGAAAAATCCTTGGCCAACATCGGCTCAAATATGCTGAGAAGTGCTGCAAGTCAGTCATCCGTACACCAAGTATTCCCTAGGGTCCACTGTGTCCTAAGCTGTATGATGATAAATACTGCCCTTGAGAGGAAAGGCTCAGTTCTTCAGTAGGGGGCAGGGCAGCTGTAAAGTCAGCACGAAGAGGAGGGGGGGGGGGAGGTGAGGAAAAAAGACTGCAGACGTCAAGGTGAAAGGAGAAAATTGCTACTTTGAGTCTTCCCTCCGTCCTGACACTAGGCATAGGTTGGGGAGTGGTAGATAATCAGGTAGGTTCAGCAACAGTCACCACCTTCGCCCTCAGCTGGCTGTTGTTCGTGGTGGATATAATCGAAATCGACAGTCGAGCTGCGTCGTATACGTGTAAATACTGGAGGGTTTCCCCATTTCCGTATTCGTATAATGGCGTAAAACATGCACGAGAGTATGCCAGTACACACCTTGTGTGATGCACTGTGGGCGCTTTTTCCTCAGGTTATTCTTCTGATACCAGGCATCAGTCGGACCACTCCTTTGATTAATGAGAGGCCCTTGAAACGATTGCTTTTCCTTATTTTAGCTACAGGATGTTCTGATATTTCCCCTATTCTGCTCCTTACCCAACATGGGATCTTGGTTGCATGGTTCTATGCACTAAACCTTATAGATTGTTTCAGGCAACCGTAAAGGATGAAAACCTTAAAATCTGGCATTATTTGTTAGGTTAGACGGCGTACTGCCCATCGTCTCCAGTTCTTTCGTGCTGCCGACCTGGCGCGGGATTTTTTGGCATTTTAAAAACAGAAATAAGATGCCCAGACCAGCACTGTCTGCGGTCAAGCTCAAAGCTACGACCACTGGCCTCCTTGGCTACTTTCAAAATCTGGTCGTTGGTAAAAGAAAGTGGGCGGAACCATAAAGGTCTGACCTACCTAGGTAAACCGGCCATTTTTCTGTCTTTAAAGCACCGACCACCGTGGAAGATGCCACCCTTTACTTCGTCGACTTTCGCTGTGGTTTTGCGTTTTAATGGTCACATCCGCAAATATTCTGACTTGACCAAAAGGTGGGAGAGACAGCCAGCCACAAGGAGTCTCGATTAAGCGAAAAAAGTTCAGAAATATTTTGTCGAAGTCTCCTCCATTGCACTGCAATAAGCCTAAAATATTCAACCTTGAATTTCCTCCCTTACTCACTTTCTAAAAAAAATGTCCGTTGAACTAGTGTTCCGGTTGTCGATACTAAAAGTGGCAGACCGCATTTGATTTTGGGCTGTCTTCATAGGCACGATAATGTTGCTTGTCAGTACATGAAATTATCTGCTTGCCAATTTGTCGTAAATAAGAGCTTAGGGAGAATGAGATAACTTTTCAAGCACTTAATGACCGAAAGTTCCTCATGTGCCTAAGTTACTTAGAGAGTCGCCGAGATGTAAACGATCATTTCGACCGCTGCGGCAGATGTTAAATTTCAGGAAGTATTAACTAAAACACCAAAAGGCGTCTTCGATTCGAAAAGATAAGTCAAGGAACCTCTGAATTTTTATTATTGTGCAATATAATCCGAAGTTATTTCAGTTAGGTTTGGATGCCGGCTACTCAGAGAGCTTTATTTACGGCCGGATAGAAAAACTGTGCTCTGCCAAAATGGATTTTTCATAATCTGGCGAATTCAAACACATGATATACAAAAACTCTACAAGAAAATACCTATTAGCTTGCTCAATCGTAGCAGATTTCATCTTTTTAAATTTGCGATTTGAAAAAATGAATTCATAAAAATGTTCGTAGATGGATCGGACGTCCTCATAAACACAAGGTCTTGTAATTGCAATACAAAAAGCGTGTTTCAGTTACCATTTACTGGTCCATTACCGAATGGCTTATGGTGTTCTGACAAAGTCAGCAATATTTTCACCAGGTCTCGCTAAGATAGTGTTCATTAAGAGTGGTTATTAATAACGTTCATGCCATTTTTTGTTTGTTTCAGAAAAAATTAAACTTTCTGCCAAGTAGATTTACAAATAAAGTCTTGCAGAAATATTATTTAGGATAAACTAGTCTCTCATTGAATGTCAGGAGTAAGCGAACAGCTGGCAAAAGTAACTGATGGTTCCCAGAGGCAAGCCATTGGGAGCACATCTGAAATATTTTGCCATTTTCTCTGTGTCTGCTTAAACGTTCTTTAGAGTCCTGGTAGCATAAAACCTTACGACTGAATTAATACTGCAAGAAGCTATTCGACTTTGAAGAATATAAATGTAATTGAATTTTTATTTCTTTTTTACTCGTTTAAAACACACCGCTACATTCTAATTTTTAAATATGTTCGTCTGAGTTGTATTGAGTATTTTGGAATCACTATCCAAGGACGAAAGGTAAATGCCTTACCAGGATATTTGAATAAAGTTTTCGGATATGTAAGAATTCATGGCAGATCAAACAAAACAAATACTTATGAGCGTTTTCTTTTAAAGAAAAGTGTTTACCTTGCAACATACGCTGGTCCGGTGGGCAAGCTGGCAAAGGCATCAATCGGGATGTGTACGTCCTGAAACAGATCGGTGTACGATTACCACTACTATATGTACTCTCCATCAAAAAACTGGCAAGACAGCGAACTCATGGCTCAATAGTTAGGACGTTTGCCTCTGACCGGACAGACGCGGGTTCGAAACTCGAGTGTGGCAGAAAGTTCAGTGGCTACATTAGAGTTGGCTATCGTTAGTTGATGATGGCTAATAAGCCAGAAATAGCTGTAATAGACTGCTTGTCTTTGCTGGTAATACCTATAAAAAGAAAAGGGTTCTTCTATGAAAACTGCGACGAACATTGATAATTCTGTGAGATCTTTCACTTTCGCAGATTTTCGGACATTCTGTTAAAGTGAGACTTCACTGTTTTCAACGAGTCCCACTGTTTACCAACGATAGTAAAGGAAACTTAGCAGTTCCTTCTTCGTCAATTTCTTTTTATCCGTAATCTATGAGATGTTGTGCTCTTATTGTGGAATGGAACACAATAGACGGAATACATGGTAAGTCCCTAATTGACTGTTACGCTTTGACTATCCTGCTTTTGAGAAGCGATTGTTCCCAAAACTCATTTTCTACTAGCAGCTGAAACTATGAAATAGGATGATCGCCGCAATTTCTATAATACGAAAATCGAATGCTCAGCATTATATCAGATTTTTTCCGATATAACTGCTAGATTAAAAACTCAAACTACATTTTCAGGAGATCAGGAAATGTTGTGGCGCCGAGAAGTGCACGCTATGTGAGTCATGGCCGCAGGCCGGCCGCACACCCCCTGAGCACACGTGACGCCCCCGCGCATTCACAGCAGTCGGCGAAAAGGGCCGCCCGGAATACGTCACGCCGTTATGTCAGACGCCCACCCCTACGCATATGCCGTGAGCCAAGAAAGCCAGACGACCACCCATACAGCGGGCGCAGTGGACGTAGTCAAGATTATTCCAGAATGTCTAGGAGCAGGCCATACGCTAGGAATATTCTGGAAAGACCGGAGCCGTATACATATGCCGGAGTGGAATGACTGAAGGACGACTCCGACGGACCGGCAGGACAGACAGGACCGGACAGTCACGCGAGCCCCCCAGTCTTTGTGTGCAGCTGAATAAAGCCGTTGCTTATCAGGAACGCTCTCTTGTCTTCTTCTGCCTATTAGCCGGGTACGAAATACTGGGCTATAGCAACTGGCGAGACTGAAATAACTGGGCTATAACAGGAAAATACACCGGCAGCATTAAAATAGCTAGCGTTGAGGGGAGCTTAAGTAAAATCTACGAATGAAGCAGGTTAGACTAGAGGTTGAATATCGAAAACAGGCAGAATAACCTGGAAGTCTCATTTACCGCTTGTCGGCTAAATGGGATCATCGAATTGGCCACGTAGTTTTGCATTACTAGCGGCTTTTAAAACAAATTTTAAAAAAGCTTTGCATCGTAAGTATTGCTCTTTCGGATTGATCGGCATCGCCACAATGATCGGCTATAAGTCATATTGAATACGGTGTACAGATTTGTTGGCAGAGGTATCACTGGTAGTGCCCCGTATACAGGAGTCGCCGAAAATCACGCAACATGCCAACATATGCGACAAATTGACACTCTTTCGCTAATCGGCACTGACTCACTTTGTGATACTGATTATCCTGTAGTCTATTCTGAAGTCATTTCACCCATGATAGGATGCGGGCCTTTAGCGAGCTTCGTTCTGACCACTAGCAAAATGCATCCATTGTAAGCAGTATGCTTTCTTATTATTTACCTTGACTGTCTTTATAAATTCAAATATATTTTATGGAAAATATGCATTAAACATTATTTCTTGCACTTCTTTGATAGCAAATTACGCCTTCTTTAAAGTTTATAATCAAAGAAGTGGTATTCTTTATGTTTCACAAAAGATTCTCAATAGCAGAATAATTTTCTAACCTACTGACTGCTACACTCGAATTCAAGGTTTAAAAACTACGTAGTGCATACATCTTGTTTAAAATAACATAGGTTTTCGCCTACAATTTGAGGAAGAAGTCACATAGTTGTAATGAAATATTGCAAAAGATGTGGAACATTTTTTTGCAGTATAGGCAGCATAAACAAATTGATGGATACGATGTATTATGAATAAACACCTCACAATTTTAAAAAGCTCGTAATTAGCAATTTTTTTAAAACCGAACGATACCTTTTCTTCAGGTATAAAATTTAAAGAAGGCATAATTTCCTACCAAACGAGTACGAGAAATAACGTTTTCTTGCTTGTTTTCCATAAAATATATTTGAATTTATCGCGGCAGTCAAGATAAATGCTGCATAAGTAGCCAGTCTTTACAATAGATACGTTTTGCTAGTGGTCAGAACGAAGCTCGTTAACAAGCCCGCATCCTACTATGACTGAAATAACTTCAGAATAGACTACAGGATAATCAGTATCACAACCTGAGTCAATGCCGATTAGCGAAAGAGTATCCATCTTTCGTATGTGTCGGCATGTTGCGTGATTTTCGGTGACTACTGTATACGCCTAGCCCCGGTTAGGGTTAGGATTAGGGTAATGGTTAGGTTTATGGTTAGTGCTTGAGTTAGTTTTTGTTTAACGAATTAAGTAGGTAGTAATGTATGGAAAACTTCATGTGAGCTATTAGACTTCTATAGTTGCGCCATAGTCTTTACATTTACGTAAGCCCACCTGAGCTGCTATTCGTTGGCTTTCCGTACCAAGATTAGCCTCACCCATATGACCCCTACTACCACCGGTTTCGTAAAACACACGACTAGGCTAAGCGCATATAAGGTACGCTACCAATGACACCTTCGTCGATTTGACTTTATAGGCTTCAAAGACACCTGGTCTGATATGCAAAGACATAGCCTGAAAAAATTGAACATTTTATTTTAACGCCCTATTCTCTGGACCATGCTGCTTTCGGATCTCCCTCTGTTTGTCACCGGGTGCAAAGCTGAAGGCTTCTACATGCCTCCATTTTAGTTTCGTTAGGATAATCTCTCGGCTCAATTTTGAAACTGCTTTTCTTTCTCGGTATGGTCGTCCTGCGAGCTACATTGTGATTGATTATGTAAGGGAATCTACTGAATTTTTTATCATTTCTATAGATTTCCCTCGGTTACTTGATTTGTGACAATGACGTCAACATCCCTATAATGCTTTTAAACGAGAGCGAGTCTGGTCGTTTAGGAGTTATGCATACTTAAATGCCTAGTGCCTTCTTTTTTACGAAGTAAATATAGTTTAGCTGTGACTCACAAAAAACAGCATTAAATTCCCAAATGACCATATTTCATGCAATTAACAGATGAAATGCAGTATAAATACGATGACGAGATTGTTTTATCTCTAGATGAAATTTCAGATAGTATCGTTAGTTTCGCCCACGTGTACTGCTTTTGGAAAATTCTGCATACACTCACACATATTAAGAGAGACTGTTCAGGCAATCGTCAGAGCTGCTCTGGCAACAAAGACGAACTAAATAGCGGACACCAGGTAACTGTCGTAAATACGTGTGGCTATAAAGTAGTTACCGCCCAAATTGTCCTCTGTTATGCAGTGTACACAGCTCTCACCATTGGTAACCGCGCTTTTACTTTTATTCATGCGCCCTCGAAGCAGGGTCCCAGATTTTGTCCGCATATCGATCTACATACAATCTGAGTATTCCGTGCATTTCGTGGTCATTCTTCTAGCCAATGAGTTATGACGTAATGTGTGATTTTCATGTACCCAGGATTCATTAAAATGCTATGTTTGTTAAAGATTTATAAAATTAGCTAGTTACCTTCATGCAGTAAAATACACTTATGGGTAGAGAAGAGGAGGTAACTTACTACTGCCTTCGAGCGCCATGCTAGCTTTATAGTACGCCTATGTTTAACGTTATACAAACTATTTGCCGTGTTCAGTTATTATGCATTTTGCAGTTGAAGGCCGATTTCTGTGGCCATTTAGAGCTTCGTAGTTTTAAATATTCGGCGTAATTATGCTTATTGTGATATAGCGTGGACATCCCTCCATGTATCCGTTCCGTATGCGTTCTTATATAACAGATCATGGACTGTATGAACCGTGAATTTATGAATCCAAAGTAGAGGTCTCCATTGGAATATTCGAGTGATTTAAGCGAAAGAATAAAAATTTTGTATGCAATGGCTAAATTCCTTTAACAAAACCACACGATAAGCCGATATTATGTTGTCCGCCAATACAAACGGGCACACGAATCCCAGGAAGAAATCGACAAGAAGATTCTATCTCTGTGATAACGCTTTTATTCGCCCAATGTTTCGATATCTGTCACACGCTTCTGCTAGTGCTTTCTTTTCATGCTTCTGATGAAGAATCCATGTAAGATATCGAAACCAATAGAGGACAATATCTGAGTTCCAGGAAGCAGTTCGGAAGAAGAAATAGAAGAAGCGATCACTGGAACAAGAGGTGTATTGTCCTGGCGTTTCGGATTCCCTCTTGTTCCAGTGATCGCTTCTTTTTCTTCTGAGATATCGAAACGTCAGGTGAACGAAAGTGTTATCCTAGTGATTAACTCTTTTTCTCAATTATGTTATATAATTATTTAAAGGGCCAATAAATTAAAACGTTAACCTTCGCAATGCATGCGAAACGTCATCACTGAGGGAGCCGATTCTTTGTGAAGAGCTCTTAAATAACAGACGCAGTCTTTATTGCTTGCTCACTGATATAAGCTCAACATGTGAACCTAATAAAAACGCATACATTCCCTGTAATAGTTGATCGAAAACCTGTGAAAAACAACCAGATGAGCTCTGAAATAGTGTGTAATGTTAATAAACCCAGTAATCCTTAACAAGCGAACTGTGTTACAATGACTTCTGTGGGGGGGGGAACAGTTGCATTCTTTAATGGTTCCACAGTGACACAGAAAAACCTGAACAAGCATGGTCACCGACAGGTGGTTGAAAACCTATGAAACAACAATACTCATTACATCTATCGCCCTACACCTTATGCAATATCAAGTAAAATCCTTCGGACAACCTGATGTTATTATTACTTTTGGACAAGTCCTTGGGTGACTCGCAAAATAAAAGGACAGACGAAACAGACGCGCAACTGACGCTCACCCAGACGCACGCACAATGTCTCCCCCATTCTAGCCTCAACTGAGGCTTGACCTCAGTCGGTCTGGACAAAGCTCAAGGCCTATGCTACCGCCAAATGCACTGACGCACCTAATAATGCGTCCACGCCTGTTCGCCCACGCGTGGCCCAATCAGTGACCTTCACGGTTGCAGCCAAGCCTAGCGGCTGGAATGTCTGCTCCCGAGATATCACACCGGAACCGATCCAACTGGGGAACGGACGCACTACTATGTGAGTCAAAACTCTCTTCATCTATTCTCCTATCCTTCTGCAGAATACACTATTCCTAACAGTCTGGCTTCCCCAAGACTTCTCCCATCTCCTAAGGAACCGGGCCTGGAAGATTGTAGGTGTTAGGGTTAACCGCCTTAGCCTTAAAACTTATATACGTGTTAACCGGCAACCAGTTTTCAATATTGTGGCCACTGTGGGATAAATAAAGTACAGGTGAGATTAAACAGAGAAACAGTTTGTCGTCCAAAGGCTTAACTACGCGATGCTGAAGGCGAATTGTCCGTTTATAAGGGTATCCATAGGGAGATATAATACTATCGTAAGCAAGGTATCGCCATTCCTTTTAATTAGGAGAACCTACATCCTTCCCTATATCCGTTCTTGTCAACTTTAAAACGAGCTCTACGTCACTGATTGCGCCGGAAACAAACAAACTGCATGTTTCCGGTGCTATTTGTTCGTACTTGAGCGTTTATCTCCCTACCCGGTACGGGCTGCCAGTTTACAATTGAGTAATTGGCTAATAAGGTATCATACTTGTTGAAACCCCAGGACTGTCGCAATCATAATGTAGTCTTCCACATTCGGCCTCTTTCGCAGCAATGGTGATGTGCGATGTCACATTCTGGAATTGACCTCCGCTCCATCGTTCCACCGACCAGGCTACTATAAAACTCGCAGGTAAAATAAAAGTAATTTAGCGCAAGGTAAGTTAGATATCGTAAAGCCATAGAAAGGTGGCTGAACTTTAATGATAGAATAAACATCAATAAAAGTACACATGCTGGTATCAGAAAGTAACTGAGAAGAAGATGCGGTCACTGGGACAGGAATTTTGTTTGTATACCTTTTCGAAATCCGTCGTGGGTCCTGCATCAGAGACAACGGGAAGAATGGATATTTTATTCACAAGGAGTTGTGGTATTTATTGAATACAGTCGCTATGCTGCTGCAAACCAAGGACAGTTAAGGGCTACCCCCTATTCAGGATAATTGCCGGCTTGTGCGTTAATGGCTTGATAGTCGGCGTGCTTTCAGCACCTGTTGTGGACGTGGGTTTGATGCTAGCTCAGTCATCTGGCGACTGCGTCAGATTAGACGTTGGCCTCTGCGTTCCACCGTTTGACCAATAGCAAACGTGCCAAACGTGTAGCGGTTCTACAGCCCACCTCCTTCAAACGTAAGACACCACAGACGTGTTTTCGCGGTGGCAATCTTGGTCGCCTAGTCACGCCCGACCCAACGCGATGGCTCATATCCGCATGCGATCCGCAACCTTTGCTCTCGCGCGATGGGGGCGCACACACGCACCCCAGACTGGTCCGGCCAATCACCATCCTGAAGCTGACTCACACAATGCTCGCTCTTGACCGTTGTGACAATTTACGCGCTGACGGACATTCGGGATGAGGACGCAAGCAGCGTCCTTGGCCCCTGTGACGATCCCATGCTCTCACACGGCCCTCACGGTTGAACGCCATGCCAGACCGAATGGATACTTCCTTCTAACTCTGCTGTACATAATACATTGTTCCTAACACTCTGGCCTTCCCAAGACTTCTCTCATCTCCTAAACAACAGGGCCTGGAAGATCGCAGCTGTAAGGGTTAACTCTAACAGCCTTAACACCCCAGCGATAAATGTGTCCACTAACGTTAGCATCAGGGAGCCAGACGGCCGAACAGTCATCACGCTCAAGCCCAGAATGGATGATTAAAGTTCAACAGACCACGGCCCACATGCCTGCCCATCAAGCAATTAGCGTAAAAGTGGCAACTTTCATAGGTATGCAGCAACATAGTACCTTTCTGCTACTCATGTCTCTGATGACGAATCCGCGATGGATATCGAAACGTCAGGCGAATAAACATATTGTCCCAGCGATCGAGTGTTCTTCTTCTTCTCAATTCTGCAACTCCCCGTGTTGGAATTACACGTTTACGCTCCACGATGGATTTCGAAAGGTCAGGCGAATAAAAGTCTTGTCTCAGAGATCATATCTGCTTCTTCTCAGCCTGAGCATCAGTCTGAAATGGATGCAAGTCCCGAAATCTGAGCGGAGAAGAGTGATGTTGCAGCGGAATGGGACCACCTATGAGACCTTATCTGTGCAGAAATGTATAGCAGTAGAATACGTTTACTAGCATTGACAAAAACATAACAGAGTCGTATTTAGTTGATGAGGCCTCCCGTCACGGAAAATGTGGACGATGCAAAAAACTTGATGGCTTATCTGAGTGGCGTAAGTTGTAAGGGTGTACAGTAAATGCAGTATTACTTCACAGTAATTAAAGCGAGCTGCAACTAATTGCATGCTAAGGCTGCTCTGCTCGCTAACCCAGACGAAAAAATCCAGTCGTCAGACAAATTGCGGATTCGGTGACTCTGAGTGGAGCACGTGAAAACTAATCTCAATTGCCCATCACCAGAAACGGCGAAACAGGCAACATTTTATGCATTTGTTTGGTGCTCCGTTTCTTATTCTTTTTATCCTAACCAAAATTTCAAAAATATCCCACCTCGAAGACCGGAAAAAAACCTAAAACAAACTCCCTATGTTGCGGCCAGCATTGGTTTTGTTTCAGGTTTTTTGTTTTGTCAATACTGGGTGAGATAGGGAGTTTGTTTCAAGTGAAAAAAACCTGCCTTCAAAGGTATGATATCAACGGAATAAATGTACAGTTGTAAGCTGAGTTCACTCATCAGCAGGAGAACTGTTTCATATCGTTTATAGACATTAGTTCCAGACGGAGATGGTTGGCACAAGAAAACAGTGTTCTCAGTCTTCCTTCAATGGTTGTCGGCAAAAGTTGCGCGCTATCGGCTGAAGGGTTAGCAGACTGCGGGCTGTTGCTTCAGCAGCATTATCTTCAGCATGAAGCCTGGTGGGGTTCAAAGTCCACGAACGCCATCAGAGTGAAAGAGAGATTCCACCGAGTCAGCACCCAAAATTCGTTAAAGTTGTCCTGAATGTAGAAAACTAGTTATAGCTCTCTTAAACATAGGGTAGTTTTGCTGGGTTTTAATACTTTCGGGCAGCTTATTCCAGATTGATATGGCGTTTACTGAAAAGAATTGCCGGTACTGAACTGTACGTGGCATAGGAAGAAATAAAAATACGTCTCGATGACCGGCGCGTCGAGAGTGCTCAAGCTGCCTTATTGTACTAAGAGGATTTAAGGTTTGACCATTCAAAACTTTAAACAGTAAAAATAGACCCTTCTGCAATCGACGAAGCCACAGGGGATCCAACGTTATAAGTTCGCACCTTTGTTGGTAGTTTTAGTTACGGTATTCTGTAGTGAAAACTCTTCTGGTGAAGAAGTGCTGCACCGATTCTATTTTCTTCCATTCACTAGTGCGCAGAAGACTGAATAGGGGCGAGCAATATTCAAGACTTGGTCTCACGTACATATATTAAAGGCTAGTTCTAACCTTGATAGTCTTAAAATTTCTACGGATTAATCCGGTGGTTCGGCATGCTTTCGAGACTATCAGGGCACAGTGTTCTGACAAATTGAGACTATTAGAGTAGGATATGCCCAAATCCTTGATAACTCCTGGAACATTTAGTTCGTGGCCGTCAATGCTTAATTCCGGTTGATGATCGTCGCCAACAACCATAACGGAACATTTGTGCCATGAAAGGGTGAGGCGCCATGTGCAACACCACTGGGCGAAGGCCTGAAGATCCTTTTTTATCAGCTCGAGCACGATGTTGCAATCTGCCGGTTTATATCGATAAGCGACTTTTAAATCATCAGGGTACATGAAGGGTCTGCCATACTGAAAACAATCTGAAATGTCGTTGACAAACAGGCAAAATAGGAGCGGACCCAGTACACTACCCTGTACTACCCGGTACTAGATAATTACTTACGGTGCAGAAGTGGACTAATTATAAGGGATGCCAATGTTTGATAAAGTTTAGAGTGAACCAATAAAAGAACATTCAGAGGTGGCCTCATCGACTAGAGTTAAAGGTACGACGGCTTACCCCAACAGCTACGATCTCCAAGGCCCATAATTACTTCAGGTGAGGAGAGAAGACAATGGGAAAGCCAGATTGTTAGGAATAGTGTATTCTGCAGAAGGATAGGAGAAAAGGTGGAAGGAGTTGTAACTCTCGGATGACCGCAGTTGCTAGGGCGTCGGTGCCAGCGTGACGACACCGCCGGGAATATCCGGATGGCCGGTGCATGCTTTGTTACAGTAGCCAATCTGGCGGCTAATGTCTAGAATAGCGGTAGGACGCGACCTTGAGATGGAAAAAGGCTGGCGTGCACGCGCGGGCCTTGCAGGCCAAATGCGTCATGCGTCAGCGGCTGCTAGAGCCCACTACAGCCTCGTCTTAAAGCTGTATGCTCACCAGTATATAAGAGTATCCCCAGGATAATTAAACTTAGCAGTCTCAGGCCGCTTGTCTGCGCATTTTCTCCTGTGGTTGCCTTTTGTGGCTAAACCGTCGTTTTTCAACAAGTCAGTACTTCATCGAAAAGACGAGAACAAATAAAACAGTCATACACAGTTTCGCACAGTCCTTGGACGGTACGAGGACGTCTCGCGCGCGAGTAAGTTTGGCAGCCGCCATGACCTTGAGGTCTAGACGGATTGAGGCCACGACAGGAAGGCCAGGCTGCGACAGACAACGACCACTACAGGTTCGAATCCTACGGAAGCCGCCAAAATTTACACAATTAGGTCAGTTGAATTATTCAAATCTGTCACCCCCCAACCAATATAGAAAATTAATTTCATGTAATACAAAACTCATTTCTATCGCTGGGTTTTTCACTGAAGTTGATTTGCAAAAGATAGGAAGCAGTAAGTTGAACTGCTCCTTTCCCCAAGGTAGAACTTAACGACGGCACCATTATTGACTCGTATGCCAAAACTGTGTAGACGGAAACGACTAGTTAATTTCTACGATACCCATTTAATCATTCAAGAAGTCAAATTAGACAAACGAAGGTTTTCTACTAGGTAAATAGCCGAACCAAAAATGCGCAGGAAAATAAGCTTCACAGATATGAAATAAATTAGTCGAATTGGTCAAAATGCGAAAAGCACGGGATCTAGAATATCGCTCGTTTCCGAAGGTAGGAAGTATCTATCTTGGCAATTTGGCAAAGCTTTAGTCAATGTCTCAATTAGTATTTAATTAAACATTCTAGAAGAGACGAGAGATTTAAATTTTTACCTGGTTTTGTCACAAACCTCCCAGATTTCATCCTCTGCAACATTTTCGGTGAAGTTCGTTTCATTCGAAATTTAATTCTAAATACGAGAGAACTTTTCACCATCTTCCTCGCCGAATTTTTCTTTTGCAGTGTTTTGCAAAATGAATCACATTCAGGACACATTTCAGTAATACGGACAAAAAACATCTAAACAGCTGTTTTGTTTGTTTCTGTCTTTTGTGTTATTCGTGGTTTGTTTTGAAGCTTTGGTACTCAGCTGTCATAGTGAGGTTAACATTGAAGGCAGGAATTAATCAAACTATCTGCACAGCTGTGTTTTTCATCAGCATTCAGAAAGCAAAATCCGGTTCGCTAACTTGTTTCAGTACATCGTTAATCTACCTCTTTTATATCTGGTCAATTTTTTCTGGTTTATTTGTCCTGTTGTAAAAGACTTTCAGTGATGTTATTAGAGTATAAAAACGTGAAATCAGCAGAAAATTAGTAACACAGTAGCCGTTCACCCTGTCAGAAGTATATACTTTAAGGCCACACTTCAGTGAACCGGATGAACAGTTAAACGCATTCTGCCAAAAATGCAATTTGCTGATGCAATGCATTCTGCTGAAATGCTTGGTCTTATGCGCCGAGTGAGAGAATTCTAGTTATAGCAACTTTGATTTTAAAGAAACCTTTAGAATGGTTACCTATTTACCTAACGATTAGCGTTCAAGATAGCTGCCGCCCAATACTTATCACAATCCACTTCCCAGCGTAGATTGGGAAAAAGAACAAAATGACAGCCATAACTTCGCAATTTGCGCAGATATTCTGCAATGTAGCGGCTACATTCAGTGTGCATTGCCGTCACGCCAACAAGCACCACTGAATGATTCACTGATGTTTTCAGTATTTCAAAACGCATCTTTCGCTTGAACCGATTATCTATTAAGTAAGGATATCAGTCAGAATGTCTCCATAAATATAAGCAGGTGAATGGATGCAAATATGACAAGTCAGAGTAATCCAATCTACGCAAGTGATGGGGGTAAGCAATATTCGGTACGCGCACTGCTGACTTACGCGCATTTTGTGAAACAAATTGTTTTGCCCGGTCTCGACTTCATGTACTTTTTTCTTACACCTTCGAGGTAAGAATAACCGGAAATGGTGCCGATTGAAGTGTCTTCCGAAGCTTGATTAGCAAATACGCGTGCTGGTAACTGTTAGTTTGTGATGTATTAACGCAAATTGTAAAGTGTGTTTTTGATTTCAGAATATTACTTAGCCGGAGAACAATACATCCATTTTGCTAGATTCGTACCGTTAAACTTCAAACGTAATTTAGTACGATGTTTGACGCAAAGGACGAAAAGGATCTGCTCGAATGATAGCATAGAAGAGGAATTGAGGATGGTTGAATGTGTATTTCGACAAAATGGGTGCCCCAGTCGATTTATCGCTAAGCACATGGCTGAAAGGCCACCAAAACCTGCAATGCTAACAGCAGAGAAGAAACTAATATTTATCAGGTTCCCATTTCAAGGGGACGGACCAAGCGAACTTCTAAGGAAGCGCCTGAGTCAAGCTGTAGCAACCACCTTCCCAGCAGCCAACGCCCACGTACTCTTCTCGACTGCTCCCATCCTATACGGAGAGATCAAGGACAAACTGCTAGCCCAGACCACATCCATGTGCATATATTAATTTACCTGTTCCTGTGGGGCGGGATACATTGGTCGCACGAGTCGGCGTTTGTCCAAAAGAGTCCGAGAACACATTCCAGCATGGTTAGGAAAGGGTCAACTAAAGGGTGTTAACAGTTCCATTCTAGCGCATCTGGTAGACTCTGACCATGGCGTGGATGCCAAAGAGGCCTTCCGAGTTATTTACAAGGTACCCTCAGGCTACTCAAAATTTCTTGGACAGCGTCTCTTGGCTATGGCAGAAGCGGCCGCAATCAGGCTAGGCCAACCCATCCTTTGCGTCCAAAAGAATTTCGTCGCGGCACCACAGTTACCATGGTCAAAAGCTGCTAATCCAACGGCCAGCGGCTTAACACCTCAACCGACTACCAGCTCCCTCTAACGCGGATCAAATGTTGACCCCATTTTGACCCCCCCCCCCCCATTCCCCTTGCCCTGACAAACGTCCTTCCTTTTTTCTACTAACCCGCATAGTCAATTTACTTCATTACCCTATAAATGTAAAGGCCTGATGAGAATTATCAAAAACAAACGTATGTTCGCCAATTCATCTTCTGAATTTTTCGATGGGAATTTTCGAAAATTTAACCAGAGTCGTTATATATATTAATATGAGGTAATCTCTCCAAATGTTTTGGTCATATCAAGAATACAGGCCTCTGAACGAGCTTCTTTTCGTCTGCCTACGTAAACTGAATGACCTCCTGACATCATATGCATGTTTTCAATCTATTTCTGAGATCTTTTTAAATTCAAGTATATTTTGCAGAAAATAGGAACGAAAAGCTTATTTCTTGTACTTATGTGTCAGCTGCCTATATCTTCTTCACAATTTCAATCTTTACCAAGGGTAGCTGTCAGATTTATGGGAGACATACACAATATATTCTTCCTCGTACTTAGTTGAAGTCTTTCCAAAGTTTTCCTGCATTTGAATGAACATTTTGGAAGGGGTCACATGGTTCTCAACAATTGCAATGGGCGGGGACATTGCTGCAGACAGAATGGGCATCTCGCGGTCTTAAAAACTTCACAGGTAGAAAATAAAGCATAAAAGTACATTACTTTAAGTGTATACTTTAAAGCAAACGTAACTTGCTTCCAAGTGAACACAAAAGATACCATTTTCTACAAAAAACTATTTAAGATTACATTAGGTTTGGGTATAGATGTGGAAAATATGTACTTCATTTAATACAGATTGCATTCGAAAGCCGGCATCCTGACGTCACTGAAATATCTTGGGTTTGTACAACAGGATTTTTAATATTACAATTCCACCTACGTGACCTCCTTGTATCGAAAAAAAAACATTTTGGAAGTTGGGTTAATAGTTACTGAGATAGCACATCTATTGGACGTGTCCAAGCCTCTCCTCGGGAAGAATTGATTTCAGCGACACGGCAAAAAATAATCTACTGTAGTGCAATCCACGGCTGAAAAAAGAAGTAAGGCGTCTGTCTACACTTTCAATCTTCAGTCACTAGTGTCCGCGAGTCGTGATAACCTGAAACACACAAGACTTATCAGCGTGAAAAATGTTCCTTATGAGGTAAAATCAATCTGATTCTCTCTACGTCTCTTATATTGCAAAACCAAGTTACACATATTTGGGATGTAATGGGACGCAGGGAATGGCTTTGCTCAAACTGTCCTCCCAAATGTTGCTATCGTTGGATCCACACGTACGACATACTAGACGCTTTGACAAAGCTTTTTCAGGCTTGTGCCAGAAAAAAACTGGGAATATGTTGGACTATTGTCCTGAATACACCTCTAAGTGCAGTAGAGATGTAGTTATTCTGCGAAAGGTAGACAGGAACAAAAGAAAGAATGCTACAAATGCAGTAGGCTGCCAATTCGGTTGCAAAAAAGAGTCAAAAAGTATGTGGCAAACGCAGACAGCGAATTCGCGTCGGGGTAAGCACAGCTGGGTCTCATCATCTGGTTGCTGGATACGCACATACCACCGATTCGGAGCAGAAGTATCAGCACGATTCAGTTGACTTTTAAAGCTTGAGCTGCTGTTTGTCAACAAGCAAACATGAAGAGTATTGGTGACGAGAGCCAGGCAGACTGGAATGGTCATTTCTGGCTTATTAGCCATCGTCATCCAGTCATACTCTGGCTCTCGTTCCCCACTTGAGCCTAGGTAAGACGACGGCATTACGATGGCTAATGAGCTAGAAATGGCTATTCCAGTCCACCTAGTCTTTTCTGACAATGCTGCTTTCCTAAAACACTAGCTGATACAGCTGTTGTCAGGGCCGCAGAAATGAGGCAAAATGCAAAGGCAGAGTTGGACAAGTGAGCGGTCAGAGAACGTTCATCAAAAAGCACACACAGTCAGTTCACACTTCAATTCGTGAATAATGGAGCTCTCATTAGGCGGATTAAATTTATCATAACAAACTCGCCTACGTGAGACCCAAAGTCTATCCTGAAAGAAAGGTAGTACCTGTGGGGTTAGAAGTGGGTCGAGTTTACCACACATGGACGGGCTGTCTGTCAGCCAATGTTTCCACGTCCAATTCCGGTCACGTTCACATCAGCAGTAACGCGTACGTCAAAATCCAATGATGACAACTACCACTGTGAAAATTTCGCGGCCACAATGGAAGTCGAACCTGTAGTGGTTCTACGATCCACCTGCACCTAACGCGAGACGCCACAGACGTGGTCTCGTAGTGGCAGTCTTGGACAGCCAGTCGCGCTCGACCCAGCCCAATGGCTCATGTACGCATGCGAAGTGCAATTTTTGCCCTCGCGTGTCTTGGGTGCACACATGCATTGCAGACGGGCTGGACCAATCATCGTCCTTAGGCTGACTCATACAAAGCCCGCTCTGGGGCCGTTATGACAATTCCTGCCTGACCGACATTTCACATTCCCCTCCCCCCCTTGAGCGAGGCGGACGCAGGCAGCCGCGTTGGTCGTGTCGATGACGCCGTGCTCTCACACGGCCCTCATGGTCGAACGCCATGCCAGACCAAGTGGAAACTTTCTCCAAATCATTCTGTCAAGAACGTTTGCTTCCTACTTCTCTGGCCTTCCGAAGAATTCTCTCTCATCTCCTAAGGAACCGGGACTGGAAGATCGCAGCCGTTAGTTTTGATCTTAATAGCCTTAACACAACGTAATAAACACGCACGGCAGGAAAGGCTTTTGCATAGCCAACGCTCTACCGCTGAAGTACAAGACCCACATAGAGCCGTGAATTCAATCACACTTTGTTCCATTTACCCGCCCAACCTACCATTCCAGGTAAAGTAAGCTGGCTGCTCTGGTAGGATTTCCTTAGCAATCATCTAGAATGCACCAGAAAAACAACTAGGCTTACTTAATTATTATGAGGGTTTGGCAGATTTGAATAATGCCGTTGCCTGCCCAGTCAGCTCCTTACTGTATGCTTAGTGGTGGATTCCCTACGAGCAGTAAGTTTGATGGGTTAATAGACCCGACTGTGATTAAATTTGCAGCCCACTGTGAGGCTCGCAGCTTTATGTTGGAGCGTTGGCTGCTTAAAAATCTTCCCCGCTGCGTGGATTCAAATCACATCGAGGCCGCCGAAATTTTCACAATTGGGTGATTTGAATTAGTCAAATTTGCCAACACCCTCCTAATTATGTAGAAAATAAACTTTTATTCATACATTACCTATTTATATTGCTAAGCTTTCTATTGATAGTCGGCGTCCTTTCAGCGTCTGTTGTGGACATGGGTTTGATGCTAGGTCAGCCATCTGGCGATCGCGTTAGATGACACGTTGGCCACTGCCTTCCACCGTTTGACCAATAGCAAACGTGCCAAACGTGTAGCGGTTCTACAGCCTACCTCCTTCAAACGCAAGACACCACAGACGTGCTTTCGCGGTGGCAATCTTGGTCGCCTAGTCACGCCCGACCCACCGCGATGGCTCATATCCGCATGCGATCCGCAACCTTTGCTCTCGCGCGATGGGGGCGCACACACGCACCCCAGACTGGTCCGGGCAATCACCATCCTGAAGCTGACTCACACAATGCTCGCTCTTGACCGTTGTGACAATTTACGCGCTGACGGACATTCGGGATGAGGACGCAAGCAGCGTCCTTGGCCCCTGTGATGACCCCATGCTCTCACACGGCCCTCACGGTGGAACGCCATGCCAGACCGAATGGATACTTCCTTCTAACTCTGCTGTACATAATACATTGTTCCTAACACTCTGGCCTTCCCAAGACTTCTCTCATCTCCTAAACAACAGGGCCTGCAGGATCGCAGCTGTAAGGGTTAACTCTAACAGCCTTAACACCCCAGCGATAAATGTGTCCACTAACGTTAGCATCAGGGAGCCAGACGGCCGAACAGTCATCACACTCAAGCCCAGAATGGGTGATTAAAGTTCAACAGACCACGGCCCACATGCCTGCCCATCAAGCAATTAGCGTAAAAGTGGCAACTTTCATAGGTATGCAGCAACATAGTACCTTTCTGCTACTCATGTCTCTGATGACGAATCCGCGACGGATATCGAAACGTCATGCAAATAAACATATTTTCACAGCGATCGAGTGTTCTTTATCTTCTTCTTCTTCTCAATTCTGCAACTCCCCGTGTTGGAATTGCACGTTTACGCTCCACGATGGATTTCGAAAGGTCGAGCGAATAAAACTCTTGTCTCAGAGATCATATCTGCTTCTTCTCAGCCTGAGCATCAGTCTGAAATGGATGCAAGTCCTGAAATCCGAGCGGAGAAGAGTGATGTTGCAGCGGAATGGGACAACCTATGAGACCTTATCTGTGCAGAAATGTATAACAGTAGAATAGGTTTACTAGCATTGACAAAAACATAACAGAGTCGTATTTAGTTGATGAGGCCTTCCGTCACGGAAAATGTGGACGATGCAAAAAAAACTTGATGGCTTATCTGAGTGGCGTAAGTTCTAAGGGTGTACAGTAAATGCAGTATTACTTTACAGTAATTAAAGCGAGCTGAAACTAGTTGCATGCTTAGACTGCTCTGCTCGCTAACCCAGACGACAAAATCTAGTCGTCAGACAAATTGCGGATTCTGTGACTCTGAGTGGAGCACGTCAAAGCTAATCTCAATTGCCCATCACCAGAAACAGAGAAACAGGCAACATTTTTATGCATTTGTTTGGTGCTCCGTTTCTGATTCTTTTTATCCTAACCAAAATTTCATAAATTTCCCACCTTCATGCATTGACTAATAGCTTTCCCTTTTGATACTCCTCCAAGTGGTAACTTTTAACCTATCATTTTCAAAAAGGATGCCCTACTGTCGAATGACGGTCCAATTATCGAAAATTTCCAACATTTTGGACACAAGCATGACAATGAACAACCTGCGCAACCCAATGCATGGTATTAAAAGTTTCGCTTTTTACATTCGGACCGCTCTGTTAGAAACCCTTTGGCATAGCACTGTATTCAAAAATAAAAACATTTGAATCCGTATTTCTGAATGTTCTACCTACACAGCGGACAGCTAGCCAATAAAAATGCACGACTGCCCCTGCTTTTTAGGGGAGGGGGGAATTAAATACAAAATTCATATGCAGGTAAGACTGGAGGATATGGTGGGCGCGCACCAAATTGAGGCTTTGTTAGTAAACACGAATTTCTTCATCCTGCCCAGATACAGCAAGTGTATAGCAATTTCAGAGTCTTTTTTAAAAAAAACTTCTTCACTATTAGAGCTTTTCTTTTACGTGCCTCCTTCAACACACGCTACTGACATCCACTAAAAGGACCAGTTTCGTTCAAATGTATGTTGCCTCCTACACAAACATTCCCAGCCCACCTCAAAAATAACGCAACTTTAATAACTTCTGTTGCCAGTAAAGTACAGGTTTTGTGCTGCAGAGGTCTGCTCTGCAAACTGCTGGCCACACACACAAAGGCATGATTATCGTTTGTGTTCACTACCTGCCTTTATCGCCATACCTCCATCTGTAGTCATATTCCCCATCAACCTCCAGTACGGGCAACTGTGTAGGCCAGTGAAGCACCTCTGATTAATGACCGTGTTTCTATCATTAAAGTTAATTTTTATTGTTAACGGGACGGGTGTTACATGTGGGTAACCGTATCTGGTGACGATTGCGTAGCAGCCTCGCCGATATGGACGAAAATATCAGTCCGGAGGTGGAACAATGGCAAAGAATGCGGCTCAGTCACTGGGACATGAAATCGTGTCATCCGAGGCTTTGGATTCATTCAAAAAGTGTTTATTGAGGGTACTGCCGATTTAAAAGAATGATTACAACAGCTAGTAGAGCTATAAGGGCCACTGAGGACGAAGAAGCAATCCTCGCACCAGAGACGTACATCTAAATAAGTATTGGAGCTACCTTTTTAGAAGATTTTTTAGCAGTTATTATTGCACAGCATAAATGTTGTGTACCCTCTAAATGGGCCACGTGGTTAGAATATCTAAGTGGGTTAAGCAAGTTAAACCCTAACAACTGCGATCTTCAGACCATGGTTGATTAGTACAGAAGAGGTCGTTGGAGGCCAGAAGAGGAGGAATAGTATATTGTGTACACAGAGGAACGAAGAATAGAAGGAAGGAGATTGACTACGGAGAGCACGACCTCCTGCTAGAGCGGCGTGATCCGAAGTGAAGTCTGACAGACGAGGGTGTGGAAAAGGGGACGTTTGAGTGGTGCCTGGGCAGCCGCGAGAACCTAGACGCACGTGTTTGTGTCCGAGTGGAAGTAGGCCAAGTCTCGGAAGGGCAGCGCGTCTGTAAGCGCTGACTGAGGTATGTATTGGATGACCTTGAGGCATCTGGCCTTGAACAGTGACGCTGGACAAAGCAATGGAGGACGTTGGCTGGCAGCGTCCACTACAGATGCATCGACGGGGGTTAAGTTATTTGGACCCTAGCATCTGCGAGATTCAGGCCCGGTTCCTTAGGAGAATAGAAGTCAAGGGAGGCCAGAGTGGTAGGAACAGTTTATTCTCTTCAGACGTAATGGAGAATAGGAGGTAGACATTTGACTGTCAGACGAGCGAGGAACCCCACGCCACAGGGAGGTGACCGTAGAAATTGCCACAGCGTCTGGAGTGACCCTGACAGATGATTGGCTAGAGAGACGGGCGTAGGCGGCCAGTAGTTGTGCACTTGTGGGTTGCGGTGAGCCTTTGCGTGATGATCGTCTGCCCGGCGTGAGTAATCACAGGTGAGCTGGACCAAAACGCGGGCCAGATCAGGGCACGGCAGGCGTTGTTCTGTTTGAACCCCATAAAAATGCTTAAATTTAAAGGGGGACGTTGGCGGCACGCGTAGGTGTAGACTCAGTCAGCTTTTACGAGACTCCCAATGCGTGGGATGTGAGTCGGGCATGGCGGCCCTGGCGTAAATCCCCATTCCTGCACTACTACACGATGGATATGTTTGGAATCGATGGTTTTACTGCCGCATAAGGCTGTGTCCGACCAGTGGCAAGACTGTAGCGGTGGTACAGCCCACCTCTTCCAAACGCGAGATGTCATAGATGTGGTCTCGGGGGACAATCTTGGCCGCCCAGTCGCACGACCCAGCGCGAGGGCCGATTTCCACATGTGAGGCGTAACCTTTGCCCTCGGGGGGGGGGGCTGGGGCGCAAGCACGCACCCCACACTGGTCGGGCCAATCAGCAGCCTGAAACTAAATAACCCAATGCTCCTTCTGGGCCCTTTTAACTATTCCCGCACTTCAGACACGGCCTGCCGCATGCCTGCTCGTGCTCTCTGAGGTCAAAATTCTTTACATCTATTCTCCGTTCCTCTGTGTAGATAATAAACTATTCCGACTATTCTGGCCTCCAAAGATTCTTCTCTCCCAATGAGTCATGATCTGAAGATCGTAGTTGCCAGAGTTTAACTTACTTAACCGCGTGCGATAAGACTATCGAGGTGTTAAGGCTAAGAAGGTTTAACAATAACGACTGCGATCTTCCAGGCTCGGTTCCTTAGGAGATGATAAAGAAGCCACAGGAAGGACAGAGTGATTGCAACAGTGTATTCTGTACAGCTGGAAAGGAGAATAGTTAGTACGAATTATTGACTGCCGCAGTGCACGACCAGCCGCGAGGCGGGCTAGGTCCAGAGTGAAGTCTTGCGGCAGATATTCGAGCGACCACCCTTAGGTGCTTTGTTTTAGTCAGCGTTGATGGTAATTGGTTGGACCGCGCGAGGTTGCGCCGCGTGTTGGGCGCAGCCTAGACTGGGCACGTTAGTAGGTCACGACGGGCGAAACCTGAGGCCTGTGTTCGTCAGCAGCGAGGGACTTGCGTTCGTTTGCGCATGGCCCGAGGCACGCGGGATAACTGCTGTGAGTGACCTCGTCTGTGGCGTCACGAGTTAGGAGGGCGTCGGGCAGCAGCGACCACTACAAGTCTTTTATCTGTTCTTTGCTGTGTTTGTGCCTTGAAGCCTGAGTGTAAACTGTCGGAGGAAAAATATTCTTATCGCCGGCTGCCTTTAACCTCGCATGCGCCTGTAGCGACCTCGTACTCTAAGCCATGCTTTGCTCGCACGCTTCTGGCGCATGTCACGTAAGTCTGGCTCTCGTATCCACCAGTACGTGCTCACCAGACTTTGTTAAACCTGCGGTTTAGGTCACGGACGTTTGTTCACCTTCTGTCTGTCCAAACTGGCCAATTACGTGCCAAGGACGGTTAACGAAAGACGGTATTGCGGCGATTGCTTACGCCCAGACACTCCCGGAGCTGGCAACCTTACGGCCGGTTGCAGAGATCTGGAACCGGTGACTACACCCACCGGAATGCGACTCTGGAGTCGGTCCGCTCATAGCTGGACTGCACTCGTCTGGGAGCCATTTGTCTATTGCTCACATTCTAGTCTTTCTGCATTTCATTAAATTAGGCATAAAAACCTGACCTTCCACGCCCTATCTTATCTACTAGTTTATAACAACTGGAATGCTTCTATTATCTATTATCCACCCGGACTACTTCATAGCTTACACTCCTGTCTATTCACAAAGGAAAGAGCGCGTTGCTTGCGGTTTCGAATGAAATTACTCCTCTCATGCACATCGCAGCGGGTAGTTTTCTGTGGTAAACGGAAACAGTATTGGTGACAAAGTATCAACGCTTAGTGATGCATAAGGAAAGGCGTTGAGTCGGGGAGATATAAACTTGACTCGTGATACGTATGAAGCGGTAGATGCCCTACTAGTGCATACGATTTCTAGTCTAAAAGGTCAGCCTTGTGATATCTGCTTACGCCATAAGACTGCTCTTCAAACATTATATCCAGTGTTCGCGTTGTAAAGGGCATTCTTAACTGCTTTCTCTAATTAGCAGCTATCGCGGCTTATAAGGAAAAACGGGTAACCGTCCAGCTCCTTTCCAATCTACCCCTCACGCAGGCTACTACTACGTCATATCACTGGAGTATGTGGTGTATACACTTTTATGACGATCAGTGCAGAGCGTAACTCAAAGTAAACAGTCACAATAAATAGAAGAGACCAAACTGTCAAAGGTTTGTAAAAAATTACGGAAAATAATTACAACCCGAGTCTTCGCATACACGAGGCTAAAGTTCTAACGGTGTTGTCAATGCATTCGAAGTCCAGGGATAATCAAGGAAATTGAAAACAAGAATGTTAAAGATCACAAAAAGTCGGGGAACGCCACAAGTATGCGCTAAAGTATTGAGCAATCTCCTTAAAATTGCACTTATACACACTCAGACCGAGGAGCATATGACCCGCATAGCCTTTCCCTCGTTTTCTACTATGATAAGCTAAACGGTGGTAAGAATATGTTAGATAGGCCCCGGAGTGTAAAATATAGGGTGATCCAAAATTAAAAGATCGATAATTTCTTCATAATTAAATTTTCAGCAATAGTACTTACGTCGTACTTCATCCCATTGGTAAATTATTAATTTGTTAAAAACATTTGTACACAGCGTTTACTGTACCGTCCAGCAGTAAACATATAACAATAAAACTTTAAACCAGTAAAAACAGTATCGGAGATTATAAAGGCGTGAAGCTCAGAGGACGGAGCTGGACGTCTGGAGAATAATTCCCTTGAAGACCTTCCAGACTTTCATTCATTCGATGCCACGCAGGGTAGGTGCTGTCCTGAAGGTCAAAAGATAACTCATGTTCAGCAAATTGTGAAATATATATATATTACACCAGAAACTGCGACAATGTTATTAGGGTGCAAACAATTTAGGGACACCCCATGTATACTGTCCTGCTTTGGTAATTTATTTGATAGCTATGGGCAGTTAACATCTCAGTGTTTACAACTACACATAAAAATATGTACAATGGCATCTTATTATGCTTTTTTATTCAAAGCCCATTATTTAAGAAGGATTGTATTTTGTTTGATTGTAAAAAATATCACTCTATATTTCCTAGAAGAATACCATTGGCGGAAATTAATTGAACTATTTTGTTTCCATGCACACATTTTGCTGTTTGTTCACGCTGAAGCCCCAAGCTGAAAAATGCCCATTTCCAACAATCCCATTTTATACGATCTCGGTGTAAGTGGTCGCTAAGTGGACTGAAACAACCTAGCCTTGCCTAAATTCTAACAATTCTGATATCCCTCGTGGTTTCTTACAACACACTACTGCGCGCTCTGAGGAGAACGCGACAGAAAATCGTTAATGTCGTCATTCAGTTTATAGTTATATCTTACGGACTTATCACACCCTTCCTGTAATTAATTTAAACAATCAGAATGTCCACACTTTGATTGTTTTTTGACATTTCAACCCTCCCCCCCCCTATGCACGCGTGCATAGATAAACTAAGACAATGTCTGGCAAAAACACTCACACTCAAAGTTATCATTAAAGTACAGTCCAGCGAACCTTTCTCTGAAATTTCAATCGACAGCACCTAGTATTATGCCGTTCCGGAAGCGAAGAATTTGCCCCAGCGTCTCTTGAGTCCGGACAAAACACCCTCCTTCTGACAGCACTTTCAATCTAATTAAAAGTTATCATCACCTAGTCATTTTTTCCATCGGTTAGTGCCGCCGTCATTGGCCACAAAACGCATTAAATTCTTTTCTCGCAGCAGGTTTGGGCGAGGTTTTGGATGCAAAGAAGGTGGCACGGCGTTCCCTAAAAATGAGCGCATCAGACTCCTCACAAAACCCCTTCCTGCTCACAGCATTAACTATCTGATTGAAATTTATTATCATCAGGTACTTTTTTCACTCGGTTACTGTCGCTGTCATTGGCTACAGCACACATCAAGTAATTCACTCGTTGCAGGGACAGTGCCTAGAGAGAGAGACACAGTATCAAGAACAATGGCTTGTTCTTGTCCCCCACACCATTAAGCATAGCCGCGAGAAGCACCTGCATGCAGACGGAGTTCATTATGACCGCACATCCACTAGTCACGTCTTGCCTGACCACTTCAGTTAAGTGGTCTGCTTTTTGTAACTCGCAATGCAATAGGTTATAGTCCTTTGTTTGGACAAGCAAATGGCGCGTATTTTCATAGGGTGTCCCAAAACTATTTGTATCTTTAAAAGTTAGACAATTTCTGCATAAGTATATATTCAGCAACATTTTGTATGTATTACTCAATCTTATTGGCTGTTGATTTCTTTGTAAACAAACATTGCAGATAATGTTCAGTAGTAAAGATATAACAGATAACTCTTAACCTGTAAAAAGCTGTATGAGGCTTAACTAGCGAGTACTGGGTAATCCGACAACTCAAAAAAGGTTGCCTTCAATTGGCGACGAATCTGGAAGTCTGTGCTGAAGCAATAACGCTTCTGAGGCAGCTGTGGGCATCGCCAATGGATCTGATGGTAAGATTCGCCAAAGACTAGTTTGGGTTAAAAATTACTTAGCCAGCGATACAAAAGCGGCCCTTATAAACACCTTAGAAGGGGCTGAATGTCCCACTGGCCGTATCCGACAGAGTTCATTTTATTCGACAGTCCAAAGATGCAGTAGGGTGGATTACAAAATTGTAAGCAATCGATTCTTATGTACTTATGACCTCAAAGGTATGCAGTTAATTACTTACCTGCTGGTTGGTCAGTGCCAAGCTGTGCTTATTCGGCAGCCATCGCAAATAATTGTCGAGTCGACCTCCTGCCAGGTGCCACGTCTTTTGCAGTCAGGTACGACAAAGCCAATGCAGGACTGATAACGCCGAACACTATTTGTAATAATGGATGTAATTTCATATAAAACTTTGAAAGCTGTATTTAAGTAACCAAGCAAGATGCTATATCCTTTGCTTAATTCGTAAATAAAATATATTTGGTGCTGACAAACCATTGTGGTGTACACAAATCAGGTCTCACGGTTGCAATGCGTCATATATAAACGCGCAGGCATTGGGTTTTCATAGACATTCAGACCAACGCCTGAGCCAGATATAAAAACAACAATAAGAACAGAAATCGGCAGTTGCTGAATGCCTTGATACCCGTTTTGCTAGAGGATGCGGGATTAGAGAACGCAAGTAGGATGTACAAAGGTGGAGCCTGCAGTGACCTCCCGTGCCAGGCGACGCATTGTGTCACGTAATTGCAAGTCTCGACCTACTTCTAGGACAGCCGCATGCTCCACGTGAACGCTTGTCTCGCGCGGACCAAAAAGCGCGTACTCTATTTTGTCTGCCCCCCCTCGCCAATCTGGCAAATAACTTTCAAGGCTGACTAATAAGAGACCTCACTGCGGTGACTGCCTACGCTCTCGCCACTGCGGACTAAGGCGCTCTCGCAGCTGGAAGTGCAATCCAACAGTCGACTGCCTTCTATATGTTCTCCTCTTTTTTCTGTACAGAATAAACTATGCCTTCCAGTTTGGCCTTCTAATAATTGTTCCACGAGGAACCAGGTTTGAAGAACCATAGGGTAAAGGTTTCCCGTGACAACGAAATCCCATGATAACTTCGTATCTACCATGCCTTCAAGCTGCCGCTTACTTACGCTTAACTTTCTACGTCATCGCTGAGTCTTATTACTATCTTATCGTATTTCCACAGCCGCTGTTGTGTCACCACGAACTTCGTCGACTATTAACACGTTTTACTCGATTCCGTACTGGCCTGAATAGAGTTTATCAAAGGCAAAACTTCATCTGCCTAGACTACTAGCCACTGTGCGGATGCTGGCGGGGCTCAGGCGCGCGCTGCAAGAAAGAGTGAGTTTCGTTATCCATCGATGAACGTTCATCAACCAGTCTGATAATTCCCGACCGAAGCCGAAAAGGCAACCAGCCGGTGGCTCAATGGTTAGAGCAATGAGCTTCCGTTCAAAAGGTCGCGGGAGCGAGCCTCGGTCGGTGCACCACTTCGGGTTGGGTATGGCTGGCTGATGACGGCTAATAACGCCGAAATGGTCATTCCGGTCCCTCTTGTCTCTGCCGGCAATAGTCACCCGCTTATCATCTATTCGCATGATTCTTATTCGTTGGGCAAATTTGTTAGCAACAGTAGGCCACCATATGATACTTAAATTCAACTCTCATTTCGCTATAGGGAAAGCAAACAACATGCAATATTTAATTACCACAGATGATCTCTTGAAGCATTTTTAATCACTATTTATTCAATATATAGAACAGTTAAGAGGCAGTGGCAAATGAGTCTCTTTTTCTGTATTCTATTTGATCAGGTTAAAGTGTCACTACTTCTTTTGCTTACCTTTGCAAACGCAGTAAGCAATCACTAAAAGTAAGGGGATATTTTAAATTCACACTCAAAGTTTTCAGGGGTTTATGACCTATGATGGCAGCTGCGCACACCAATAATATTATGCTCTTTTTATTCCTATAAAGAGTATTATGATTACAGTGTGTAATGTTTCGTGCGATTTTGCCACCACAATAGCTAACGTGAGGAGTTGAACGAGCAAAAGTAGTTATGTATTGCCCCTCACATACCCCTAGTTCCAGCATTTTGTCATACGGGAACGATAATTATAGGGATTTGGGGAGTAGTGAAATAGAATACGCAGGGAAAGAAATTTTTATACGCAAGTGTCAAGTGAAAAATGTAGTCAGATTCGTTTCCCGTGGCGTCTGGGGGTAAGTTGTTCCACATATAAATGGAAGGTGTGTGCGGCGCTTTGCGCCGCAGAATATACTAAGCTAACTTCAGAGCGGTAATTTGGATCCCAGTTAAATTGAAGTAGACGACCTCCTAACCACCATTTCTTTTTTTCCAGAATTTCAACAAAACTGCAATTTGGTAGTCAGTTTTTTTCCACAATAAGTTAAATGATAATAGCGATTAGGAAAATCTACAGAAACAAACCAACAACATTTCTTAATACAATACAATAAAAATACATAGCAGGTATTAAAGTATATACCACTAACTATCATAATTACCCATCCATAAAAACTTATAACCATCGTTTTCGTAGACCAAATGCTTGGACTAGAGATTAATGAAGTGCACTGCATAAAATTATTTTGCTTTTAAAGGATACAAACGATGTAAAGCATTTAAACTGGTTTTCTTTAAGCATTGGAGTAACACATATACTACGGAAAAACGCCTCCAGAAAGATGGCAGCATCATGCATCATGAAAAAATCAGACTATGGCCATTCAACTAGCGCATATGGAAACCCGCTAAACCCATGTCGCTTCTAATCCGGACGATCTAAGCATATGCAATAACACTTTGCTGTGCATAGAGCGGCTAAAGGTTCCCTCTTAGGGAGGCGATAATCCATACAGAAGGTTGGTATGTTTGCTAGAGACAAAAAAGCTAAGATTTTATGCAAGTGCGATGTCTAGTATAACCTAAATGGGAGCCATTTAATCAAAATAATGGGCTACAATTTGGTTTTAGGGGCCGTCATATTTATAATCTGATAGCTGCAGTTAGGTGCATCATTACAAGGATATTTATATCATGGACCCATTTGGAAGGCCGCCGGTTAGATCTGAAGAATAAACAGGATATTGGGGTTGTGCGTTTGCATTTTATCCCCTCAAGGTAATTAGTGACAGTCGTAAACACAGTGGTCACCAATCATCTCAGCGTGAAGGGGGACGGGGGTTAAAATATAAACTTCCGGGTAATTCTGCATAATCGAGCAGCCATAAAAATGTAAACAGCACTTTCATGTGACTGAAAAGTTCCACTAAAAGTCAATAGTCGTCTCCTAGCTTGCTACAATTCATCCATATCAGCACTGCGAATAATCGTAACGTCAACTGTGTCAGACTTATTCTTTAAAATTTTGAATTTAGTTCTAACGCTTATTGGAAAATTGACTTTTCAGGGCAGTGTTTGTAAAATATCTATAAATACCCTCACTAGATCCAAGGATTGTAACATGAAAATCCCTGTTTCACACACGCAGCTCGCGTTGTGTTCCGCAAAGTCCTACAGCGGTAGAGAAATGTTTGTTCTTCAGAATAAGGCAGATTATTGTTTATCAAAAAATATAATGTTGCCTAGACATAGCAGATTGTTTAGAAGAACGAAAATTTAGAAAAAAGTGGAAATCGAGGTTTTAGGCTAACTTAAACTCTTAACTTAGAGAAAGCCTCTTCGTGTAAAACAACGAGTTAATAAAGCAACGCACATAGGATTTCTTTGGAAAGTAATCTTTTTGTAAAAGTTTGCTTCCATATTACGTGGACTGTGACGCATGGTTGTCATTGAATAGTCCGAGTGTGTATTCCAGTATGGTTTCGCGAGAATTTCTAGTTGTTTCCTCGTCTATAATTTGCTGGAATCGCTTGATTGCGCCGACTGGAGGGTCACAGGAGTGAGTACTTTCCTTCGCTCACCTACGGAAATGCAACTTAGTGACTTATACATTGAAAAGAAATTGTCAGGTGCAATCAAAAGCATACTATTTTGTGCACACGAAGACAAAATTTCCTTCCATCACATTCCTTTGTAATGATTTCGGAATTTTGACTGTGATGAGGTTCAGATCGTTCTTAAAATATTAGTGAACCATTTTTGATTTTCAAAGGTTTGGGTCTATGGTCCATTAATAAAGATGTTTTCTACGTGTTCATCAAAACCTTCAAAATGAGATATTTCTGAAACATATTTTTGTAAAAAATTTAGTTTTTTTTGCATGCTTTATGATTCAACTGTCTGTTTTGGGCATGGGTTTAGAGGCATCCAAACATGCCCGCAACAAGAAGTCCGATGGATATATGCCTTAGGCCAAAAAGATAGCTTTTCATAAAAAAAGGTACCTTTTAAAATGGCTGTTTTTATTAGATGTATAAGCGTCACATATATGCGTAATTTACCTTTTTCGAAAATTAAATCAAGATAAAAATTACAAAATATTAACCGTTTTTTGACTTCCCTGGGTATAAGGGATACATTGTATGCTAAAAATGCACAAAATCGTTTATCCGTTCATACTGGAGCAGGTTTCAGCATATGTCTTTACTTTAAAGCCTCGTTCAAAAATGTAAACTGCACAATGGAATGGCAGAGTGTGTACTATGATTTTGTAAAAATCTGGGAAGCAACTGTCTCTCACGTTTAAAATTACCTCATTTGTTCATACTTCACTGTAGATGGGAAAGGTTCGGACACCTTTTGCTTACGACTTGAGCGAGAAAAGTGATGGTATGTATCGGGTCTTTATCTGCGCGCTTCTTTACATTCGTTAATTTTGATTTTATAAGGCAAATTATAGCTTTATAAGCTTATTACTTAATTTTATGGCACAAAACCTAGCAGATTTATCAAATGTTTTTTAAACCTTAATCTGTTCCTCTTTTCTCAGGAATAATTCGTTACCTCATACTTACTTTGCATCAATTTCGTGACAGCAGATTTTATGTTCTCTGGGCAGCTACTATTAAACGAGTCTGGTCTTTGTTAATGCTTTTATAGCACAACACAGAGAAATAAGAAGGTTTGGCTCGCAGCGTTACATAGCATAGAAAATCTCTTGGATATCAAGAAACGTTTGAGTTGGCCCAATTGGGTCCACTTTTTCTTCAATACATTCATCTAAACCCAATTCATTGCTAGTAAAAAAGCATTTTGCGTCTTAAGTCTATTAAATGGATAAACTATACAGCCTCAAACGTGTGGTCAACCATTCATTTGAATTTCGATCTTCACATTTCATGTGATGCCGATCTGCTGTATACGTCATCCTTCAATGTGAAATTTAGTTACTACTTCCTCTGTTCTCACCTGACCTATTTCAATAGGCAGGTTGTTTACCCGCCGATTGGAAATCCGCACGGATCACACCGTTGTATAAAAACGGCAGAATGGTTTTTGCAAACAGTTGTAGACCTATCAGCCTCACTTCAATCTGTTGCAAGATTATGGAAAAAGTAGTAAAGCGAGAGCTGATGCGTTTCTTAGAGCAGCATAACCTTCTATCGGATGCGTAACATGGTTCCACAGAGGCAGGTCCTGCGTGACGAACCTGCTCCATTGTTTGGAACGCTGGACTCGGGCAGTTGATGGAGGAAATCCGCTTCATGTAATCTACACCGACTTCGAGAAGGCTTTTGATAGCGTCCCATATCAACGACTTCTGCACAAACTCAGCCAAATAGGTGTTTGAGGAAATCTGCTGAAGTGGATTCAAAGCTTCTTACTTGGCCGCTCCCAAACTGTCCACATTGGTGACCAGCAGGCGGCAGACGTTGCAGTCGAGAGCGGTGTCCCCCAAGGCTCTGTCCTTGGCCCTATACTGTTCATTATATACGTCAATGAATCCGTCTGTGAACTGGACCGCGATGTGGCTATGTTTTCCGATGACATTAAGATTTGGAACGTCATCAGAAATTCAGCTGACGAAGAACGTTTGCAGATAAACCGAAACCATCTTCAAACTTGATCTCAAGACTGGCTTTTGCCGTTCAACGAGAACAAATGCAGTATCCTACGAGTTGGCCAACCCAGCTCTCAGAAGCCCATGGTTTACAGCCTAAATGGCATCCAACTGCAAGAAGTGGACGCGCAGAAAGATTTGGGAGTATTGATCTCTACGTCTCTCAAGCCCTCGCTGCACTGGGCAAAAGTAGCCAAGTCTGCGATATCCGTCCTGTATCTTCTCAAAAGGGCTTTCTGTGCCTTCAATAAAGACTGCTTTGCTAAGGTCTTTGGAACATTTGTGCGGCTGAAGTTGGAGTTCGCAATCCAAGCATGGAAACCCTGGACCGCGAAAGACCTAAATTCCCTCGAGAAGGTCCAAAGGCGTGCGACCAATTTAGTTACTGGTCAGAGCTTTTTACCCTACAAAAGACGTTTAGCTAATTTCGATCTATTTCCGTTAAGTTACAGACAGCTACGTGGCGATCTGATACAAGCATTTCGTAGAATGCACGGGCAGGACTGTTGTCTTCTACCTGGCAACTCCTTCGAGTTAGCAACAACGACGAACTTAAGAGGGCATCTCTTCGAAGTGCGCATAACAGGGGCCAGACTAGACACACGCAAGTTCTTCTTTGGTAATGGAGTAGTTGAAGCTTGGAATGCTCTCCCCGAGGATATTGTCATGTCCCCATCTGTGGATGCATTCAAGAGAAATTTAGATTTTCATACCCAAAATGCCCACTAAAAGTAGACTTGGCGAGACTGAAATTATAGATCTATATATATGAGAAGAAGAGGCGATCTCGGGAATAATGGGTATAATATCCTGACGCTTCGAAAGCGTACAGGCTTGCATCGTCGGAGGTTGATGATGATGATGATGATGATGATGATGATGATGATGATGATGATGAGAACTTTATTTTGATGATAATATCAAACTTTCAGCAAAAAATGGCTCCATTCACGAAGAGCAAGAACTAAAGTAATTTAGAGGGTCCAAAAGCTCAAGTGTAAACGGTCAAAGATCACAGAAAACTCAAAGTAAGAAGTCGACACGGTTACCACATCAGTTATGGAATCAGGTCGGCCTTCAGCTGCTAAGTATGGGAGTATCGAGTTCTGGTAGGCTGATGTACGACATGTCATATGTCGGAAGTTTCGGCGCACTGTAAGAGAAGACTTCGCAGCCATTAGTTCGGAGTGGAGAGGGTGAGTCTCATCACTAAGAATACGGTCCACGAAATTCTTGACCGATTTGAAATGTCGCTGAATTATAAGGTTAGCTAAAAAAAGCATAGGAATAGCCGGCAGCTGAAGAGAGCATGCAAGAATACGTTTAATAATAATAAAGTCTTGTTTGATTAGTGCTCGAAAGGTTACTGGAGAACAGTAAAGAATGAGAGGGAGGATACAAGCGTCTATAAAACGCCAGATGAGGGCTTGTGGGTGCGATAAGAACGCAAGCGGCGGATATAATATAAAAGTTTTCGGATTTGAATAAAAAGGTCTTCAATATGAAGAGTAAATGAAAGGTTGGAAGCTATTGTTACACCGAGGTATCGGAAGGAGGATACCTTGTTGGGCAGAAAGTCGATGGTTTCAGGACTGGAGGAGGGTTGCAGCCTGAAGATACTCTGGACTGACTTCCGCTCATTAAGTAAAAGGCCATTTTCTGACGACCATGCTGTGACATAGTCCAATCCATCCTTCAGTGTTTGAAGATGGGTCTGGCTTTTGAGAGTATGGCCGACAACCATTTCGTCAGCATATTTGACAAACAAACATGCGTTTGGAGATCGTAGGTCATCAGTATGGAGGGAAAAAAGATGAGGGGATAATATAGACCCCTGCAGAACTCCACAATTGTTGGGAAGGATCGTGGATTTTCGCTTCCCGCTCTGAACGAATTGGGTGCGGGAAGTAAAATAATCCGCAAGCCAAGAGACGGCCCAGCCAGGAGAGCCGCATGCAGAGGTTTTATTAAGAAGAAGATTGCGCGGGATCGTGTTGAAGGCTGAGGAGTAGTCAAGAAAGGCACATGCGTATGAACGACATCCCTTGTCCAAGTCTCTAAGAGCAGAGTGGACTACCAGAGCAACAACATCTAGTGTACTACGCCTAGCCTTATACGCAAACTGCAAGGGATCAGAAAAATTGGATGAAAAAGGCTTAATGATGTCCAAAGCTGCTCGTTCTGCAAGTTTGAGGAGTGCAGAAGAGCAGGCAATTGAGCGAAAGGATTTGGGACCCGTTGAAGTGTTTTTTTTTCGGGATAGGAATGATTTTGACCGAACGCCAGCCGTCAGGAATCTTGGACTCCATGAAAGATAAATTAATAAGATGTGCCAAGAAAGGAGCTAATTGAAAAAAGCCAGATTTAAGGAGAAATGGGGAGACGCCATCTAGTCCGGCAGCTGTTGTACCATTGACCTTGTTGAGGTGTTTCATGACTGTTTCCACGGACACTGGAGAGAAATCACTTGGTGGTAAAGAAATATCATTTGTTGGGAGATAGGGGTCGGTGGGAGTGTGGATGAAGTTTGAGTTTAAGCTGTCTAGGTCAGCATCAACATGTGCCAGTGTATGGCATTGACCAGTGAGACGTTTGAGATTCTTCCATATTTCGGAGGAAGTGAGAGGAGCGGAAGATGTAGATAAGCAAAAAGCTGAGTAACAGAAATGTCATTCAACCTGGAAATCTCACGCTTTATCTGGACGTTCAGATCCTTTAGTCTATCTCGCAGACCTAGTTTATAGAGCAATTCCTTTTGACGTCTCAAAGGTTTTAGGTGGGGAGAAGAGATTCTGTAAGGTCTAACCACGACGGTGTCAAGAGGACAGCAGACGTTAAAAATGTTGTTTAAAAAAGTAGTGAGATGGCTACAGCATGATTCGACATCTGAGTACTCTAGAAGGGTAGAAATATTGCCAGATATGACGGTCTGAAGCAAAGAAATATTATGCGGGGAGGTGTCTCGAACCCTTAGTTTCTTCTCTGGAATTACTAACAGCTGTTTGTTAGAGCTACAATAGATGGTTGGCAAGCCCAATAACGCAGAATGATCTGAGCCTGCCAACGGTGCTCGATTTTTGACGACAAAAAGTTGGGGATGGTTGGTCAATATGTGATCCAGAGGGGCGTCGGCACGAGTGTTGAAGAAAACTAAATCGTCTAAACCTCACGGTGTAAGGGAACGAAGATCTACACGGTTGAAGTCACCGCTTAGGATTATGACATACTCGCAAGACAGTGCAGCAAGTTTATGGGAAAGAAAATCGAAAAAGGTGCCTAAAGCACGTTGGCATGTAGAGGGAGGAATGCAAATACTGACAAAAATGATGCCTTTAGAATTGCTTAAAAATCTGGGCTTGCATACTACAGCAATGGTGTCTGTTAAGTCGTCTGAATGGGAGAATAGGGACTTACAGTTTGTGCACCATTGCTGGTTTAAAAAGACAGCCACTCCACTACCTCTGCCGCTGATTAAGGATTTTCTGTCCGAACGATCGGCGTAAAAATATTGTTGGGTGATGAGTTCCGACTCAATGTCGCTGTTAAGTCAAGTTTCTTGCAGACAGATGACTGCAGAGTTCTTATGTTCTCTTTTCAACATGAGTTCCGATAATTCAACACTTTTGTTAAACAGGGATATGCACTTTGTCGACATGAAACCTGGAATTGACAATTCTTGTAGAGGCTAACGTTTGTTTCCTTGTTGCCAACCTGATCTGTGTGTTCGTTTCCGTGTGGTGCGGAGAATTGTCGAAGACGATCGATCGCGTCGGTGCCGCATGTCCTGCTGGCTTCTCCCGTTAGCACTTTCCCGTGTTCGTCCCGCCGGCGGAATATCGAACTCCGCCATCAGTGTTTATGCAGAGACCGTTGTCATGTGCAACTGCGTTCAAGCCCGACAGGAGGTCTTATTGGTTCACGTTGCCTGCGGCGTCGCTGACGGCTGTATTGGTGTCTGGGGTAGGTTCCTGGACGCCTGTATTCTGGCCCGGTGTGGGGTTGCTATTCGTTGCGACCCGTCTGACTTCCTACCGGCGATTTCGCTGATTGAGCCGTATGCGTAACGCCTGGTAAGCCGCCGGGAGAATCGTACAGGCGTCCGGGAACCTACCCCAGACACCAATGCAGCCGTCAGCGACGCCGCAGGCAACGTGAACCAACAAGACCTCCTGTCGGGCTTGAACGCAGTTGCACATGACAACGGTCTCTGCATAAACACTGATGGCGGAGTTCGATATTCCGCCGGCGGGACGAACACGGGAAAGTGCCAACGGGGGAAGCCATTAGGACATGCGGCACCGACGCGATCGATGCAGACGCGAGCAATGACCGCTGCCAGGCGAACACTGCCCTCCCCCTCTGATGAGGTGACGGCGAGAAACCCTAATCAGCAGGACGATGACGGAGCCTCAGCCCCGCCCCCGCAGGGGATCTAGCGCCAATAGACGGAGAGCGAACGAGAAGTCAGTGGTAAAACCTATAAAAGACTGTTAGGCGTGTATAAACACCAACCTCCGACGATGTAATCCTTTACGCTTTCGAAACGTCAGGATATTATACCCATTATTCGTGGGATCGCCTCTTCTTCTCATTTATGTCCGGGGACACGCATTTTCGCTTCAATCATCTAAACATTCTACTCACTGATTTTCAGTAATATGTTAGTTTAGAATAACAAGAATTGCAAGCGTCGAGTCCACCAAACGTTGTGATCCGAGGCTACGCGGATTTGTAAAACTTTTCCCAATTCAGGCATAGAATGCTCTGCCCGCGGACATTTTCATGTCGCCATCTGAGCACACGTTTAAGATTAAGGCAGACACATCTGTAGACATGTTTAAGACACGATTAAGCTGGAACACATAGCCACTGAGCCCTTGAAAATAAACTGCCAGTTGCCGAATGCAAATTGTGGAATAATCACATATTAAAAAACATACTACTCGCTAATTCTCAGTAATATGTTTGTTTAGAAAACTACCGATTACATTTCTTCTGTCAATTAGTAGGCTGACTCGTTAAACCAACAAGGGTTCACGATGGGCGCATCGCCGACACTCGATGAGGTTCGCGTGACTTCCGCAAACTTCTCTTCGTGGGACCCTTGGTATTATGGCGAAAACCGCGATGGACTCTCCCTGACATGCTTCAAACACTCTTAGAACAGGCCATCAGCTTCGAATATACTCTGAACCCCCCCCTCCCCCAGGCGACAGTTTTTCTCCTTAAATCTCTCAAATCGCATTCAAACCCCAAGACTTTTGAACAATGCCTAAAGAGTTTTTTCATTGTCGGCCCTCAAATTTCTGGCAACGCCACTGTTCTGAAATGTTCTGCAGATCAAATGCATTGAAAAAACTGTACCAATAGGGAGTTCAAAGGTATTTACCTATATTTTCCTCAATAAAAACCTGACCTGACCAATATACCCTCATAGGAGGCAAGGATAGGACAATTCAACATCAGGAAAAGTGGTTAGAAGAAGATTCATTCCAAATTCAGACTAAGCATAAATTATGCAGTAGCGTTGTGTAGCAAAGAGCGCATTATCTTTTTTCATTTTATTTATGCACAGTTTTTAAATGCTTTTCTAAAATGCAGTTTTTTACATGCATGAAGGAGTTTCGGCTGTATCCGTAAATGCTCTCTTCAGCAAGTTTTTACTGGATCTCCTCGCTTGCACTTCGCATGCACTTTGCAAACGTTCGTTGGGAGTTTTTCTAATCCTGCCGTCTACAAATTTTATTTTATTTTGCTAGAAGAATGGTATTCAGTGAAATTTTGACAGCCTTTGCTCAGAACTCGTGAGACAGAATGTAAAAAATTATTCGATATGCAGATAACACTGCCTCTAGCCAGATTCAAAGAAAGGTCTTTACAAAATATGGTTCAGTAGGTAATCTGATTTTGCATTTCGTGGACGTCAGAAGCCTTTGCGGAATTAGTTTAGACTGTTTGCATGATAAATGATTTGACGAGATGATATGTCTGCCTCGAGCAAATTGACTCGTTGTCGGTTTGGCAGTAGACAATTCACTTGGCATGAATCGAGCTATTGCTCCTACCTCTGAATGACAAGTAGATCTTTTATTGATAACTGGCGATGTGCATCGTTATGTACTTTTTTCCAGATTCGTGCCGCATGGCGAAATCCAACAGTGTCCATTAGCATAAATTCTGAAAAAGACTAAACCTTGCAATGAGATATTCTGAAACCGTTTCTACTCCATTGATTACCCATATTTAAATAACTTACACACATATCGCTCAAGGTGGCGATCAGGGCAGCATTTTTCTTCAACCCTTTATTGTAAACGATGAAGCCGTTTATGCCTCTTTGGACCTGGCAATTAGCATTTGACATCTGCACACTGAGGGTGTAGGGACAGGATAAACTAAATGAGTCTAGTCTTTGTGAATTCCATGTGTTTGAAAGGCCATAAATTCAGGAGAACTTACGTGCAAAGTTGTATAGGCCGTTCAGTTCTGGGCGAACCTGTTGTATAATTTAAGGACTGATGGGATTCTCATGACGGCAAGAGTAGTTTAAGAAGTGCACCCCATATACCCCATGTCCTAGCATTTGTCCTACAGAAACGGTGGCTAAAGGGGTTTTGGGGGTGATGAAATAGGATGGGTAGTGAAGGAAATTTGCAGAAGTGTAAAGTGGAAAATTTAGTTTAAATTTTTTCCCGCGGCCGCTGGGATTAAGTTGCTCCGCATGTAAATTGCAGGTGTGTGCGGCGCTTGGTGCCGCGGACTATACTAATCGATCTCCAGAACAGTAAGTTAAAATAGACGACCTCCTAAGCACCATTTCTATTTTCTCAGGAATTTCCAGAAACCTGCTCTTTGATAATTAAGTTTTTCTGCTATACGTTAAGGGCTAATACGAATTAGGAAAATCTACAGGTACAGATCAACAAAATTTCTAAATATAATAAAACAAAAATGCATATAGCAGTTTTTAAAGTATATTCCATTGCCTATGCTACTTCCCCAGCCATAACCAGCTTTTACGTAGGACAAACTGCTGGGCTTAGGGGTATATCAGGTGCACTACTTAAAAAACTGTCACCATCCTGATATATTATCAACCGACACAACAGCATCAATCTACCAACCACGAAGTGTTATGCATATTAAAGTATGGGACATTTCTGTAATGGTAAGGGTTTTCCTCCTTTTTGGAGCGATCGATGTTCTATCTTTACGCCATTGTGCAAAATGCTTATTTTGAGCTGAGGACCTTCAATATTGAACGTCCCTTAAAATTTTGTCAATATTTTAATCCTCAGAACTCGATTAAGCTGACTGTACAATGAGTCCGATCAACCAAACTGAATGCTTGCTTATCTACCGGTTACGGATTATCGTTGGACATCTTATCCTAGGCTCAGAACGTTTAGCCTTTTTTAATGTTAAATAGTACGGTTCAGTTAATATGCAAGCTGTGCAGAGCTGCAGTGTCGGGGGTGCCACCGAATGATCAAATAACCCCTCAGGCCTACAGTGTGGACTCTATATAAAACTGGATGATGATAGTAACTAAATTGATATTCAACTGCGTCCTTTGTGGTTAAATATAAATTGATATTTTGCGGTTACGCACACAGGGACTGTCTAGCCAATGGGCTGAACACTTAGAGTCTTGTGATGGTCCAGTGATCAGCCCTTCGCTCACACCTTTTCCCCTGCCAGGCTGCAGGCCCGCATGGGATTCTCCGCCCGTGCTTTCAGCCGCGAAGCCTTGCAGCCTTGTTTGGTTGCATCTACCTTGGATGCTCTGCTGTGAATGCCGTCCCCTTATCAGCTTGACCCATTTCCTGATTGGTTGCAGCACATGTCAGAGGTTGCCTCCAGCCCCGCGCAGAGGCGCAGAACACGGACATAACAACCGCTTTGGTTTCTGTGAGCAGCTCTTTTCTACAGAGCCCTCTGTTAGCTCCTTTTTACAGTACACTGTCCTACCTAATTGGTATCACTGACTTCTGACTTGGGGAACCTTCTGCAGTTGACAACCACTCCTTTCGACAGACTCCCTATATACAAGGTTGGCATAATTGTGTTACAGATGTAGCAAGCCAGAAGTTGATTTCTCTTAGCAGTGTTAAAATTTATACAACGGGGATCTGAACATCTTCAGATTGCTTTTCAGAGAAGTCGGATTCTCCGCTAACCTTCAGAAGAACGGCCAAACTTGTAGATACGGCGAATCGTCGTTTGGAGTATGTAGAATTTCCCCAACAACTGAACTTACCGTCGGTTAGGGGCGGAATTTGTAAAAATGTCGACGCACACCTGTATAGGAGAATACCCGAGTTCCAGGAAACAGTTCAGAAAAAGGAGCGATAACTAGAACAAGAGTTTTGTTGTCCTGACTTTTCGGATTCCGTCGGGAATCCTTAGTCATAGTTAATCGTAAACAAGTGTGCGCATGTCTCAGACTTGTTTACGATAACCTATGACTAAGGATTCTCGACGGAATCCGAAACGTCACGACAATAAAACTCTTATTCCAGTGATCGTTTCTTCTTCTTTTGCACTCCTGTATATTTTGTGAAGCCTAAACCTAAGGTATGTAGAGCGAAACAAGGCTTATGCGTAAGGTTCATTCGTGGGCTTGGAATACTCAAATGCGGGCCGATACGATCAAAAAGGGACAGTTCTGCAGTGCTTTTATATTCACCGCCACGGTGTGGCGACCAGGGCCGCTGAACACTTACCTAATTGGCTTTTTAAACAACAAAAAACAAATTACCCCATTCTTTCATTACAAAGCATCTAATAGACAGTGTGCACTCTGTTGAGCCCAAACATGTTTCTGAGTTCTTGCGCGAGCAGGAACAATTCGGACCTTGCGGCATATGGAAGCAGACTATATACTGCGGGGTAAACCCGACCTACGTAAGCAGTTAGGTCATGTGGCTAGTCTCCAACTGGCCTGGTAATCGCATGACTATATTTACTCAACGTTTAGTAGTTGTTAATTTCCGTCCCCACTTTTCCTTCCTGTATTTCAAGTTTAAAACAGGCATAATCATTGACTATTCGCTGCGTTAACAAATACCCTTGCTGTTATTAATTGATTCTGTGTAAATTCAAACTGCCGTCTTCTACGCTTATTATTTTATGTATGCAAAAACAGGAAGCAGTTCAAAAGCTGACCGGAATCTTTTGTACAAATAAATTATGCTATGTACGTTTGCTTTAAAATATTTGAATAAATTATGTTTCAAGTGGGGTGGGTAGTTACTCCTTACGTTAGTAAGGGCTTTAAGGTATGCCTAATTGACAAAATCGAAATCGGATTTTTCGACTTCCGCAAGCTCTTACCTTATTCGATAAGGAAGGTGTTCTAGCAGGGATTGTGGACGGTATTATTGATGTATGCAGGCTGTAAAATGCATAACGATTCTTAGACAGCATGTATGCATGGTATAGTTCGAAAACCTTAAAGTGAGGGGTTATGTTTGGTAGGGTTCGCAAATGTTCTGCAATTTTAGAACGCGAATCAACCACAAATTCAAACCACATGAATAAACCTTTTAGAGAGTACACTTTTTAAAAACGGTCCAAATGAAACTTGATCAAAAGCCCGCATACTAGCATAGCTGAAGTACCTTGAAATAAGGCTGCACGATGATGAATACTAAAAACCTACTAAATCAATGTGTTCAAATTCAAAATACATTGAAAAGATTCAAATAACATTTTATGAGGTAGGCTATCTTAGCGAATATAAAACGTTCTCTACAAAGACCCCTACTTAGAAACGGCTCCATGGTGACTTTATACTGGTGCTATTCAAGTGTACGCTTTATGTTTTGCGTTATTTTTACATAGAACATTGGAAACTACTCCATGTGAGTAGTGTTAGTGGGCATATATTGATCGCTTTTAGCAGACGATGAATAAACCTTCATTTTGGGCTACCTTTGTTATCTGTGCGCATGATTTCATCATTACTAACACGTTGCAAATTGACTTTCATAATAGTTGCTATATTTGCTCATGACTCACGAGAAATCTTTTCATTGCTAATTTCTGCATCCGCTCGTAGTCCACTGTCACACAGAAATCTGCCAGAAAGGAGTTCCCTATTAGTAGCGTAACTTAGTTCCCACATCAAATCACTCATATTTTAAGATTTGTCTCTGATTTTCGGATGGAAAATGATACTGATTTTACTAGATAAGCATTATTGTTAACGTGAAAAAAAAGCATACGTTTATTGTTTATAGTCAGACTTTCGACGAAAAAAGAGTGGAAATTAAGTGCAACTAATCAGACAACCGTGTCTGTGACTTGGAATCAGCGGTTGACACACCCCTGTTGCTATGAGTTGTTTTTTCCAGACCGAACGACGAATTTGATCCTAACTAAACTCATGGCTGCATGTGGGGCTTCAAAGCGTAGACAGTGAGAGCCTTGACTATACTCAAGCCCTGTCCTTGTTGCCTGTGTTAGAATCCCACAGAGGCCACCCAGTTTTCACAAATTTGGTCAAACATCAATTTCTTCGAGTAGTTCTGTAACAAATGTGCGCGCTATAAACAAAATGTC
Source organism: Ligula intestinalis (assembly GCA_036362985.1). Taxonomy (NCBI): domain Eukaryota; kingdom Metazoa; phylum Platyhelminthes; class Cestoda; order Diphyllobothriidea; family Diphyllobothriidae; genus Ligula; species Ligula intestinalis. Next base: position 58,883,538 of record JAYGXS010000005.1, read on the forward strand.
CAAATACACAAATATGGGCAACTGCTCAAATTTGCGAAACCACACGAAGACCAAAAATTTTCCGAGATAAAGTAGAGTGTAGTAAAAATTGAAATACAAAATACATGTTACTGATAAATCTAAAACTAAGAAAAGCTAACTAAAGAAAGGAAAACTAAAAAGAGCTAAACTAGGTAAACTATTAATTGACTAACTAACTAAAACTACGGTCAATTAACTAAAGAAGGGTAAACTAATGCACGTTTAACTGATGTATGCTAAACTAAAATTAAAATAATAATGCTTAATAATGCAGTAAAAGCTAAACTCGAAACTGAACTAAAGTGCAAATAAATTTAATAAGCCTCAGCTTATAAAACTAAGCTAAAGTAAAGATATAAACTTTTGAACTCCCAAATTAAACACATGTGGCTACTAAATCTAAATCTAAAACTACAGTAAACATAATTAAGCTAACTTAATAAAGGTAGACTAAAATAAACTGAACTAGCTGAATTAAAAAACACAAAAGTAGAAGAAAACTCAAAAGATTAATAATAAACTAAAAGTAAAACTAAAAAGTAAAATAAAAATAAACTATTTATGGCGAGCCTTTTTGTTGCCAAACATTAGATAATTAAGCAATCCTGAAACTCAATTTAAACTTCCACTCATAACAAACTACCCCAGCCTCTTGACGATGTCAAATCACGCGAGCCAAGAAAATGAAACGAAAGTGTTGAATTAAAGAAAGACATTTTTATCTGATTGCTATATGATAAGCATTCCGGCATCCCAACTAACGACTGATGTCTTCGGGGTCAAATCTACAGGTCACGCCTGCCAAAATACCATCAAGTAATGGTCTCGCCTGTTGTAAGCAATTACTGATGGTCATGCGAGAGCGGATTACCTACAAACAAGCACTAGGCCCCAGCTTGTGGAAAGCCTTTATCAAAGATCAATTTTCCTCTCAGCTTATCCATTTAAAAGGATGGAAATGTGGTTCAAAAGACTTCGGTAAATCAAAATCTTTTCGAAAAACATTGGCGTTCCGTCCAATGTGGTGAAGTGCATTCTCTGAGAAAACCAGCAGTAGAAAAAAATGCAGTTTGCACAGCATATCTCCTTCCACTAACGCATAGAAAGCGGCACAAATTTTGGCCGCAATGCGTGGATGAATATTTCAAGCAGCAGGCCTTCGCAAAATTCCAAGTTTAGAAAAGCAAAGCCTGGGGTGCGTAACCCATCTGCAGGGTGGACTCCTTCACACGAAGCAAGAACCAAACTTTGCGTTCGTAATGCTTGCAGTAGAGTTGGGCTTCAAAGTATACCCATCGAATCTGGCTTTTGTGCGTGCATTCGATTTGCGCAGTTTTGATTCACTTACAGGAAAACAAGAGATTATTTTGGGCCTGAACGATTAGTCACATTATATCATGCGTAATTATTTGTGAAATTCAAAATTTAGACTCTGGTTGGAGGGTGGAGGGGGGTACAGGCGTCTAGTGCTACTCGGCTCACCGAGAAAAATGTGTTCTGTTGTGCTGGTAGCGCCACGAGTTTTGTACTTTTTTGCTATTGATTCCTATAGCCCTTAGCCCCACTCACCATTACATCAAACTAAAATAGACAAGATTTCTTTGTTAAAGGGTCAGTTTCCTTAAAAAGGCACTATATTCAGTAGCTATTAAACTGCGTTGTTGACGCCTGCGCCTTCGTCCAGACGGGAATCTTCACACAAGTTGATCAACGTTCCCCAATGGCTAACAGAACTCACTAGTCCCCCTCCAGCTTTGTCTTGGGCCTCATTTCTGCGGCCCTGACAGCAGCCATAGCGGCTAGAATGTTACCAGCAAAGACAAGGGAGACTGGAATGGTCATTTTTGGCTTATTAGCCGTGATCAGTCAGTCATACCCAGAACCAAATGTTGCACCACCCGAAAAATGAGACCCAACGCAAAGGTGGAGGAGGGCAACTGATTTCCGCCAGCGGAAGGTGAACGCTCATCAACAATTGTCAATATCTTCCGAACTGAAGTGGCAAGACAAAGAGCCTTAGGCTCAATGTTTAGGATGTTGAACTCTGATCAAAAGGTCGAGAGTTCTATGTCCGGGTGGGGCATCACGTGGGTCTAGGTATAACTGATTGACGACGGCTGATAAGCCAGAAGTGGCTATTCCAGTCCTCTTTGTCTTCACCGGCAAAATTATCGGGAGTTATTCACAGATAAAATCATCGATTGATTATGGAAGGCTAATAAATTGAGTTATGACGAAAGAGTTATGCTTTTTAATCTCCGGAGAAATTAAATTCTGATCGCGGTATATATCAGTATATTGAAGGTCTATAGGCGTAGACCGAAATTGTTAGTGTATATTTGCGTTGAAACCTGTCAACCCCTGTGAAATATACACATGCTGCCTTCAGGCAGTCCTCAGTAGTATAAACTGATGTTTTAACTTACCATACTAACAGCCTAGGTACTTGCTAAAAGGCCCAGACACGTGTTTCGCCGGTATTCTGCCGCTGCTTGACACAGCTGCGAGGGCTCCGGCAAATCAGTGGGTCACACCAGCTTTCCCTATCTGCTTTCTCGTTAATATACCGGTTTTGAAAGTTCAGTTTTTTAATCTCTGGAGAAATTAATTTCTGATCACGGTATATATGACTAAGCTAGGGCAGAAAGCCTTGTCAAGTCTATATTAGGTGGCATCGGGTGACGAAGAAATGTTTTTCATTGTCAACATTCGAAATTGGCTGCTTAGCAAATTAACTACCAGATGGGAAAGAGTGGGAAATAGCCGAATAAATAAAATACAGTGGTCGCCGTTGACCACGTAATTTTCCTTAATTTGTATGAATTTGATCATTACTCCAATAGCAGTGTGAATGTACTTGCATAAACATAGAAATATTACTGAACGACATGAGGCTTATTTGGTACTAAAAATAATTAAAGGAATTACTAAGTGTTCTTTAAAGAATATAAAACTTTATCGATAATTCCGTGGTCCTAGAGACGTAAAAAAGAGCTCTAAATTAGAACAATAAATTTAGATATTGTGTTAAGTTGAAAACTTGAAGCAACCACTTTATATATAATTAAATAATTTTTCTTTTTCTTTTCTTTCTTTCTGTAAAGTCTGTTCTTACCGGTTACGTATTTATTGAATGTCATCGAAAAAAGTGTGTCATCAAATTGCTTGTTTTTACTATCTTCACTGATCAATTCATAAGTTGCACCTCTGTTCGAAGTTTACACCAAAACATTTAAAATAAGGTATAGAAAGAGTATTTACCGAAAGAAGGTATTTTTGGATATTAGTTCTTAAAATGATGACCATGTTGCTTCGTTAAAGAAATGCTTCAAAACACCAAACCACATTGTCAAGAGTAAATCATGTCAGCAGTATAACTCTGAAATTAATATTCCTAAGATTGATAAAAAAAACTCTCTATCAAGAGTTACCTCATAGAAATTTCTTTGATTACATATTGGGCTGACGAACTTCTGTGTATATTTAATTTTTTCAACGTAATGTCACAATAAAATTTGACAATTTTGAGAATTTCTTGATGTTTTGGAAGATAAATGATTCAATTTGACTGGAAATAAAAGCACATACTTTTCCCTTTATAATGGATTACCTTCCGCATGAGTAGATTAATTCCACAATCAGATATACACTGGCGAATTAAAAAAACGACCACGTCCATTGCCATTTTTTGAAATGCTTATTCTTTTGTCTGTTTCGTTTCTAAATAAAGAGGGGGTTGTAACGTATACAAAAAACTATTTTCTTCATGACTTTCATTTAATTAGGCATAATTTGTGTTAAATCTACGAAAACATGTTAGACATTTTGTTTTTATTGAAGGAAATTTGAGGTTCATTGCTGAATTCAAACAAAAACTCTTCTGTTATTCCATTTTGTGCAATAAAACTTAACAGAATAGCTAATTATTCTTTCTTAAACACAAGTGTTCAATGTTACTGCAAAAAAATTTGGTTCCTTTAACTTGGCTTCACTTCAATCTGAACAATTTTGCATAAACATTTCCAATTCTGGAAAGGATATCTTCTGTACCTATTTTATTAATTTTGAATTTGATTCTTAGCACTATCAGCTTATACGTGCGGTTTGGTTCGCTCTTTCGTAATAGCATAGGACATTCCTTCTATATGAACCTACTTCCAAAACTAATGGTTATTTCTCTCAATAAACCTAACTAAAATGACGATTTACCTAAGTAGAAGGCTTTTGAAGGATTCAATAAACTGAATTAATCACACTAGTGTTTTCAAATATATGCCAAAGTGCCCAGGCAAAATTCATAATGAGCGTTGCATGGTCTTCGGCGGCTACTGTACACGGGAAGTGGAAGTGCTTGTAGGCAAGTTCCTGGGCAGAAAACAATGTATCCGAACATCCGGCTTGCACGATTTCCATTCCTGCAAAATAAAACGAATGCCTCGTTCGTACTCCACTCGGAATGTTCGAAAAGTTGTTAAAGTTAGCTGTCAGCCAAAAAACCTGACTCGTTTGAAGGCAATTACGAAAATACTAGCTTTCGATAGGATATATTTAAAAGGAAGCGCTGATCTATAACAAAACAGTCTCCTAGAATAAAACAGTCATTCAAGGTTGACCACTGTATCAACCTGTGCCTACGTTGTTCTTGTGGATGGAACAAGGTAATCTGTACAATCCAGCAAACGTAGTAGGAGCAGGTAATTTCTCGTTCGCCCATATTACCAAGAATTGACCATAGATTTTCCATTGTATTCATGTCGGGAATATTTCCTAGCCACATGTCTTTCCCCAGAAATATACAATTTTCTTTGACAGGTACCTGTGAGTCTGCAGAGCTGGGGCCCGGTCCTGAATAAAATTTATCTTTGAGATGCCTGCTAACAAATTTTTTCCAATATTTTAAACAGGTTTTGCTCAAGGATCTCCTTTCTAAAATATTCACTATTCAATTGTTGACCCTGTGGTACAATGTGGTGGTCACAGAGCCCTCTCATGGACACTGTTTCCAACACCATGACTGTAGAGCTAAACTTTAGGACTTAAACATACTCCCCTATATTACGACTTGGAGCCCACAAAACGTAAACAGTAAGCGCTGGGTACAAAGTTTGTTTACAAACAAATCAGCAACGCATGAGGTAGAGAAATACATACAGTAAGGCCAGTATTGCATGAACAAGTTTGGAAATGTTTGACCAGTAATCGCATACCGGCATGAAAACGTTTACGAAAACTTAGAAATAATAATGAACAAAATAAGTTAAATTTAAAACTCAAAAGGAATGCATGAAGTGCAAAGCGTTTGTTAAGGAAAAAAATTCCCCGAAAATCCTCAAGTTCCGGAGACGTAGAAAATAGCTATAAATTAAAACAATAAATTTATATATTTGTCAAGTGGAAAACATTCAGCAAACACTTTCTTTATATAAAAATAACTTTTCTCAAGTCAAATATTTGTACACATGACCATTAGTGGATATTATTTATTTGGTAGGGTTGTGTCGTGAGGTCGTCTAGGGAAACTGTGAAGCGCGCCCCGCAGGCATACGAATGATTGATTTTCGGGGAGACGACGGGCGGGGCACACCAGGGAAGAAATTAGAAACCAACTCGAATGCCCAATAAAAAAGTTACGAGGGCAAGTTGGGTCGCGTACTCAAACCTTGGGAGAAGCGACTGAACGTAGCTTTAATATCATCGCCAAACCCCCGCCCGACCAACGGCAAACGCGTGCATGTAGGGGGGTGCGCCCGAGCCTCGGGCGTGGTCACTGAGCGACATTTTCCAGTGGTATCACCAGAACCAACTAGAAAGAAACTTAACAAAGTACAAAAGGCAGGGAGATTAGGCAAATCACCCTACTTAACATTTGTAACTAAGCGGTAGTTCCCGTGGGTAGTTCAAAAGGCCAATTTTGCTTAGACGATTTGACCAGTTATGGAAACGTGTTTGCCTTCGGAGAACCGTTCTGCATTCCAATGCCATTAGAAAGTCCCTGCTAGATCGATGGATGGCGCGTAGAAAACCAGAATTGTACAGGTAATTCAACCTACTTAAAAAATTTAAGAAGTATTTATAATACATAAGGAACCAAAAAGACCGTTAGAGACAACCTCACCATTTATTTAATATCGTGCAATAAAGAATTGCATTATTTTCATCGTTTTCAGTGTCTTCATGTGTTGATTCGCGAATTGCGCTTCTGTTGGACGTTTACGACAAAACCTTTAAAATAAGGTATACATAAAGAGCGTTTTCACAAAAATGAGCTATTAAATATTAGTTCTTAAGAAGATGGCAATGTAGATCATATTTGGAAATTTCTCAAGGCACCAAAGCACATTTCCAAGAAAAAAAATAATGTCCGCAATGGAATTCTGATATAGTTATCACCAAAATTGATAAAAAGAAAGTTCTCCTTTAGGTTACCCCTTTAAAACGTGCTTTGATTTGCTACTCACCTGACGAATGTCTGTGTATATTATCTCTTTACAAGGTAATATACGAATAAAATTAGAGATATTTAACAAATTTGTTGAATTTATCTGAAGATGAACGGTTCAGTTGGGCTGTAAATGAAAGAACGTTTTTTTTCATTAAAATGAATTATTTACCGTAATAGTGGATTAATTCCACGATTTTTTATAAAATTGCGAAGGCGAAAATTGACCACATATGACCGTTATTTCGAAAATTGTTATTCTTCTGTCTGTTCCGTTTCTAAATAAGGTATAAGTGAAACGTAAAGTTTCTTGAATGTATATTTCTACATGACTTACATTTACTAAAGCCCGCTCTACATTACATTTGAGTTACCATATGCGGACACTGCTAATTCACCAAGGTGATTGGTGAGGTCAAAAGAAAGGCCAAGAATCTTTTTGTTACTGCATTTTGTGCAAACAAACTCTACACGTTACATAAACATAATTTTGAAACCTAAATTTTTGCTTCATTCTGAACATAAATTCGATTCCTTAAACCTGGCTTCACTTTTATTTTAGAAGCTTCGGACAAAATTTTCTAATTCTGGAAGGGAGATTTTTCCACATGTTTACTTATTCTGGAATTCTTTCATAGCACAATGCATACTACTAAAATTTTTGGTTCTGTTGCACCTTATAGCATAAGTAATTTACTCGATCAAAGCTAATTCATGACTTAACCAAAATTAGTGCCTACTTCACTGCATAACCTTAACGATGAAGGCAGTTTTCCAAACTAAAGACTTTCTAATTGTGAAATCGACTCAGTTGATAAAAATAACCTGGCCAACTAGATGCTCAACTACCAAGTTAAATTCTGTCATGAAAGTTGCATACAGGACGCACTATGTTGTAGGTATTATTACTGAATATTTAATTATATAGAAATCTTCAAACTTTTGAAAGGTGCAAAGCATTATGGTACACCTTATACTATGAAGTCCACCTCATATTCCCCTTTTTTCAAAAAGCTATCTCTGCAAAACTGATGATAGCCCCCTTTCCTGCGCATGGTCACTTCAACTTTTTTCAGTGAATACCCATGCGCTGGAGCGTGCGAATGAATTCAAAACTAGTTAACAACATGGTAAGTTGAGCATTTACCCAACCATAAGATGTTTCAAGCCCTGTGAACTCACCAAAAAGCTTTCATTGGACGGTAAACGTTCGGTCAACCTAAAAATATCTTTTAAAACAACGCAAGGTCTGTGTTACCTGAAAATGGAATGAAGCCAGACTTGCAAACGTAGGCCGGGCCTTTCAGAAGTGCAGGTTCGCCAAGGGTACCTTAGCGCTGCAAACATCGGTGACTTTTGTTCGTTTATTTTTTCCTCAACTCGGCTGACTCAACTGGATTTGCCAGGCTGACATTTGCGATCGACTTGGCTCCTCAAGGCATAATCATTGCTATTCGTCAGGCCGAGTGCTCAAGATCCTATAATTTGGCATCATTCGCAATTCGAGTTATGCAGCAACGGTTGACAGTCAAGGAGTCCTCATAAAATTTACTGAAGTCAATAAATTTTGCACTTAATGTCCCATTTATTGCAATAAATAAAAAATATGCCTACGTTATTTCCGACAAATATCAATATGAATGGAAAGGTTCGCGTTCCAGGTGTGGATGAGGAAGAAGAGTTGTCGAGCACCAGATCAATTTGTTTATTGTTTTGAGCTTTTTGAACTCTTACAGGAGTTGATCATCAGAGGTAAGAAGCAGCAAACGAAAGGAGGGTAATTATAGTGGCCAAAGGCCAATCAACTGTCAGCGGTCGTCAAGGGAAAAGACACATAAACCAAAAGGATGGAGGTATGGGGGAGGGGGAGCAATTATAGTGGTGAACGCTAATTAACAGTCAGTGAAGACGGCTGTCGTTCGGGATCATGAGCAGTAATTAGTGTAACGCCTTGTCCCCATGGTAGATGGTCCCGGTGATCCTGCCTCCTCTTCTGGCCGGTTCTTAGCGGGTTCCTGTTCGTTTTCAATTCTGACGTTAGGCGTGGCCTTGTTTCATCCTTCGCATACATAATGGCGCAAAACTGTGTAGGCCGCGGGGAGGTCTAGATGCCCGTTGACAGAGTTAGCATCTGAGAACCGTGCCTCAAGTGTCAGCCTTTCGGCTTTTGAGTTTCTTCGGCCTATGATAGTTGCTCCTTGAATGGCCACAACTTCAACATTCAACGAGCAACTATCATAGGCCGAGGAAACTCAAAAGCCGAAAGGCTGACACTTGAGGCATGGTACTCAGATGCCAACTCTGACCCCGAACGACAGCCATCTTCACTGACAGTGCGACATTCCCAGCCCTCACTTTTAATTTAGTCTGACGACGAACACGTGATACTTGTTCGATAATTCACGAGTACAACTCGATTTTCCGAAGATCTTCTTTCTTTTCATCATATCATCTCGGAATGCAACTTACTTCACTTATCCAACTGACAGTTTATTAGCGTTTACCACTATAATTGCCCCCCCCGACCTCCATCCTTTTGGTTGATGTTTCTTTTCAATTGAGGACCGCTGATATTTGATTGGCCTTTGGCCACTATAATTACCCTACTTTTGGTTGCTGCTTCTTAGCTCTGAAGCTGAACTCCTGTACGAGTTCGAAAGCTCAGGACACTAAACAAATTGATCCGGTGCTCGACAACTCTTCTTCCTCAAATATTAATATGCGCCATTGCAGTGCACAGCAGTTAACGTGATTTATTCCCCATTTAAAGCACTTTGAAAACAGGACAATATCTAAATGCTCAATTTATAGGAATGAAAGTGATTGGTAGATTATATGACACAAATTTTAGCCTATAAAAGAAACACGAAATGGTCACAATATCGTTTTCCTTCCTTCCTGGAAAAGGGTATATGAAGGCACAGTTTTGGACATTTTAGTTATTCTTAGTCCTTTTGAAAGGAGACTTCACATGTTTTTTCGAAAACAGCGTCTCTCCGCCAACACAGTGGTCCGCCCAGCAGTCAGAAATGCTGTTTAACTTCGAAAGCAGAAGCAACTGCTACTTTTCGAGTTGGCACGCCAACTTAATAGTTTTTTTCTTTTAAATAGAAAAAAACAGACGTAGACAGACGTCGTTTTGAATAAAATGGAACTGCCGACCGTCTATCTTTGTCCTCTTTGATGCAAACGGGAGAGAGCTGATTAACATTGAGTTCAATCACGAAGCCCTTAGTGGACACTGGCCATACAGCCGACCAAACGACTGCATTTAAGGTCGTACTTCGGGCGACGATAGGGCGTCTCCTACGTTTGGCGGAGACTGCTGTAATACGGAGAAGAAAGCCAGAACTCTATAAGCAGCTGGGCTATGTGATCAACCTCGCATTACCGTGGTAACGATCGATAAACTTGTTCCCGCTAACGCCTCTTCGTCAGCCTTAGGACCGACTGCTACCCTGACCCTGCCCACCCCCTTTAACCACATCCTACAGGCTTCCATGATCATGCACTAACACGAACTGCCATGCTCTGACAATTACCTCCCCCATCCTCTACCCTTCACCATGCGTCCACATCTATGACTAATTGTTTCTACTCCCCTTACCTATCATGTTTCACTCTTCGAGGCTGACACTTAATTGGACAGTTAATTTACCGTATTAATAGACAATGATCGTCTGCAGCTGAATGAGGGGTCATGAAATTTTATGACGTCATTAAATTCTGCTCAACTCGTGATCTTCACCTTGTTCGAATAAAGAAATTGCCTAAACGAGCGACAGTTGGAAACGCTTGAGATTTGACTTGAATTACAGCAAAACCAACTTATTGTTTCATGCTTTCATGCATAAACCCCTTGCAGTGTTAAGGGCATGGAAGTCCTACAGGACGGATCCGTTAGCGACCTTTGAGCGTTCATCAACGGACTCAAGCTTTAACGGTTAATCCTCAACCCGCACAAACCAGGGTCAGGGCAGAATAGCTGAAAATGGAAATTAACCGTCCTGTAGGACTTCCATGCCCTAACAACTCCAAGGGGTTAACGCAGAAAAAACCGAAACAATGATTTGTTTGTGCTGCAATTCAATTCACATTTTCAGCGTCCCCAACTAGCAATCGTTGGGGAAAATTAGCTCCAACTTTTCTCAGCTCTATTCCGTTTGCGTCAGATAGTACAGCCTATTGGCCAGGAGGCCGAGAGTGACAGTTGCTTCAAAAGGCCGTCTGCCTTCGCTTCTTTTTTTGCTGATGAAAGGAAAAAATTTATTAGCTGACGTGCCAACTCTGAACGTAGCAGTTTTTTTTACTTGCGAAGTTAGCATTTTTGACTGCTGCATGAACCATTGCTGTGGCACAGAGACACTGTTTTGGAAAAACTTGTGCAGTCTGCTTTCAAAGGGACTAGCAGTAAGTGAAGTGTCCAAAACTGTGCCCTCTCCTCCGGAAAGGAAGGAAGGAAGGAAAAAAATCTTATGTGACCATTCCGCTTTCGTTCATAAGCTAACATTAATGTCACGTGATTGATCAACCACTTCCATTCCTCTAAGATTGTGCAGGTTAATATTGCTCTGCTTTAACTTCGCTTTGCATAGGAAATAAATCACGTCAACTGATGTGCACCGTAATGACACTTATTGATATTTTTTGCAAGAAGCATAGGCATATTTTTATTCATTGTAATGAATGAGATATTAAATCCAAAAGTGCAAAATTTATTGACTTGAGAAAATTTAAGAGGGCTCCTAAACTATCAACCGCTGTTGCGTAACTCAAATGAATGCGAATGACGCTAAACTATGGAATTGTGAGCTGAGCAATAGCAGAGATCATGCGTTGAGGACCCACGACGGCCACAGATATCAGCCTGACAAATACCGTTGATTCAGTCGAAGGCGAAAGTAGCTTATATAGGCCCACTCATATACCCCTAGTCCCAGACCTTTGTCCTACAAGAACAAAGATTAAAGAGTTATGAGGGAAGAGGAAATAGGTTAGGCAGAAAAGGAAATTTTTAGAAGTAAGTGTTAAGTGAAAAAAATCAGTCGAAGTTGCGTCCTGCGGCCGCTGGGAGTAAGTTGTTCCGCATGTACATTGAAGGTGTGCGTGGCGCTTTGCGCCGCGGACTACACTAATCTAACTCCAGAACAGTAAATTGGACCTCGGGTAAGTGAAGAAGACGACTTCCTTAACAACATTTGGATTTTTCGGGAAGATAAAAAAACCTGCAATTTGATAATCGATAAAGATAATACAGATTAGAAAAATCTACAGATAGAAATCAACAACACTTCCAAATACAGATAAATACAAATGCAGTTAGTGTTGATTAAATTGTATTCCACTACGTATCCTAATTCTCCACCCACAATACCCCCATAACCACCGTTTTTATAGGAAAAGATGCACGGAGTAGAGATAAATGAGTTGGCATCCACAAGCTACTTTTACCCAGTAGAGTTGAGGAAAAAAAAGAGCAGTCATCGGTGATGGTTGAAGCCCTTAGGTACTCTCAACAAAAGTGGAATTCGAAAACACCTTGCCTACGTTTTCACGTTTGGCTACATTCCACTTCCAAATAACACAAAGTTTGCGTTGTTTGGATCGAGACAGTTCTGGGTCGACCGAACTTTTGCCGTGCAATAAACCATTTTTGTGAGAAAGCTTGGCTTGCAATATTTGATATTTTGGCACGTGCTCAACTTACCGTTCTCTTACCTAGTTTTGCATTCATTCCCACGTTTCAGTGCATGGGAAAGGTTGAAGTGGCCATGCGCAGGTAAGGAAGCCATCACCAGTTTTGCAGGGAAGACTTTTGGGGAACAGAAGCCTATGAGTTGGACTTTATGGTAGCTTCATCCGAGACTGACAGTTTTACTCTGGGTGGCCCTTTTTGAGAGCGCAGTGTTTTGTCGAAGCTCACCGCTGCTCTTTAAATATATTCTTCCGTGAGCCATTAAATACGAAATTGGTTGACGCTTTTTCGGCTGAAATTTAGCTTCTTTTGCGCAAAATCCCTGCAGGTTTTAAGGGCCTGGAGGTCCTACAGGACGATTAATTTCCATTTTCATCTATAATCCACTGATCACGGTTTGTGTGGGTTGAGAATTTACTGTAAACGTGTTCGTTCGTTTTTGAACGTCCAAGAATCGTTAACGGAACTGCTTCGTCCGGTTCTATCTTGGGACTCATTAGTAAGGGCGGCTGAGAGTCTACCCAGAAGTGCGGCTACTGGCGGGAATGATCCCCGAGGAGGAATGGGACAAGGCAGTTCCGTCAGCGGTCGGGGAGCGTCCAACGAATATCAATATTCTTGATCTATGCAAGCAAGACTAAGGGGTTAGAGTTGCACTTCTGATCAGCACGTCACAGGTTTGGGCCTCGGGCGGTACACCACCTGAGACTGAGGACGGCGAATGAACCAGAAATGGTAATTTCAGTCTCCCTTGTCTTTGCTGGGAACGCTCATCTGCCAGGGCCCATTTCCCTCGTAAGTGAATATAGCGGGCGGGGGTTCCTTAGTGGATGCTGTGCCGTACGAACTAAGTAGAAAGTGCTGTAGTCGCACTTCGCGGTAAACATGGTGCTGTGTGGGAAGAGGGCCCTGCAAACGAGTTGAAACATAAAAATATGCTTTCGGCAGGGGTTGGGAATGGGGGTTTAATTAGTCATCGTGGTGTTCCCTCGCCTCACGCATGCGGGTTCTAGCCTGTTGGTGGTATTTGGTCCGATATTCAGGGCGGAGGGGTGAGTACGGGTTGCTGTCAGTGGCAGCATGCGTAGTTGATGGGAGCGTCTGTCCTGGTGACACGGTATTCACTGAAATAGTAGGCCAGGCTAAGCAGACTGCGGCTACCAGCGTATTTTGACAGCAGAGACCGGGCTTTGATAAGCGGATTGCCACTGCTTCGGCTGTGGCGAGCATCCGTTTGCGCAGGCCTTTAGAATAGTGTATCGGAATCTGGTATAGGGCTTGAAAGGCCTCTCTCGCGTCAACTTGGTGGTTTGTATCGTTAAAAGCTGTGAGAACTGAACTTGAGATCGATCGATTTTCTCGTCTGCCGAGCCAGGGAATATTGGCGGAATTAAACTATGCCTTTGTCAAAGAGGCAGCATTCTCCCTCACACCGACGACGATTTGGACGATGGGCACCACGCGCTCCAACAAGCCGCAGCAAACGCTGAAGCAAGCCACAACAGACACAGAGGCGAGCTGGGCAAGCGACACGAAGGCTACAGCAAGCAGGAGTAACACGGAAAACTAGCGCGAGAGAAAAACAGGAGTTTAGGCAGACTCGCGCAGAATCTACCCACTCGCTCGCCACTCCCACCTACGTATCCCTCATACCACTGACTCTATAACGTCAGGACTGGCAGACGCAGGCGGCTACTTGATCCCTACAAACCAAGCAGGTACCGGTTCTGCTGCTTCCGTTAACCCCTGTTCTTCAAGAGCATATCTGGGGAAGCATATGGGGAGGAAAACAAGTTCACATAAATTTCTGAACGGTGACAATTAATCAAGTCACGTTGAAATTTACACAAAACACATTCAGCAGTGTCTGTTTGGCAAAAGGTTCCTCCTTAATCCACCTCTTCAGCCGTTGCAAAGACAAAAAACAACAGCTACAGCATCTAATTAGACACAAATAATTTCTCCAGCGTCTCTCGATACAGTCTGTCTGTCATTGTATGTCTATTGCGTGCAACTACCACGGAGGCTGTAACGTTGCAGTCTGCTGTCAGCCCTACCACCTAGATGGCAGGCATTGAAAAAAAGCAACTGTCAACTTAGCACGTGAATAATGGCCTTCTGGGAATAAAATTTAACAGTCAGATGATTAATGGCTGTTCACTCCGTAGAATAGTCTGGGTCTATCGCTCCGCCTAGGTGCAGCTGACGTACACGCTTTTCTTAAGCTGGGGCTGTTTATGAAGACTGGAAAGACTGAAAGGCTAGTTTGCCACCTGAAAAACTATGAAAAATGCAGTGTAGCCGTTTTTACAAATAAAATTTTCCACATTTTCAAAAGGGAAGCTTGTTCCATAACCGGCATCCTGATGTGACTGAAATATATTGATATTAAGTTGCACGGTATTTGGTATTATAATGTGCGAATCAAATGCATACTTCAGAATTTCCGCCGCCATTTGGGGAAACTTATTGTGTAACATTTGCAGAAGGCAAAGAGTACAATAAAGACTAATTTCATGAATGTTTTTTTTGCAAAATATATTTAAATTTATTAAGGCAGTCAACATAATTGAGCAAAATGCCTACTATGTGTGTAGCCATTTTTCCTAGAATATACTTTTTGTAGGCAGTCCAATAGAAATTCATTCAAAAGCCGGCATCCGCACGAGACCAAATGTCGCAAGGTTAAGCTGTGCGATAATTAGCATTTCAACCCTACTTAATGCCGGTTCGCGATTAATTTACAATCTTTCACAAATCTCGACAAATTGCAAGCGTTCAGGCATCCACTTTCTGTCCGTATGCCTTGCTAGCGACCCCGAAAACTAGCACTGCGACGGAATGACTGCGACCCTAACGCAAACGCCGGCAGTCGACAGTTTCCTGTGCTTAGTAACCAAACATCCCCACCCACCCACCTAATCTGAACCCAGGGCTGCAGCCACCGTCTACCTCTTACCACGTGATTTGTGTAGTCTGCAGAAACTGAATCAGACTACTCACTGCGGGCATGGAATGTGCATGCAAGCACTTTGGACAGCGGGAAATGCCGACACGGCGCCCATAGGCTCCGTCGCCTCGGTAAAAATTAATTATGCATGACAGGGAGCCGTGTAGCTTCCGGGCTCAGGCCTACATTGTCAGGGGCGTGGCTATTGGCCTATGAAAAGGGTAGCCCGCTAAACCACTGGAACTGGAAGCTGAGGTGCCGGCATCCGCATGACCGCGGCTTTAAATTACGATTGCGTCATGACAGTATGGCGAGTGCTGCAAGCAACATTCCGCAATTTGAAAAAAGATCGGTAATCACTCACAAAACAACATTGAGCAGGGTTGCAATACTGTTTATCAGGCCGGCCAATTTCAATTTTTTTCAGTCATGCTAGGATGCCGACTCTGTGATCAGCTTCTTTCTGAGCGCTGCGGAAATTTTGATTTTGTAGTAAATGGCTACTGAAATAGTATGCATTTTTTATCATTTATTTTGTCTGCCTTTGTAAATTTAAAGATTTTTATGAAAAGCATGCACGAAAAGATCCCCTCTTGTACTTATGTGATAGCAAATTACGCCTTTTTAAAATTTTATTCTTAAAGAAGGAGGCTCGTTCGGTTTTAAAAAAAGTTTTAAAAGTTTTACAAACTGAATGCTGTGTTCATCTTGTTTAGGGGAAGTAATTCTTGCCTATGGTTTGTGCAAAAGGTTGCATACTACTCATAGAATTTCGCAAACGACATGGATAATGCTGTATAAATCAGTGGCAACATTAAAAATTTGACGGATACGATGGATTATGAATGAACACCACACCGTCTTAAAAAACTCAAAATTTGAATCGTTTAAAACTGAAGGAAACCCTCCCTTTGTGAATAAGATTTAACGAAGGCGTAATTTGATATCAAATAAGTACAAGAGAGGTGTGGTTTGTGCATGCTTTTCAGAAAAAATATTTAAATTTACAAAGGCAGTCGAAATCAATGATAAAAATGCATACTATTTAAGTAGCCATTTACTACAATATGAACTTTTTCGCAGCGCTCAGAAAGAAGCTGATCACAGAGTCGGCATCCTAGCGTGACTGAAAAGAATTGGAATTGGCCGGTATGATAAGCAGTACTGCAACCCTACACAATGTTGTGTTGTGAGTGATTACCGATCTTTTTCAAATTGCGGAATGGTTCTTGCAGCATTCGCCATACTGTACTTTCATGTTTTACCGCTGTAGTAAATGGAAGTCTGTTCCATGTTTGAGATTATTCTACTTACTCCTGTTTCGTACTTAAAGAAAGGGTAATTTTGAATTTTAAAAAGGTGCCTTAATTGACGAATAATTTTGAAGGCTACCAACTGCTACGCCTGAATCATAGGAGAATATTCAAATTCAACTCGCTAAGAAGGGGCAATGAACGTGACTGCGATGAATTGCTATACGGACAGGAATCCATGGCAAACCAGCTGACCTGTCAGCGTTAATGTTTTTCTTTTGTTACTCTCAAGCGTGGCGGATACTGGGCCAGCAGTCATCATTCACAATTAACCACAAAATAAACAGACTTATTTTCTGTGGATAACAAAGCGGATACTGGGCCGGGAGTCATCATTCACAATTAACCACAAAATAAACATACTCATTTTCTATGAATAACAAATCCTATAAAAATAATAGCAGCTGCTGTAGTGGGGACTGGAGAGTTTGGGTGTAGAAGGTCGGTTGCAGCATGTAATTCGGCAGTGACCGTGAACGTTAGTAGGACATGTCGCCCAACAACTGTTACCATCAGCGTTTATTCTGTTGTCAGTATCATTCGGGTTGAAACTCCACCCAAGACAAAAATGTGAGAACTGATTAACCAAATTTAGATGAAATGCCTTCATCTCGCTCACTTGCGCGTTCATTCATCATAAATCTCGATTTACGGCCATATTCATACAAGTGGTGAAAAGGTAAGAAGAAAAGCTAGAGTCCCTATAACATATCAATGTATGGAGCTTCCGGCGCATATTACCTAGGGTATTTGCAGAAAGAACCTTTTTTCCATTGCATGAAGATGTATGCCAGGTGGTAGTTAATTGTCACTTTTATGCAACTATGTAAAACCGGCGAAAACTTAAACATATCTGCAAGGCTTGGAGTAGGACTGCGTATATCTGAATCACAGGTTGCCAAGTCAACACAATCCTCGAAGCCGAATAAACTAGTCCTGTTTTCACGTAGACGGATTCAAATAGTTTCGGACCAGTTTCGGGAAGCCGTTAAATTTTGAAGAAGAAGAAGACGAGCCTGATAATGAGGCGGAGGATGGACCAAATGCATTCGGTGGAACATGTCCCACATTTTCCGACTCATCACCAAAGACGGTCAGAAAAAAGGGCGATAGATGCTGAATGAGCAGAGTACTTTATAGGACAGAATTGGCTGGCTACCACATGCCTACAGCAATAAACAGCACTGGCGATGCGATGCCTGCGTGTTGGCCCGTGCCTTAGTCCTAATGGCCGTGATTGCGTCGACCTTTTGTGACGCTTGATGTCGCTATTATTCGGCCTTTTATCTCGCTGTCGCCGTAATTGCTTGTCGAACCCCCCCCCCCCCCATACCTAGGCTAATAGTTTTGTCCGGGTAAAAATGAACCACGGAATATTGAGTTTGGAGGGATCAGTAGGCTTGGTAATTAAATGTGGGACGTGAACCACGGTTTGAGCAGTTCACGCAGTTGTCATCGCTTGCGAGAACTGCGGCATTGTTAAAGTCAGAGGTCGAGTGAGCCGCGTTGTCTGTTGTCATGCTGCCTACTGAAAATAGCTCCTTTTTGATGCTGAAGAAGTATGCCTCAAGTTTTCCGATAAACGCGAATAGCCGAGTTCCAGGAAACAGTTCAGACCAAGCAGTTAAGATGCTTGACGTTTCGCATTCTGTCTAGAACCCATAATCATAGGTAACCATCGAATATAGGGATATGTGCACAGACTGGGACCACCCGTATGGGCACTGTAATTATCAGCCCCCCTAACCACCACTGGAGGTCAGAATTAGCGCGGTGATGCCTTGGTAGTCCGGCCATATGTTCAAGTGCAACGAGGTCAAAACCTTGCAAGGGGTGACAACCACAAGAGGCGCGAGCTGCTTGAGTCACAGTTCTATGCTCCCGTCCCTCCAGGCAATCAAGAAGCGCAACGAATTGATCTTCTCATTTTCTGAACAGTAGAATCACCCACATTAGAAAGGCTAGGACCAGGAACAACTCCGACGACAGAAAAAATTAGTGTCATGTAAAAATGTACAGTATGGCGAGTGCTACATGAAACATTCCGCAACTTGAAAAAGACCGCTATTAAATCGCAAAAGAACATTGAGTAGGGTTGCAATACTGTTTTTCATGCAGTCCAATTTCAATTATTTTCAGTCATGCTAGGATGCCGATTCTGCGATAAGTTTCTTTCTG
Organism: Ligula intestinalis; assembly: GCA_036362985.1. NCBI lineage: Eukaryota > Metazoa > Platyhelminthes > Cestoda > Diphyllobothriidea > Diphyllobothriidae > Ligula > Ligula intestinalis. The sequence continues at coordinate 58,902,134 of JAYGXS010000005.1, forward strand.
ACCGCTGCGAAAAAGCTGATTCGGTAAAGAATGGCTACTTAAATAGTCTGCATTTTTATAATTAATTTTGACCGCCTTCATAAATTCAAATATATTTTATGGAAAGCAAGAAAACCTCTGTTGTGCTTATGTGGTAGCAAATCACACCTTCTTTAAATTTTATCCTCAAAGGAAGGGCTTCCCTTGGTTTGAAAAACAGTTTCTAAATTGCCGAATGATTTTGAAACCTACCGACTGCTAACACCAAATTAACGTTTTAAAAACTGAATACTGCTTTCAGCCTGTTTAGGGAAAATAACGTTCTTGCCTACGGCTTGAGGGAGCGCTTGCATAGCTTTCAGAGAATTCCGCAATAGAAGTGGATCATGCTGTATATATCAGTGGCATCATTAATAAATTAACGGATAGGACGTATTATGAGTGAACACCGCAGACTTTCTTTTAAAACCGAAGTATACCCTTCCCTAAGAATAAAATTTAAAGAAGGCGTAATTTGCTATCAAATAAGTACAAGAGAGGTGTGTTTTGTGCATGCTTTCCATAAAATATATTTGAATTCATAAAGGCACTTAAAATCAATGAAAAAAAAATACTATTTAAGTAGCCATTCTTTACCGAATCAGCTTTTTCGCAGCGCTCAGGAAGAAGTTGATCGCAGAGTGGGCATCCTAGCGTGACTGAAAAGAATTGGACTGCATGATAAACAGTATTGCAACCCACCTCAATGTTGTTTTGCGAGTGATAACCGATCTTTTTTTCAAATTGCGAAATGTTTCTTGCAGCACTAGCCATACTGTAATCATCGTCTGCCACAACCAACGCCGGAGGTTTATTCGCCGCGTCGGGAAAATAGAAATGTGCACAGGTCATCCCTGTCATTAACAAAATTACCTATTATGAAGCAGACGCAAATGTTTTTTGGTTAAATTAGAATTAGTACTTTGATCCAAGTGTGAAAAACTCGGCGGCCTTGGAGACCTCGTACCGAAAGATAAGGCTCGAACACAGCCCACGATCTAAACTAACCAAATTTGGGTCGAGTTACCCACCCAGCGTACTGGAATCCATCGCTTTTGATGCAGTAAGCTAACTGCCAAAGCAAGATTTCCGCGGCTTCCACGTGCTGGGATTCGCACTTTAGGTGGTTGGAGCAGTGACTGTACTAAAGCCTTCTCCCTGATGTAGTGAGCTCGAATCCTACGAACGCCACCCACTCTTGTTTGTGTCAAACAAAATAAATCATTATCCAAGTTAAGAAGTTGCTGTTTATTTTGCAACTTCACTTACTGGTGAAATCGTCTAAAAGTTTCTAATCAAAACGGCGACCACCGGAAGGAGACTATCACAGCAATTGGGAAACATCGAGCCTGCTGCACATGTTTCCTGGAGCCATTTACAATATCTGCTGCAACTGCAGACAATGCAAATACGGCGGACAAACGCCGAGACTACTGCGGATACGGATAGCCGAGCAGGCGTGAGAAGTGAGGAAAATGACGCTAAGTCCACCATGCAACCTTCGATTTTCATGAGATCGGCATTCGCGCTGGAGGCAAAAATCGCGAAATTCGCGGTCTGCTTGAGTCAGGCTTCTCCAGCCGGCATTCTATTACTAAACTCTACATTGCGTGCTGCCATGTTTGAGAGGGTGTGAGCGTTTCACTCACACCGAGCGAAGTGGTCGAGTATTCGTCACGCTAAGCATCAGCTAGGTCGATACAGTCAGGACCACTAACGACCTCGCAGTAATTACGGAACCCAGCGCGATGGACGAGTGCTGCTAATTACTGTAGTCAGACAACCCTGTCCTGCGTCTGTTGCCCTTTTCAGCAACAGCAAAACTCTGCAAAGTCAGGCCAATAAACGTCTTCTTCTTCTTCTTCTTCAAGCACCTGTATCTTCTCCATGTGGTCTATGATGGTCTCACTAATGGAATGTTTTCGGCGAGTCGATCCTAATTTAAATAAATCTCTTCAACAAAAGAGGTCCCTCAAAACACCACTCATCTATTCCCATCCACTAAGGCTAATAGGTGGAATAATCCTGGTGGTTGTTGATAAAGTACTTAAGCAAAAGTCAAAACCCGAGGGGCCAGACTGAGCCATCAAATGCTGGCAGATGGCATCGCCACCGCGAGCAGGCTTCATTACCGACCCCTCGCAACCCTCCAAAAAAACCAGACTAAGAAAGACGGCTGATTTACAGTCATATGCATAATCGAAAGACTCGGAAGCAGGAATTCACACGGCGCACACACACTCTCTCTTGAAAAAAAAGAGTCGGTAATGGGGAGTGAGTGTTTTGGCCGGAGGTGGGGGGTCAACGACGGATGTGGCAGACTTCACTGCGGGCCCACCGCATCACGGACAGCCATGCGCGCCGCCTCCAGGTCCTTCTCCGAGCGCACTTTACGCCACTGGTTGGCATCAGACCGTGTCTGCTGCAAGTCCCAGTGCTTAGCAAAGGCAAACTTGTAGTAGGGCAGGAAGTAGGGCAGTTTCCACAGATCCCGAAAGCGCACCTAAAACAGGAAGGCAGGGCAGTCCAGTACAGGGTAAGGACTCCTAATAAGAAACACCACGGTACCAAAGAACCACCTTTGAGTAATACGGGGCCAGTGCTAACAGGGGTTATATGAGGGGGGGGGGCGTGTCAGAGGACATAAAAAAATTATTTAGGAGGTTTGGCAGATTTGCTTGATTCGAGTTGACCTAATTGTGAAAAAAACTCGAGGCGTTCGGCGGGATTTGAACCCGCGTGTCAGAAAAGGCCTTTACCGGAAGCCAACTTTCTAACCGCTCTAATACGCGGGTTGGTCGGGTACTATCGACCTAAGTGCAATAAAATTTCTAGCGCGAGGTGGTGCGTTTGTAGCTTAGTGGTTAGAGCGTTGTCTTCTGGTATAGACCTTCTCTAATATGCGGGTTCAAATCCCGCCGAACGCCTCGAGTTTTTTTCACAATTGGGTCAACTCCAATTAAGCAAATCTGCCAAACCTCGTGATAATTAATTGTGTTCACAAAACAGAAGATCTTGTTCTGCGTCCGTGAAATTGAGGTTAGTGTATTTATGAGATACAGCATTATTATCGGGAAAGCAGAACTCAGTTTATGGAATATTTCCTGTTACGCTGTGCGCCCTAAAGATAAGTAATAATTCTACGAGACCGAAAGTTGTTTTACTACGCCGAAAGTACTGACCGCATTTGACCGTACATTACATTTCGTGGAATGTCATAAGTTTTCTCTGTAACGCTGTAAATGAATCCCGTCCGAATGTTTTCATAATATAGAAGAAAAGCAGTTAATACGAAAAACGTGAAAATGAACAGGCAAAATATTACAAATACCTAAGGAGATATTCTGTCAATCTGTTTTGTATTTGCAATCAAACAACGATGCCCTGAAGTAGAAAAACCTACTGAAGTGTTCCGGTTTACAAAGAAAGTAAGTTCTTTTATCTCTAGCATAGTATTAATCCCTTATTTTTATGAAAATCAACATATTCCATTTTGATGTTTCCTTGCTAACAAACTGAGATACTTATTTATTAGGTTTGGCAGATTTGCCTAATTTGAGTTGACCGAATTGTGAAAAAGCTCGAGGCGTTTGCTTAGGAAATCCTGCTTGGGCAGTCAGCTTGCTGTTCCGCATTGGTGGATGCCATACGAGCGGTAAAGTTGGGCGGATAAAATCGACCCAAATGTGATTAAATTTATGGCGCGAAGTGGGGCCTTTGTAGATCAATTGGTTAGAAGGTTGGCTTTGCGTAAAGGCCTTCTCTACTATGCGGGTTCAAATTCCGCCGAACGCTTTGAGTTTTTTCCACAATTGGGTCAACTCAAAAAAAAACTATTTAAAAAGTAGAGCATATCAATGTAGAAAATAATAGCAACGTTTTCAGTTTCAGTTTATTTGGTGAGGATGATAGGCAATGCCTTTGAAAACCCTATTAAACCACTTCCCTCCAGATGTACAAACAACGCTTGGATAATTACATGCGTTCCCTCTCCTCTCTCCAAGTCTGACCTCTAAAAACCAGACATATACTGTAAAAAAAGCAATTCTACTCACTGTTTGTCAATACTATGTTAGTAGTGGTAAATTTTTATAGGTGCTTGTACACGTACTAAATAAGGTTAACATAACTCAATGCTTGGCAGAAGACTGAGAAAGAAAGCAACAGGAAAAAAGAACTGCGTAAATAGTATCCATGAATTGGACACAGTCGTATATGGACTATTTATCGAATTTTTCAGATTAAAGTAAAATCATGGAGGATAAGCTTGTTTCCTATTTTCTTAAAAACTCGCGTCAGTTTCAAGTACACTTGAGCAGACATTGTAGTACGATAAAACGAAAATCAAGCGCATGCCGCCAATAAAACTAAACCAAAATCAAAAAATAAAGTAAACGTAGGATGCTGGGGATTTCCGTGTGGGGAGTGCGATGGAGGGATAAATGCACTGCAATCCATGATTCTATAAATATAAAGCAAAGTACGGTGTCCTTTACAAGCAATCCTTATCCAGCACTAGAAACACGTAGTCTCCAGAACATGAGTAAAAGGGGTAAATCAACCACAATAGAGGTGGCCACTGAGTTCGACTCTAGAATGTGGTATTCCAAGGATCATTTATTCACCATCTAATTCAATCATTTTAAAATTGCACAAGTTGGTCTGATTATACGAACAACACACAAAAGTACGTGGAGGATGCGATTATTTGAACCAATCGCAAAAGCCTAACATAAAAAGGGCGCCTTCTGTGAAGACGGGAAAGAGTTCTCCGTGTCCACAAAATGCACGATCAGAGTGTGCTTTGGCACAGAAGGCTAGGAACCACGGGGAGGCAATAAGGACGTGCACGACAGGCGCAGTCCGGTCAGAACAAAAAGTTGGTTTCAAAACATGCAAAGATGCGAATTTTGCCTCAAAGTTGCCGGCACGATAGCTTACGCAAAAAAAAAACAGCGGCGAAGACTGGAATTGTTCAACTGGATTTGGAGAGACGAGCTACAGTCATCGTTCGCTCAAAGCTTACAAACACTAAAACGGCAGAAGCGACATGTTTCCGCTGTTTCCATATTATTACGGCGACCGATGAGTTAGGGCTGCAACGGAAATTCTCGCGGCTTTGGGCTGAAACCCGTCAACCACTGCGTAAAATACACCTGCTGCCAACGGACAGACTATAGTTGTATATATTAATGTTGTTACTTACCATAATAACAGCTGAAATTCTAAAAGCGGTAAATCAACCAGAACGTGAGCAGGGAAAGCTGGGGTGCTCACTGATGAGCCGCACCCTTCGTAGCTGTGTCAAGCAGCGGCAGAATACCGGCTAAGCACGTATCTGGGCCTTTCAGCTAGTACCTGGGCCGTAGGTGTGGGAGGTTTCAACCTAATTAAAAGTTATTTAAATGTTCTGCCATTGTATTGCCACATTATTTTTTACTTTTTCAGAACCCGGTCCAAAATTGGCTCAGAGGTGACGTTCGTCATGACCACTTAAAATCTTGATCTGTAAAGCTAGACGCCAAACGCCAACCTAACCAAAAACGCTTTGGGATTTTCATCAAGTGGATACAGCAAATATTTATGTAAAATCATTCAGCGTTTGGCTACACATTTACAGACGTCCGAAGATAGAAAATTTGTTGTTAATGTCTTCAAATAAATGGCGGTTTTGGACGAAATTTTATTATATTATGATTTCAACAAAACAAGCTTTGAAGACGAATATCGCAGTGAATATCTATTTCAAACAGAAACGTGCAATCACTGGAACGGAAACCAAATCTCCTTCTTTTGAAGGAGATTTCCTGGAATTTGCCTGTTTGCTTCTAACACCATCTTTAAAAGTTGCACATCTATATTTTTTATCACGCATTACATTTTACTCTCTTTTAGGTTAATGAATTTTAGAAAATTCCCAATGAATATTTTCTGATGAACTAGTGCTTAAAAATGCCGCCTTGTTTTGAGCTTGAACTTCCGATTGAATTTACTGATAGGGTCCGCGTGCAGGAATTGTCGGTAATACAATAGGCGGAACACGTGTCTGGTTCCTCTAGCCACTACCTAGGCTGTAAGTGTGATAGGTTAAAGCATCAATATATACTACTACAGCCGGCCCCTTGGCAACAAGTGCATATTTCACAGTAGTTGACGGGTTTCAGCTCGAATATACACTTACAATTTCGGTCTGGGCCTATATACTTGAAAAAGACTGATGTATACCGTGAACAGAGATAAATTTTGTTATAACGTGCATGTCTGTTGCAGCCTTTCAGGTCATTCCTGGGGCCCATCCCAGCGAACGCTATTGAATAAAGGAATCATTGTGGCGGTCGACGGCAGGCACGACGCTATAGGAGAGCCGATAATGTTGCTAGCTTCCGGTCAGGCTACCATTCTAACGCATTTCTAAGGAAATTTGAAAGCTTAGCTTTCAAAAGCAGTATAGCAGCCAGAAAGCAAACAGGGGAAGCTGGGGCACCCACTCATGGGCCGCAACCCTGACAGCTGTGTCAAGCATATGTCTGGGCCTTTTAGCTAGTACCTGGGCTGGTAGTATGGGCAAAGTTACAGCACAGTATTAACATCTACGCTTGCGGGGAAAGCATCGCCACCTGCCTCGCCTCAATCCCAATTTTCAAAGTGCACGCGAAGTCATCATTGAGGACAGTGAAGTGTGCATTATTGAAAGGCACGATTCATCACGAGGAAAGCAGGGTAGAGAAATCGTGAAGAGGGAGGGAAGAACGTCGGGAGGTCAGTCTAGTTTTGACATGCAGGCAATCGTTCCAATGCTTCTTTTCACTGGCACCTCCGTACCCCGAGGCTTGACTTCCGCGTCCCCTGTTCTTAAACATCCTGGTGGCGAAGACAATCGCGAAACTAACGTGCTCCATCAAAGCACGGGGGCCCCAATAGTTGACCTCAGCTTCTTCGCATACACGTGTGCACACACGCGCTTGCCTAAGGGCCACTTAAATACGCAATCCCTTCACAGGCAAAATCCCCTCGGGCTATCGAAACACCCCATTAGCAAACCACTTGAACTCATTTCCCACTCATGTAAAAGCAGCTGCCATCATCGCATCACGCAAGTTTGGGCTCGACTAGACGCAGTCAAAACACCACCCAGCTGGCTTCGTTAGTGTCCACTGCTGCCTGAGACAGTAATACAAGGCTCTAGGCACAATAAAGCCCTTATTCTCGTGACTTCTGCCTTCAACCCTCTACGTGGGATTCGGCTTGAGGATTGTAGTAATCCGAGTGCATTCACTACGTAGAATCTACAAGGACTAAAGGTTGTAACGGAAGCCCAGGCCGAGACATCGCCGCCTAATAAAGCCTTGTGTGAGTCCCCAAACCAACAACACGACAAGAAGTGTGCAACGGCAGAAGTCTATGAGTGTCTGAGGTACAACGTATTCAGGAAAAACCGCGTGTAAACGATGTCCCTTGAGCCAATCAGATTCTCTCCTGAAATAGTCGCCGGTATTATTGGCTGTTGGCTCAACGGCTCTAGCGGGGGTGCCTTCTACTTTAAAGTGTGCGAACAAGCAGAAAGGACTTCTTCGAGAACTAGAATGTCCAGTGTACATTTAATTACAGGGACGATATAGCTTAGCATTTGCAAATTATATTTTTTCAAAGAAATAAAAATAGCATGGACACTGTGTCTTCACTGTTTAGGAGTAATCAAGGAGAGAACAGCAAGCTTTTAATGTGTGACATTTCACCTTGACAAAGAATCCATAAATGAGTGAACCTCCATGCTTGTTGATAGCATTGTCGAGTGAAAAATTTTTGTGACGAATTATTTCAGATAGGACACCGGAGTAGTACATTTGTACATCGTTTTGCTGGACTAGTTGTTCTTGTGACAATGAAATGAACGCATCTGTTGGAATCGCACTTTTTTAATCGATCTGAAAATTATACAGTTCTAGCTTAGTTTTTAGCCGACGCTCAGCATTGCTTTCTCCGGCGTCCTTGTTCAAGGCCTGCTGCCTCAAGGTCATCCAATACCTCAGTCAGCGCGTTCAGACGCGCTGACCTGCAGAGACTTGGCCGACTTCCACTCGGACACACACACACACACACACACATGCGTCTAGGTTCTTGCGGCCGCCGAAGCACCACTTGGACAGGCCCTCGGCCGATAGAGCCTAGGCCACCAGACACAAAATTCCCTCGGGCAATTGAAACACATCAATAGCAAACCAATTGACTTTACAAACCTACCGAAGCAGCTTACACCACTTTGTCCTTCTCTCTCAGGCCTGGCTGGAACCAGGCAACACCAGCACTTGCTTGCACAGTGGCCACCGCCACCTGAGACAGACGCGTTTTCGTCGCATTCCCACCCGCCCTCACGGCGGCCAAGGTCTGCTACACCAAGCTCCCTACAGTGGATCGATCCCCCCTTCTCTCCATGTGTGATTCTGATGACGGAGCAGCCCCCCTCCCCCCTACCGACCATGCTGCTCCGAATTTAACCTGAGGAGTGTAGTGATACGAGTACAACCACTACCTCGACTGCTACAAGTTAAACATTTTTGTAGATTGGCACTTTTACTGTAATAAGTGTTTGGAGTCTTTCAGATATTGTACTTTTGTCGACAATGGGGCACCGGCTTTATAGAAGGAGAAAGATGGAGCGAGAGAGGAGGTATTCAAATATAAGGCAGTTTGTAGGAAAGAGGTTCTTTGGGAAAACAATATAAGTTTATTCAGCAAATTTTCGACGCTGTTACCCCAGGTCGTCGTTAGACTTGAGATGTGCAACGAACAATTATATAGTCATCTTGTGTGAAAGTTAATTGGCAACTGCCTTACCTTGACACGGGGTACTCCTTCGCATGAGACAAATACACATAGTCGGAGTTTACCCCTCCAAAGAAGCCGAGAATTTATAGAGGCCATGCACTCCGATGCTTCATGCATCTAGCAACATATCGAGTTGGATGGAATGTGCAAACATATCAAAGAAAGATGGAAGAGACGACAGCCAATCAATACGGAAAAACGTAAACCAGGCCTGCTAATTAACGTTCATGCCGGGTGACCATGGACTGACACAAATTGCAGCTGCCAATCCGCACTCACACTTGATGACTATTTAACTGTACCAGCACTTTTGAAACCTTAATTATTTGCTGCACATCTTCTCAAGTCGGAAGACGAGTTTGGGAACCAGCATCGAAAATGCACTGAATGCGCTTACCCCTGTTTGATTCAAATAACATTCATGGGGGTGCCTGCCTTCCATTTTATAGGGCAGTTTATTAACTACAGGCCTGAACTCCCCCCTAGTTACAACAAAGAAATCCCCCGAATTGTTTGGGGGATGAAATGTCAAGGCAGTAGAAATTATGGGAATTACCCATGCCTGAGCAGCAGTTATCTGTTTGCACAGGGTGCAAAGGGGAGAAGGAGGAAGAACGCAATTGTAATACACTGTGGGAAATTTATCCAGCAGGCGTTTTATGTGGGAGCTTACAAAACCCTCGCCTCAGGGATCTAGTGCACGTATTGACAGACACCCTACGAAACATGCAGTATACGCGAAAACCCGTGAGAGATTAGCCGCAAACAAACAAAAATAGCGCAATCTGGCTGGCGGTATCGAAGATCAAGGAAAAGTGAATCTAACCGGTTAGAGCCGAGGAGAGCCTACTGACTAAAAATAAACGGACGATTTATAAGTCAGAAATCGCAGTTTCTAGTCTGCTATGGAATATGCACGGCCAGTGGAACGTTGGAACTCAATCCAGAACCCTTACCGGCATTTGCACAATGACCAGCAAACATGCAGGACAATGAAAAGGGAGACTGCGATTGTCGTTTCTGGCTTATTAGCCTTCATCAGACAATTATACGTAAACCCGCTTTTGGGCAACCATACATTCGCCCAATTAGATGCGCTTTACCCGCTGATCTCCAGAATCAGTGCTGAGTGCGCCACGGACAGAAAATTGTCCGGCCGTATAAACAGTCGAAAACAGTGTGAATTTCATCAGCTTACGTCTACTAGGGGGACGTTGCAGTGGTATTCCTTCTAAAATAACTTTTATTCCGGAATGGCTGATTTTCTACCCCCGCTTCACCGTCTAACAGAGGACGCTGGACAGGAAACACCCGCAATACAGGTTACAAGGATGGACATGTCCTTGTATACTTTTGTGGCGGACGGCTGTAATTGACGTTCTTCAACGCCCGCGGCCGTCGCGGTCATTTGACTTTGCAGGCGGCTGTTCCACATGGTGACCTGAAGACCACAATTTGATCGACATCCACTAGCAGACATACGCGCGCACAAACGCCCGCACACACGTGCCCGAGTAGTCGCGGCTCCCTCAGGAGCACTTCACACACCACCCCTTTGGCCAACGCAGCAGGGGGCTTTTGCAGGTAACATCCACTCGGACAACTTGCAGCACACCAATATCAAATCACTTGAATTCTCTTTCCAGTAAAATCAACTGTTATCACCCACACAACAGACAGTCGACACTCTCAGGCCTAAGTTCCGCAAATATTCCCATGGTTAATATTAGAAGTCAGTTTTTGGCAAACAATTGTTTTCAGCAACTCTTCATCAGACTAAACCTTTGCAAGGGAAATTAACGCTGTACATAACAATAAAAGTTTGAATAGGTAGAAAAATCAATAACTATCTAACACGGGCGCT
>JAYGXS010000005.1:58920591-58942048 GCA_036362985.1 Ligula intestinalis
TAGCAAGGGAAATCCTACGGAATAAACAAGAGCCGAGGGCATTCGCGGGCCATGAAGCAGCGATAACCTAAAATGGATAAAAAAAGCTCCACTGGTTGGCGGCTGAAGCAATCGTGGAATCGTAAATTGCTATACCGCAGAGGTACGTCGAGGAAGCTAGGCACTACAGAGAACACTATCTCCCCAAAATTTCACTTCTAACCGCGAGATGGGTCGTGGAGAGGGAGTGCCCTTTTCAGTTCGGGGTGCGCCCCACTCGCTTCGCAGGACACCGCCATCGAAAACAAAACTGTCTACTCTGCCCTGATTTGTGTAGTTTACTTCCGCATTCACCTCTGTCCACCAGCATCTTTTGAGGTCGACCATACAAACGCAGCATCGCGATAACTAACTGAGGCCTAGTGTCACAAATTAGAGGTCCAAGTCCGCGTGAGTAGCGGCGGCAAGCAGGGTGCTTTTGTCTGGTGTCACCACCGACAGCGGCCAAGGCTGCAGGGAACCACAGCAGACGCGTCTTCGACCGCGTTCCCACCCGCCCTCACGGCGGCCAAGGTCTGCTACACCAAACCTCCCTACGGTGGATCTATCTCCCCTCTTCTCCATCTCTGTTTTGACGACGGAGCAGCCCCTCTCGCCAACCCGGCGAGGCTCCTGATCCAACAAGGGCTACTTGCCAGCCAGCCAAGGCTGCAGGTACCCGCCAAATCTGTCACCGCCTCCATGTGAAAGTGTCTTTAAATGAGCACCATCGTGGTTCATGCAGAAGCGGTCGAGAACTGTGTTCGGGGAGGGGGGGGGGAGGGGGGGGGGGGGTGGGGTTGGAAGTTGCTTTCCGGAATTGGCAAGAGTGGGGCTGCATATAATTGTTGTCGCAGTCAAAACTAAAAAGTTGGCTTGCATTTTTTGCGTCTTACTTACTGGTCCTGGCACTGAATTTTAAACATTGAAGTGGGCCAATACTTGGTGAGTCGCATGTGCGGACTTACGTTGAGAAGCCCCTATGAGGCCTCAGATGATATGTGAGCAGAGGTGCGCCATAAACAACCGGCGAGAAGGGTTCGATTTCGGGGGACTGGGGTGACTGAAACAGAAAAGGAATACATTTTGTATGTTTTTCAGATAAGAAACCATTTGTAAATGTACAATCAGCAACCAACCCCATTAAGTATTCGTCGAAATTCCTAAATGCCTTTCCAGTTGTCCAAAGTACGGCAGACGAAAACCATCTACAAGCCAACTTGAACAGATTGGAGGACTGGTCAAAGCTTTGGCTTATGCCTTTCAATGTGAGTAAATGTAACTTTCTTCAAATCGGCAGTTTTAGAGCATCCTGCACGAAAGTCTATTCTCTAAATGGTACTCCGTTGCAACAAGTTGAGAGTCAGAAGGACTTGGGTGTGTGGATAACTTCTTCACTCAAACCAACGCTGAACTGTACGAAGGCGGCGAAGTCGGCCAGATCTATGTTACAACTGATTAGACGAGCCTTTATGGGGTTTGAAAAAGATAGCTTTTCCAAAATCTTTGGAAGCTTCATTCGGCCGCACCTGGAGTTCGCTATACAGGCATGGAGACCTTGGACTGTCAAAGACTGTACTGTGTTAGAGAAGGTCCAGAGGCGAGCGACAAAGATGGTCAAAGGTCTAGGAACATTGCCCTATGAAAGCAGACTGTCAATCCTCGACCTATTTCCCCTTACCTACAGACAACTCCGGGGGGACCTCATATTAACGTTCCGTATTATGAATAAGCTGCATTGTTGTTTCGTTCCTGATGATTTCTTTGCCCAGGCTAACACGCCAACTTTGCGCGGGCATTCCCTTAAACTACGCCCGGGCAAAGCAAGGATCGACGGAAGAAAATTTTTCTTTACCAACAGAATAGTTTCAGCGTGGAACGCTCTTCCAGAAGAGGTTGTCCTCTCCACTAGTGTCCATGCATTTAAGAGAAGACTGGGCATGTATCAAGTGCAAACGCAACGAAGGTGAAAACTCCTTCATCAGATTCCAATGAATCACTTACAAATGAATCACATTGTTTATCACATCCACTGCATCAGATTATACTACTCGCGATTTGCGAGTAGTCATATATTTTTCTGTATTTTTGTGAAGACTGTCTTCCCGGAACATGTAACTGTCGTAAAGTTTAAATTTTTCTTTGTATCAACTTATTTCATATCATCCTGTTACCAACAGGGGGTTCAAAGGCATTCGCCTATCTTTCCCTCAATAAACTGATACTGATACAGTAAGGAGGGGTTGTAATATCTATTATTATGAAGCATAATCACATTATGCTTCAGACGCGCGAGTATGTGGGTCTTTAAATGCATTCCTTTTCGGCCACCTACGAAAATCGCGCTTGCTAACGAAAGCGATTACTTAAGTAGTAAGGATTTTTCCGTTGATAGATGATTTCATAGTCTATGGAAAGCAAGTTAAAAATATTCCTTTTTACTGAGTTTCACGTCTTGTTTGAGTTTCGCACTCAAAGAAAAGGTATTTTTGGGTTTTACAGTCTTTTTATCGAATTATTTTGAGATCGACTGGCCGTTGTATTTACGTCTAGGATTTACGATCTAGAAGTTGTGCATTTTTCATGTAATGAAAAGCAAGCACCCCTCTATGCCATTAGGAAGCCCCCACTGCACTGCATAGATTCTGGAAAGAGCTATCAGGCAGAACGGCACGAGCATGTTACAGTCAGTGCCCGATCTCATGAACTGTAAATCAAAATGCTGGAGTACGTTTTCAATTATGCGAAATTACATTTAAGTGGGGTTTTAGTATCTACAACCGAGCGGCATGATCCTATAATACTTCAGGAACAGCCGGAAAGCCGGCTGTCAAATGTACTTTTTTCGGACGCCCGCGGCAACCGCACAGGGTAAAAAAATAACTACGTCGACCTTCTAACATCTTGCTGTCGGCGTAACATGGTGTGGGTAGAGAGAATGAACTGGATGCTGCAGGCGTGTGCTTCATAATGATCAGATTCGCGCACATGTCACCCATCGCCACGAAGATCAGTGGGTAACCTGCATCCACCCGTTCAGTTCTCCTCTATGGGTGTGAATAGTGAACTGTGCGGGTGGAAGATGAGCGGAGATTAGAGGTGTTTGACTATCACTGCCCGAGGACCGTCCTTCGAGTAAAGTACACTGAGTTCCTTCCAAGGAAACAGTCCGTACTCGCTGCGACAACATCGCAAGGATATCCCAGACCATGGAAAAAAAGACGACTAGGGTGGTTGAGACACATTCTTCGTTGTCAACTTCACGAGCTCATTGTTACTGCCCTTGAACCGAAACTGTTATCCAATTGGAAACATTGAAGAGGGATTCGGATCAAAACCTGGCAGGACTCAATCTGCCAGGACATAGAAAAGGTTCTTGGACCTTCGCTATAGGGTCTCATGTGCTGGCAAGGAGAAGGGATTGAAGTGTCCAAGACTACTGACAAGGATCGTCTAGGAGTACCGTTCGGGACTTCATCAAGGCCAGCTAGATCAGTCATGATCGCAGTCGCAACAAGTATAAGTACCAATGCTTGTTAACTCGCGTTCAGGAATCCAAGCTTCCAGAACCACCTATCTGCTAGCCAAAACTCGGGTGTGCCTTCCACTGAAAACAATGCGATTATTTATTTTCGGGAGTCCATAAAATTTTGTCATGTGTCGTGGCCTGTTAAGTACTAAATCTCTGTGGTGATGGCTCCACTCACTTTGATGGTCTTCCCCATCGAAGACAACGGAGGACGGACCATTACTCATGGACCTCAACTCCTTGGACATCCGCTGTTCTCCCTTTACCCTGGTTTGGGCTTGCCAGTGTGATATAAGCAGTAAGGTGACTTGGAGTCAAAGATGGCCCTTGGAAAAATCCATAAATCGTCCGCACCTGCTCTGGCTTATGCTGGGTCTAGCAGGAAGCAACAATGTTCGCTGGTCTGCATGCCCCTAAATAACAGCAGCGTGCATTTAATAGGCAGAACCCCAGTAGTCTTTAGAGAAGTGCACTGTGAAACGCATCGCACTGGGAGAGTGTTTGACAGGGGAAGGGTTCATTCTATGAGACAGAATGAGAGGAAGGGTAGGACTTCTTACCGCAGGCGTTTGGAGGCCCGTCAGTTTTGGGTAGACGTCGCTGTCAAAGAAGCGGTGCAAAACGGCGGATTGAGCGTAGATGCCAGATATGGGCGGCTGCTGACTACTGCCGTCCAGGACCAGGTGACGAACGGGCTGCTTCTTACTTGAATCGGTGCCATCTGTGTCATCAGCTTGTCCGTAGTCTTCAAGCCTGAGCAGGAGAGGAAATATAATGTCAGCTAGTTCTAATTAGGGTTAGCTCTATTACTGGTAAGAAACATGAACACTTAGGAGGTTTTAACGGAACGAAGCATAGTGACCGCCATAAACTATCAAGCATTGTTAACACAAAACTACCTAAGGGGCTTTTAGTGGCCATAAAATTGTAGGTACAGTAGTCGCCGGCTATTAAGCCCACCTCGGGCCCAGACCAAATTGGGCTCAATAAGCGGTGGGCGCATTAACCGGAGAGTCCTAGTTCTTGATTAGCAAACGCAGGATAGGCACTATACATTACATTACATACGTACTGTATCATTACTTGAAATAGCAGTGTGAATGCATTTAGGAAAAATTAGAAATAACAATGAACAGGATTGGGTTTATTGAAAAATTTTCAAGCAGTATAAGAAATACTAAGAGTTTGTTAAGAAAAATAAACTTTTCCCGATAATCCCCTATGTTCCGGAGACGTAAAAAATACAGTAGTCGCGGGCTATTAAGCCCACCTAGGGCCCAGACCAAATTGGGCTTGATAAGCGGCGGGCGCAATAACCGGAGAGTCTTAGTTCTTGATTAGCAAACGCAGGATGGGCACTATACATTACATACGCACACTATTATGTGTAGAGCTTGGTTATGTACAAGAAAAGAATGCTGTTTGTCTGTGTTTTCGAGACCTAGGGAGGCTAGCCAGACGACCTCGGTATGCTTTGGGGTCACGCCTGTCGGCATCGTCTAGCGTGAGCCTGAACGCGTTGCTCCCTTTTTTATGTGTGTGTGTGTCCCCAGCGCGGCGGTTCGGGTGCGTTAGCCTTTTGCGCCTGCGGCTTTCTCGTGGTAGGGATTTGTATTTTTCACCCCTCATGTCTGCTGCTGTCTGAAAAGGGTGTCGCCAAATTTAACTTGAAAAATGAAAACAAATCGCATCCGGCAAATTGGGCTTATTAGCCAGCGGATTTTGCTATTTAAAATGCCGTCCCAAGCATAATACGCGGCTGGGCTTATTAGCCGTGGGCTTAATAGCCAGCGGCTACTGTAATCCTAAATTAGTCCGAACACACCGTGGGGTTTTGTACTTTGACTGAAGTTGTTGCCAGCAAATATCATAAGTTCAAAATGCTTTTATCAGTTATACATATTCCACGGACTTTAACCGTACTAGTATCGCGCGATTCCGTACAGTTTACTTAACAAAACCGCCTATTCACCTCACCTAACTGTCTAACGCGTTTTGTGGTCAAACATTTAATTGCTAGTTAGTCAGTGTCAATTAATATTTAACTACGGTAGAAGTGATCAAAAATACTAAATTAAAGAAGCTTATATTTGTTTCAGTGTAGTAAATAGAATAATATCCATCAATATAAAGTCCTGTTGCTCCGGATACTGATGCCAATTGAAAGAAATTCAACCTTATCTTGGTGGAATTTAGCGGAAAAAGGGAAAATCGACCATATATAGCCGGAATTTAACGAAAAGGAGTGAAAGTCGGGTTACTGGACATGTAAAAGTAGGTTATTGTTATAATTCAAAGGCGAACAGGTCCTCTAAATACAGTCCTACCCTTTATCTAGTCTCATGCAGCCGCGTAAACATCGGACTGCCCTCATCAGAATTTAAGCAAACTTCCCTGTCGAATGCGCGGCCATACGTTACATGAGGAGCTCAGGAGCCTAATAAACCAAGTTTTTATCCATTCATATTCGAAGAGTGTGCTTGTAGCGCTCTGGGGACGACCCTAATAGCAATGCGCGCGTTATCGTACTACGTAAACGCGAGCTATACGCGAGCTTGATTGTCATTGGTTGGGATAATTACGTAATCGATAGATGATTGGCTTATCGATTTTGCATGCTCTCGTGCGCGGTGGCCACCATCGTGACGTGTCGCAATCTGTTGATAAGACGCACAAGTAAGCTCTCTTTACTGTGACTGTAAATCCGGCAAGCCTGTTTTTTTCTGTTTCCTTCAGAATGTGGAAGCCACCATCACAGAGAACAATACGAAGACGCGCTTTGTGTGGTTATCTTGAAGATTTAGGCCAAATTGAGCAGGCAACAAGGGAAATGACGAGATTTTCCAACTATGTTGACTCTTCTTGCAGTTCTTCATCTGAAGATTCAGACTACAGCATATCATCATGGGAGGAAGATTGTAGTTCTTTTGGGACTACCGAATTTCTTCAAGAAGCAGGTTCCCATAAAAATACAGTGGTATATGACCATTTTGTTCGTTCCTTTTAATAAAACAGATTAACGGTAGACGCAAAATATGCCAACCATGGCATCAATGTGGCACTTGTGATCTTTTGCAAATTGTGCTCAGTTGAATTAGTTTCATAGAGCGGCTGCATTCAAAAACGATCAAACCAGCTTGGCTACGCACTCTGATTACTCAGCCAAAAATTAGGACGATGCGTCGTGGTTTTAGAAACACCTGAAACTAGAACTTATTAACATAATTATTCACTTACTGACTGCACTTATCTGAAGCTCCACTTTGTGGTCTACTAAGGTAAAACAAGCCTGTGTTCAATGGCAAGCATTTACAGTATGTCGAATGCTTAACATCAGTCAACAGTAGCGCCAGTATAGAACATAACAGACGTGAATGTCATCGAATATGGTTTACAACAAGCTTGCTATTGTAGATTATTTGTTCGAAACACACCGTACTTTTTGACAAAGTCCTGGTAAACTTCTGTTGAAAAGAGTCCACGAGGAAGAAAATGCACGACCAGGCTGACACCAGCAACGGTTCCTCTGTTCTTCTTCTCAGAATCAGCCTCAGTGGAGGTGGACAGAGCGTCGGAGATGTCTGGATTCTTGAGGAATCGAGAAACGTAGGAGGAGTCGGGACAATCGACGACTAAAAGGCATTTCAATAAGACATTTCTACTGAATTTTAGCCAAGGGATATCGCCAAATAATTAATATTTTAGGAATTTATACACCTCTCACGAATGATACTGAAGTCAAACTTCATGGCGATTAACAAGTTAGGTTATTTTCGTAATTTCCATTGCAATCTTGGTGGTCCTGATCAATCATTTAGCATTTGTAGACTACTGACTGTAGGCAGCTGATGAATATTACGTGGTCGATCCGCAGATATGGAAGTAACAATTACATGTCGGGCTCACAACAGCACACGAAAACCTTATCCTTTTGTAATATGGGAACGGTGGCAATACGGGTTAAATGGGTGGAGATATCAGGAGCAAGAAAAAATTGCTTAAAAAGTAGAGCGTGTAAAAACAGAAAATAATATAAACGTTTGTGCGTGATAATTACGATGAGATATACAACCAATGGGCGAAAATAATTACCTGAAGGGGATACAATGGCATATCGACTCTATATCGAATCTTAGAGATTGAAGGAAATTCATTTTTAGAGATGCACAAAAGCCTCTACGCCAAAAAGTAACCGCATGTCACCAAAAGAATGAAAGCGCAAGGACTGCGTCGTACTTGGGAAGCAGCTGATGTCAAAGTAGCAAAAACGCATACCTACTACTACGAAATAAGTAGATGGTTATGCTAAATAGTTGTGAGCCCGAAACGTAACTGGGTTTCAAATCAAATATTCACATTGGACAGACTCCAAAAATATTTATTCTGACTGATAAAATCCATATTCATACCAAAATTAAAAGCTCTAAAAGTTTTTCTATGAAACAAAAGTGTTTGTCACTGACCCAAAATGTTTTGAGGTGTGGGCGCACTAGTTGTGACATCCGATGGTGCAATCTAAAAAAAACATGAGTGGAGTTGATCAAAAGTCTAGATTAAGATCAGTTAGAGGAGGAGTTTTTAAAAACAAATGACGTTTACCGTACGACCGTCCTCCAATACCAGTGGTTCGCCTTCCGTCAGTTTTCTAATGGCGGGAGATCGCATAACAGTCCTGTAAGCGGAAAAACAAAAAAACAGGTCATCTAGTGTGAGGTCCAGACTGGCGGTCGCATTAACAAAGTCTGCCCTAAATGGGAACTTACGGAGGGATGCCATGCGCAATGCACTTTGCGGGATCCAGTTTATTGTTTAAGCGAAAGGCCTGAAGCGTGAAAAATTTGGGGGGTAGGAAGAGACGCTTACTTGAAATAAGTATGCGTAGACGGCTTTGTCCGGTTTGTCCAGGTGCGGACGTTTGGCAGCTAAAAAGAATCGACGTAGATGGAAGAATTCCAAATGAAACAGTGTCGCCATACAACAGTTACGCATAAATCACTGAAAAGGCATAAGATTAGTCGACAAAACATAAATGTGAGGGGTGGGCAATGTTTTTACGCAACGGAAAGCGAATATTCGTAAATTTTTTAAATGTTTGCATAAAATTGCACTCGATGCTTACCTGGTTCATCTGTAGCAGGATTTGATATCTCAAAGGCTGTTATTCGGAAATCTTGGTCGATGAAAGGCTGGTTTAAAATATCACTCTGCACTAGATTAACAAGGAAAAAGGTTTGCTGAAGAGTTTACAAAACCAGGGGAATTTCATCAAGCGGAAAAAGTTCCAAGCAGGTAAGAATAGCATGGCTCTTAAAAGTACAAATGAACAAAAAAGGACAGAAGTGTCTCTTACGGTCTCCTTACGTCTTAGCGAGTCTGTGACATTAGAGGCCGCTTACGTTCCTCAAAATTATCTATGAGATTGTGATGCGTCGAGCGAATCGGACACGTAGACTAGCAAAATCAGTTTCTATTAACTGAAAGTTGCGCACACGATTTCGAAGACCGCATAATTTGTTACTTCATTTTGCTGAGTGCAGTAATGTTGGATCCATCGATTGAGTTTGACTATCACGACAACGCCCGAACTTCGGTTTCCAGAAAACAGAGTATGTTCTGAGCGAGGCAGAATCCGACCATAAGATTTTCGGGCGATGCATTATTTTATATGAACAAACTGATATGAGGTTTTTTTGTGAATTTTTAATTGAGGTAGGTAGTGATGACGTTGAATAAAATGCCTGCACTCGCCTCTTGTTCAAGTTAATTTCATCAAAACCATTACATATTATTCAGCAGATGACACCTTATTTTCTAAATACGAAAGGCTACTCTTTGATTGGTGTGCAAGGCAAGTGAGGATTTATGTTTGCTCGGTTCTCAGTGTTTCAGTTACAACTTAACGATTTTACATACATACTTTGCGCCCGAAAAAGATTTGTTTAGGCTCGGACGGAGTAAAATATTGGTAATCCCACTTCTTACATTGGCATACGTTAACCCTTAATGTGAGCGAGCTTTAGAAGTTGTTGGAAATCTTAGTTTAGTATATGTGAAATTTTAATGATACTTGTCACAGTGAATAAACGTGCGTTGGGGTAAGAAAACACCGATATTTCTACAGTAAAATATAACTTGCCGACATCAGTTGTGTTTGCATCAGCAAAATGTCGAGTAAGTTTCATAAGCTCCGCCTGAAAGTTAAGTTATTAAAGAATAATAAGAAATAAAGGCAGCGTAAGATACACCTAGATAAGATGTGATACTACGGAAAGAGCCATCTGGTTATCAAGTTGGAAGCAAATATGGTAAAATTCAGCCGAGTTCAACATCATAAGATATGTTATGCAGGATCGTTTCATCATTTTTCTAAAGCAAGAACGTTTCTGCGGTGATCTCACGTGTTTAAGAACACGTTTTTCCAGAGATGGGAGGATCTTTGATGTGATATATACTTCACTGTAAGGTTATACAACTTTTATTATCAATACATCGACGAACCTAGTAGACGTGTTTCGTGGACCATTACGCATCTTACACCAATGGCCTTGGCGCACCTACTCGTTTGTAAATACCGTATTTATCCACGTACCGAGTACTGCACAGATAGATTAATTAAAACGGTTTTTACGAAGAATACCAAAACTTACTCATTACCTGAAAAAATCTACTGTAGTTTCGAATTGAAAAACGGGCGCATTATTCACATTAACAATGCTAATGAGTGACTCCTCTACCACTTGACACCACTAAAGGACGATTTGATATTCCGGGTAGTTAGCATCACTAATGTTTGTTCAGTCACAGACAAATGTGACTTATAATCAAAAAAACCTAGCAGCCATGAGGTACGTTAAACATTCACGTCCTCTAAGATAGTGATAGTAGCATTTGTCTGTATCTTCTCGGTAAGGAAGTTCTCAGGTAATTAAATAGAACCAGGGCCTCGGTAATAACTAAACTCGACCTACCTATCGGATATGGAAAAAAATTGACACCCAGTACTAAAAGTGATCGCGGTATCAAATGATGAAAATACAGCGAAAAGGTAACTTAAGTTTTGTTGCATGGATACAGTTGTTTCTGCTGTGCACATTCATCCGTCCGATAAAGGCTTTCACAATATTTACCTGATATACAGAGCTGGAATTTTCTATAGCCCTGTGATATCAAGCGGGATTTCTTAATATATGCTTTTAAATCTCAGGTGGACATGTGATTATCAGTGCCGTATTGAGAGGTCTCGAATGTGCTAAGAAGTTTTATCTGCGGCATATTGATCAATATGTGGTCTTAACACGAAAGATATCTGTTTTTCAAATTAAATCCAAAAAAATTGTGATGAACTTGCCCCATTTGGCGGACCATGAACAAACATTTTCTTGACGCCAGCTGCCCGAACTGTAAGTGCGACCCCCAAAAGGCCGGAAAAGTAGTCCCAAGTCATCCTCGTAAAGAATGCGTGTTGGATACGAGAGGCCTTAGACCTAGCACCATGTTTAAAACCGGATAATAAACTACCGATGCTCCGTAATGATCCGCTGTGTTCCCTCACCACAATTGACAAGGTAGCGCGTGGTGTCTGTACATATGAGAAGGCTTTTAGGCGTGCCATCTCTACCAGAGCCAATAACGGAGACATGCATTAAGGAGGTAGGAGGCATTTTTAAGATAAGTTTCGGACGCAGATGTTGTAATTTGAAGATTATGTTCATTAGATTAACAGTTCATATTCCCGTCGGCACTAGAATATAAATCCTCGCGACAGATTTATCTATCGCTCCTTTACTTAGATGTGTTAAAAGCAAGTCTTTTTGACTTATTCACTCGTCGACCAGAGCAGATGAATTATTTGGGTTGATATTTCCTTATTCCTCCATCTCTCTACGTTTAATGAGTATTCAACTTTGAGAAGTAGTCTTCTTGGCAGGAATTTTCCATGGGGTTGTGGTTGAGGGGCTTGGTAGTTATGTAAACAGTGTTATTAGGTAATAATCAAACCATCTTCTTAACAGTACGCTTCTATCCAGTAATAGTATTTGAAGATGTTGAAAATAAAATGAAACACTGTATTGTTTTTCATAAAGACTGAAATGTTTCTTTGTGCAGACAGAAATGTGTGTGGGCTCTTGGCCCTACTTACGTGTTGTTTAAATTTATCAATAACCAAGTTTGTTAAAACTAAATACAACACTTTGACTCACACTTTCGGTTTTGACGCGTGCTAGCAACTATCTTGCTAATCACTCTCCACAGCTCAATTCTCTCCTCACCTGCCGCTGTTTATTTTGCCCTTCAACGACACCTCTCTGGTGATCACTCTCGGGCTCCAGGAGAATCCAGCGACAATTCGCAAACGAGTTTTCTCCCCATTTGGCAACTCACAGCCCAACGAACTTGGATCCAGTCCTCGCAGAGTTATCCTTTGGCAAGTCGACTACTTGACTACTGCCGACTAGGATCGTGAAGGATCTAAGTGAGTTGTATCATTTCTAATCTTCATCGTCAATCTCTTTACTGGACTTTACAACTTTTCCACTAGAATAGTCTGGTAAATCCCTTATTAGCAGTTTGTCTACCCTCGAAAGTTTTCATCGCGTATTTGCTAAGACGTTTTGTATATTTGTAGTGATAAAGCCACTACATGTGTCACCCGAAAACACCAATGCAAGGGGCTGCAAATGGCACATGACGGTTGTACAGCCTAAACCAAAGCAGAACAACATAAGATAGCCCTCCTCGAAAGATGATGTCTGGCAAACAACGAACATGTTTGATGGAAAACCCTTGTTTGTCACGCGACTTCCCTTAGTCTACCTTGCCCTACATGTGATGAAACGTTAACAGAAAAGCGAGCTCTGCTGGGGCACTGGTCTTCTCATTGTTTACCATGCCCCCTGTTCATTACTGTTATTGGTGATTTTACCAGATAGGCCGTCAGGTTTGGCAAAAATCAGGTTAAATATGGGGTTGCTGGCCTTGTGCGTATGGTATTCGTGGTGAATTCAGAGGAACTCACAAAGTCGGACTACGCAAAAATTAAAACTTTGGCTTGCATAAAAAACGCGAATTGCATGTGTTTGCCTCAATAAGCATACTGCAGATTAACATCTAAATAGTTGTTCATAATTGCGCACAGTGTGAGTTATAGTGCCCAGACATCATGCGGGCTAAATCGAATTACACTAGTAAAAATGGTGTGACGAATTCCTACCTATTTATATGTAAATAGTTGATAGGTCAGATGCAACGCAGAAACTTTTGAAAATTCTCGCAATTTACGTGGTTCTTTAGCGCTCCCTATCTACAAGCAAGCATCAAAATATGTTAGGCTGCTGAACGAACTACGGGATCTTGACGCCTAACCTCCAACCATCAACTCACTGTGCTAAAACCGCAAATAAGGCTATGCACATCCTAGGAGCGATCAAAAGCTCTGTCCTCTAATTTAACGAGGACCTTTTTGGACGAGTCTTCGGAATATTTGTTCGGCCGATGTTAGAGTACTGCGGGCAGGCGTGGTGCCTCTGGATAAATAAACTTTACGCAATGCTTGAGAAAGTCCAAAGAAGGGCGACCAAGCTAGTCAGCAGCTTAGGCGCTCTCCCAGATAGATATGCCCAATCGTTTTCGTCTCTATTATAGGATATACAGAAGAGATATAATCATGGTGTTTAAACTCGTCATGGGACTAGACTGTGCTCTTCAGATAGCTGACTTCTTTGAACTCGCACAAACGATGCATCTACGCGCTCATCAATGCAAACTGAGGTAACACCATGCCAAACTAGAAGTGTATGCCAACTTTTACCCCCACCGGGTCACTGAAGCTCGGAATAACCTTCCTTTCTCAGTTGTTCTTGCTAAAAGCGTCGCCGCATTTAAAAGAAGGCCTTATTTTACTTTACTTGCTGGTCATACATTTGGTAGACAACAACGGTCTACACAATGTATGTGTGACTTTGAACGACAAGCATGACCTGACAGCACATATCTGTTAGAAGGGTTTTCAGAGACTCTGCCTATCTCCCTTATATATACTGAATTATAAGCCATATTTAAATTGCCAACCAGGTGCTTCCATTCAAAAGTGTGACTAGGTCAGCGGAGCCTGGCAGTAGATGGCAGTTGGCGTTAGAATGGTATTTATGCCAGTGAAAAAATACCAGCCAAGATACAAATCAAAACATTCGGCTTCTTATCAGCAACGATATGAGCAACCCAAGCAGAATAGGACACAGGTGTAAGAACTCCAATTTCCTCCATGCGCTTCAGTTTAGCATCGGCAATTTGCAAGGCTGCGTACGGAAATTGTTTCCTTGGGCAGAGGTGCAGAATGGCTTGCGTGTGTTTTCAACTGCCCAGGTCGTTCTTGAACACCGGAACAAACTGTTGCACAAGTTTTTTGATGGATTCTCAAGTACAGCAAGTATGCCACAATAAATTGGCACTTGACTACAAATATGGCGGACCGGCATATTACATGTATATTGAGTATTTTAAGAGTAGCAGGCAAGAAATGCCCTTGAGGACCCTATTAGTGTAACGCAAACAAGGTTATTCCTACAGTTAATGTGCAGTCGGGGAGCATATATGATATCATAGCAGAATTTCGAGTGAATTTTCACGGAAAATAATGAAAACGGTCTAAAGCCAGAAAAATTGTTCACAGTGCTGGCAGTAGGAAATCGTGTTGTAAAAGTCGCCTTTTGTCAAAGAAAATCACATCAAGTCTTCTTTTAAATTCCGCAATTGTGTCAGCGGAAACCGTATTGCTTTGTAGCAAGTTCCAAGACTGGACCACACGTTGACTGAAGAAATATTTTCGGAGGTCTAATAGGGTGCGTTCGTTTGTGACCTTGTAAGGATGGCCACGCAGGTGAGTAGTGGTGGCTAATTGGATGAAATCCTCCAATTTTAGTGAGGAAATGTGGCCCCGGATTATCCGGAATGTCCAGAGCAGGCTGCACTAAACATTCCTGTGAGACAAAGGAAAAAGGTCAAGTTTTATCAATCTCTCCTGATATGGTAAGTCCCTGAGACCGTGGACAATCTTTGTCGCCCTGCATTGCACTTGTTCAAGAAGCTTCACATCTTTCTTCAACCACGGTGTCCAAACTGGCATTCCGTATTCAAGATGTGGTCTCACAAAGGTGCCAAATATTTTTCCGAAGAGTTCAGGTGGAAAGATTTTGAGCGCTCGTCTGATCCAGTGTAATGTACTAGTTGCCTTCTGGACGGACGTTTTTCAGTGTTCTGTTTGCAACAAGTTCGCGGTTGTCCATATACCCAGATCTTTGTGTGTCTCAACCTCGTTTAATGCGGTACCATTGATAAAATAACTGTGTTTAGGTGGCACTTTTCGCCCCAGGCTTATGTGTAGAACAAGACACTTGGATACGTTAAAGTTAAGAAGCCTCGTGGACGACCAGATAACCAGTTTATCAATGTTCGACTGAAGTCTCTTTGCGTCGTCGGCGCACCTAATTTCAGCCCATATTTTTATGTCATCCGCAAACATGACAGCTGCGCAATCAAGCTCATTGAGACAGTCATTTACATAAATCAGGAACAGCAGCGGACCCAAAACTGAGCCTTGTGGTACACCAATCTCGACCATTGTCCATTCTGAGGTTGAGTTTCCGACAATGACCCTCTGTTCTCTGAGGAACAAGAAACTACTGATCCATTTATACATTTTTCCTTGGATTCCCACGTCTCAAATCTTCTACAGAAGAAGCCTGTGTGGTACACTATCGAAGGCCTTTTGAAGTCGAAGAATATAACATCAATTGGATAGCCTTTATCAGTGTCCTTTGTCCACTTCTCCTGTGAGTAAAGAGCACTCGTGAGGCAAGAGCGTCGTGGGCGAAAGCCGTGCTGTCCATCACATAGTATTTTGTTGCTTTCGAGGAAATACATTAAATGCTTCTTAATAATGCGCTCCATTGCTTTGCACGCAATGCAAGTTAAACTGACAGGACGGTCATTTGCGCAATCAAGTGGCGAACCTCCCTTATAGATCGGGGTGACGTTTGCCCACTTCCATTCTTCTGGGAGTTCGACTTCGTCAAAAGATTTCTAGAAGATGGCAGCCAGGGGTTTGCATAGTTTTTTAGCTAATTCTCTTAGTGCTAGTGCAGCAATTTTGTCCAGCCCAGGTGATTTGGCAGACTTAAGTTGGAGTAATTCAGCCCTGACAGTGTTGTGCAAAAACTCTAGGTCCTCTATTTTGGGCAATAAGGAGGCGGGTAAGGGTGCAGTTATCGGTCGATGAGCGGACGGACCGTCAGCAAAAGTTGTAGGTTCTCGGGTGTAGACGGATTCAAAGAAATCGGAGAGGAGGGAGGCTTTCATCTGGTCTTCGGTCACCAGTTGTCTATCGGCTGATCTAAGGGCAGGGATCAGTTCCTGAGATCTCTTCGTGCTTCGTATGTAACCGTACAAGATCTTGGGGTGTTCCATTTCAGTTGAGGCCAGTAAGTTGAATTTAGACTAATTGATGTAGCAAGTAGCAGGGATATTAGTATTTGGTAGTTGGCCCATTTCAGAGAGTGTTGACTATTATTTTAAAATGACGATATGCTGGTGGATATAAATTTATCTACCGATGTGGTTGCTCATGAAGAGCAGCATTTATCAACTTTGTATTTATTTTTCCACAGCACTAAGTTTGCAATGACCCTGCCCTCCGGGTATAAAATATATATATATTTATTTATTTTATTTGATGAAAATTGCTGAATAACATAAGCCGCTTCAAATTTGTCTGAGGATAATCGTTTTATAAGCATTCTACACCACTATTTTTTGCATGAGGGTTGTAAAATATCCTTAGGGCATCATGTAGGATGATGACGGCAGGTGGTATTTCAACACGGGCGCCGAAATCTAATAAACTGTGTCGATACTCTTAGACTATCATCAAAAGTGATAGACACTGATTTAAATGATTGATTGAACATTAGTCGTAATATCAGTGACTGCAATTTCCGATATGATGTCAGAGAATCGCTCCCCACTATATGGAATCGACAATATGATCAGTGTCAGGCAGTCTAGCCTATGGTAGTGCGTGCCAATGGGACGGAGACGCTCTAAGTCGTATACGGTCCAAGTTATAATGTGCAGGCCTAAAGTTAACGTATGCTTGCCACATTTTCTTTTGTTATTAATAGGTACCTGAACTTGACACTTATAATTTGAAAGTGGCACTATACTGTTTCACTGTCTTGTCTAGTTCTACAAAACCCTTATATGTTTGCTTTTTATTCGAACAAAGATTAGTTCACTCTTGATATATGTCTATAAGTTGACTTGACTTCGTCAAGAGTTAGGTTAAATTATCCTTCCCGGTTAAGAGTACTGGTCTCTGGGCAGCACCCAGGATGCTAACTTCAGATAAGATGAACATCTTTTCTAACTTAGTTATGTCTGTTGATACCTAAAAGCCACCTTTTAACGAGGATGTACAATGATATATTGCCCCGGCTGCGGATACAATTACCACGGTATCGTTCGGAACAGATACAGTAAAAAAAGCCCTGAAACAACTACAGCGCCACTTAATCGCCTGGTCCAGATTGCAATTCAGCGAAACTTCTGAATGAGCTCGCAGAAAAACTGGCCTCCCAACTTTCCAAAATCTTCGAAAGTTCGATCAAGAAGGGAGCCCTGCCTACTGACTGGAAGCTGGCCAACATAACCCTTATTAATAGAGGAGAGAGAACGTCGTCTAACAGCTTTAGTCCTGTTAATCTGACAAGTATTTGGTACAACCTAATGAAGACAGTATTAAAAACTGAAATAATGAGACACATTGAGAAGAACAACTTGCTGAGCACAACGCAAAGTGGGCACCGAAGCTGCCGATCTTGATTTACTTACTTGTAAAGCTGGATGAATTCTTTGGAAATGGGTTCGTCGGTCTATGCGCTCTACATTGATTTCAAAAAGGCATTCGACAAGCTTCAGTAGAGACGATTAATATGAAAGCTGCATAAAATAAGTGTGACTGGAAATCTACTGAAATCGTTAGTTGACTTTTTAACAGGCAAGCGTAAGCGTGTTTTTATTGGAGGCACCAAAACGGAATGGAAAACCGTTTCCTGTGGGCTTTCGCAGGGAAGCATTCCAAAACCCATTCGGTTTCTGGTATTTGTGAACAACTGCCTTGATTGCCTCAATTTTGAGAAAGTCAGGTTTGCAGACGATCTAGAGATTTGGAAGTCAATCAAAAACTCGAAGGATGGATAGACCTTACTAATGACTTGGTTCGCTTGCAAAATGGGTATGAAAACTGGTTACCGCAGCTCCGTTTCAGCAAATGCCTATTCATCTGCCTACTGTCTAGTATCAGAATGATGGTGCCATTTGATTATGACAACTGGATCGGAGGTCACCATTTCGGGCAACTAAACGAACTACGGGATCTATGTGTATTTATGACGCTAAACTTCAAACCGCACGGTGCTTAAACGACAAAGATGGCCATAAGTATGCCAAAAGTGATCAGAGTATGCTTTTTATGACCCATGCCTAGTTCTTCTCATCAGCACGAGAGGCCGTCAGAAAGACGGTGAGAAGACCAGTCTTCCAGACAGGGAGTCTACTCAGATAAGAGTACGGTACAGAGCGTCGATGCAAGTCAGCGCAAGTCAAGTCAAATACAAGGTGCACGTACTTCATAGGGAACGCGAGAGACAGTGTCCGACAATAAACCAATCAGGATTGAACAGACAAGACTGGTTCAGGACAGGTGACTCTCGTGACGCCATTGAGTGCGTTGACGCACCATGGGATGCACGGCGTCCGAACACCTCCCCTGCAAATCGGTCAGTACCGCTTATTCCTTGGATCAACCTGCTTGTGCTGCGGACTTTGGCGAGCACGATTAGTCCGGCGTGTTGTGGGCGGTCTCAGGTCTACGGGTGCGGGGCCAGGAACTGGTTTCAAAAGCGGTTCATCCAAAAAGGCTGCAGAATTCGGTTAGGGAACTGACTGGTCCGCTGGAATAGCAAAGGTTTCCACCAGGATGTCGAGAGTTAGTGAAACGCCTGATTAAGGTCCGGTTGGGGTGCTGCACTGCCACCGTCAGATCTGATTGTGGTGACTCAACCACGTGTCATCGCAAAGAGAAACGTCAAACAGGATGCTGCCTCTGTGCGCTGTTATTGTCCCCTCAATCCAGTCTTGAAACCCTGCTCGGTAGTCACGAACAAAGACCAGTGTTCCGACAGATAGTTTGCAACGGGAGACAGATGGAAGTGGCTGTAGGGACGGCAGATTAGTAGGCAGCAGCGCATGAAACTTTTTTCGAAGTTTCCGGCCCAGTAAGGATTCAGCGGGTAAGACACCACCAGGAGACGCCATGTTAGGTGTGGTCCTGTAGGAGAACAGGAAGGCCTAGAGTATCTTCTCTGTAGCCTACTCCCCACGAGCTGTCACAAGGGCTCGCTTTAAGTTGTCGACAAAGCGTTCCGCCTGACCGTCAGAATGGGGCTGGTAGGGCGGAAAGCGCAGATGCTGGATGTGGTGTTGGCAGCAGATGTCCTCAAAATCAGGTGAGGCAAATTGCAAGCGACCTCAGGACATCCGGTAGGCCGTGTTGGCTCAAAAGGCGCCATAAGAAGGCGATATTGGCAGAGGTGGTTGCCGGCTGCAGCGGTGCAATCTCGAGCCACTTTGAGTAGGTATCAGCTACGACAAGGTAAGTGATACCGTCGAATGGGCCAGCGAAATCGAGGTGCACACGAGACCAAGGCCTAACCGGAGTTTGCCATGGATCTGGCGGTTAAGGAACAGGAATTTTGGTATCCTGGGAAATGCCGTTGTCGGGGACTGCAAGTATAGCCGGAGTCTGCACTTGATTGCAAACAAGGCGGAATGGCAACTGAACGGCGCTTGGCGTTGGAATTGGCGGGGGCGGACTTGTGTGCGCAAGGTGAGGGTCGGCAGAACTAATCACGGTGCCTCACCTGGTTACACTTCTGGCAGCCATGTTGCCAAAATGTGCAGTCCCGATGGAACTGATACGCGCCACAGTGCCGACAAGGGGCAGGCGGGGATGCCGCCTTGGGGCTGGCTTGGGAGATGGCTTGGGGCCGTGAAACTGAAGGTGGTTTAGCTACGGCGACCGCATTCACCAAGCCAGTCGAAGAAGTGCCTCAGATCATGGCTGAATCATGCTTGAGGTTGATAAGTGCTTGACACTCGGCAGCCAGTTCTTGGAGGGTACCTGAGCTGCCCTGTCGCACGTGGGACAGAAGACGCGTCCGGATGTCACCATCCTTGAGGGACTGTAGGCCGCAAATGAAGATAAGGCATTCAAACTGGTCTTCGGTTAGAGAGCCGAGTTGAAAACGCCCACACTCTCCATTCACATAACGGCAGACGTGATGAAATCATCAGATTCCCATTTGCACAGCAATGGAAACACTGGAATCGGGTGTTAAACAATAAAGACTGCCCACCAAAAATCTGTGACAACGTCTTCAGCGTGTCCACGAAGGAAATGTCGCTTGGATTCTTGGGCAAAATGAAGTAAGTGTAGCGTTCGTGCTCGGCAGGACACCATTTGCGAAGGAGGAGTCTTACCTTCAATGCGTCTTCCTGGGCAGCCAGATCACCAGAGAATATAATAATAATAATTTGT
Organism: Ligula intestinalis; assembly: GCA_036362985.1. Taxonomy (NCBI): domain Eukaryota; kingdom Metazoa; phylum Platyhelminthes; class Cestoda; order Diphyllobothriidea; family Diphyllobothriidae; genus Ligula; species Ligula intestinalis. The sequence continues at coordinate 58,940,790 of JAYGXS010000005.1, forward strand.
ATATTTAAGGCCCAAGGGGCCATGTCGTTAAAAACTTAGTGCTATCGTAAAAGTAAAAATAATAATGACAAACAGTCATTTTTTATAAAATAATTGTCATCGGCAGTAAAAAAACTCCTAAATCGGTGGATGAGTTCAGCGGGTCACCGATTTTCAAAAAACTATAGGAGAAAAAACTGCCTTAATAGGTAACATGGTTTGATGTGGTTAGACTAGAACCTGATATTGAGGGTTTGGGACGTTTGTGGTCATGGGGAAAAATAATATATCGTTGAGTTAAGAAGGGGTCATCCGAGGCAACAGGAGAAGACAATATAAGTCAAGGCAACATCACCGAGATGCGACCCACCTGACTCCAGAGCCCATCGAAAAGTTGGCGATAACCATTAATAGCGACATCGAAGACCACAGCGAAGGTTGCAAAAACGGAGATGAGTTCGCAGCCCTTGGAAATGATGCTTGACTCTGCTTAAAATGCCAGGAGGACCCTTTTCAAAATCTACAACTTGCGTGTTTGGATTATTAATAACAGGTGGTCCGAGTGGACTTTTAGGTCAAGTCCTCGGCTTGCCTACAGACAATGAACGCCCGCGATTTGCGCGCGCCTAGAAGGGACACCAGCCAGCTAGGAGGAAGTCGTGCGCACCTCCCTGCTAGGTCACGCAATGCGACCAGGACCAAGGGTCCAGATGGCCAATCAAGCCCCTGGGCAAATTAGGGCACAATCTGATTGGTCGCTTCTATAATCTTCCATATCATATAGTCCCTGTCAAGGGACACAATAAACGACTTCATTTCCCTGACGATCTTGTTCGTTGTTCTCCTTGCTGAGCTGACACAAAGAGACTGGGCGGCACAAATAATAGCCTCGTTTACTCATTACAACAATTGGCGACGCAAAACTCACTCTGGCTATCTCTGCGGAACAACTGCTAGATATCATGCAACAAAAGCAAGCTCAGTTTGAAGCAGCTCAACTGAAAATTGCATAATCAATGATGCAGAAGTTCAGCCTGCATTTCCCCGCTCCAGAATCCTCTGCGAAACAGTCCACGATTGCAAACACAGCTGCTGCCGCCATCACCGAGTTTTATCATGATCCTGACTTCTGCGTGATATTTGAGGCTTGATTTAAGCGATGGGAAGCTATCTTCCGCATGGAATTTGCCACATCTGATGATGCTTAGGTGCACCTGCTATTATGCAAACTGGGCACCAAAGAGCACGAGCGGTAAACGGATATCATTCTACCAAAAAAA
>JAYGXS010000005.1:58942058-58970982 GCA_036362985.1 Ligula intestinalis
CTCACCGGGTTACTGAAGAATGGAATAAACTTCCTTCCTCAGTTGTTCTTGCTGAAAGAGATGACGCATTTAAAAGAAGACTCAATCTTACCTTACTTGCTGGCCGTACATTTGGTAGACAGCAGCGATTTATAGAATGTGCACATGTGGCTTTGAAACACATTTATGACAAGACAGCATCTATCTAAAAATAGGGTCTTCAAAGGCTCTTCCTATCTCCCTTTCATATACTGAATTATAGGGAATCGTGCACGTGGTGGAATATTTCTAAGGGCATCTGAAGTCTATTACGCTAAAGGTTCACTCAGGAAACTTGCTTCTGGTTTAACGACTGATGTTGATTTGACGGTTAACAAATTTTCACCTTAGCTCAGTTTATTTAAGGAAATACCATGAGCCTTTGGGTACTCCATTATCAACGCAAAGTTCGGAATGAATATTTGTTAGCACCACGAAGGCACTATCTAACCAAAGTTAGTTTAGAAAAAACAATTGACGATATGCGCAGATATGATATCCAAATTTATACGAAAGTCAGCAGAAATTGCCCTTTTAGGGCAATATTTGGCAATGTTTTGCAACTACTGATGAACTAGAAAATAAGCAGTTAAATAATGCATACACTGAAAATGGAGGCGAAGTGAGTAGGAGAAAAAAGACTGCTAAGGAAAAGGAGGTAGGGGTATAGAGTACAATAGTGGTACAGAATGTGGTAATTCAATATGGTTATACAGTGGAATCCGGTTAATATGGACACATCCGTTCCAGGCCAACTATCCATATTAACCGGTTGTCCGCATTAAGCAAACTGAGCCCAAACCAGTCGTTTCTACGTATAAAAAACAGAATTTTTCATTTGACTGAAGTTTTATTGAAAGAACATGCTCAGTTTTGATTGATTTGTTGGAAAATTTTCTCTTAAAGCTCCATTAAAGTTCTTTATCACAGTGTCAAAATTCCCCACATCAAAACCTTGTTGTCGATGCCCCGTTTCGAGTACGGCCAATGCCACCCTCATTTCTTTTGATGTGACTGGGGGCAGGGCAGGGGGAGTGGGAATAGCCTTGATGACGTATTGGCGGCCTCCTTCGATAACTGCACCTTCCAACTGTGGCGAACAGGACGCGGGAATTCCCCGCCGCGGGCGATTTGGACTGGATTTTTGACAAAATCTGTGGGTCGACCGACCGGTTGACAGCTTGGTGCTGTCCAAATTAAGCGGCGGCTGTCCAGATTAACCGGAGGATTTTACTATGGAGAAATTCCGTTCCTGGCCAACTGCCACATTAAGCGGTTGTCCACATTAACCGTCTCCACATTAACCGGACTCCACTGTAGTTAGATCGTGGACGCTTTTGTGCAAATTTAGTGCAGTGTAGGAGGAAATCCTGTAGGTTGCATAGGATACTTCTTAAAATGGCCATTTTTTCGCAGCTAGGTTGATGTCTAGATTGCGAAATTGCACCATTTTTTTTAAATTGACCATTTGGATAAGTGTCTTAGTTGGCAGTGGAGACCTTGGGAACTTCGATAATTTGTAGCGTTGTATTTATCTGATTGGAAATGCTGCGCATTTCCCATGCTTGGTCTATTTGTTTTAGTTTTCGCCATCCGTTATGCTTCAACTAAACGAAGGAGAGTGTTTGCACTGCAGTTGACAGTGCAGTCTTTATTGGGGTCCCCTAGAATTAACTAAAATGACTATGCACCTACTAGTTTGCTTTTATCCGGCCTCGAAACGCCTTCTAGCGGGGTTTTCATTGCTGCTTATTTTTTACGAAACGAGCAAAGATAAATTAATTTACTCTACAGTAGAATCATCATTGGTAGCGTCCCCTGAATAATGTATGGAGCTAAGAATTATTTGTACTCAGAGCACCAAAATAACCATGCCCAGTGCCGTTTTGGAGGAGAAGAGAAAGAAATGAGTAGCAAACGTGCATTATCTAGAGAAGACATTGGGCGGTCAGAAGCTCCACTGTGCGGCAAGCCCTAAGACTGGGCGCATCTGCTCTTGAGATTATGTGGACATGAACGAAGGAATTTGATTAAATAATGAGTCACTGACTACTTAAGCGTTTGATTGGCTGGAAGCAGTTCGTTGGCAGCTGTTATAAACTGGTGCATAAGGTTTATGGGTGCAGTCCGGCAGCTGTAACCATGTGAACATGTAAACTCTTGCTCCGCGTTGATGTCAAAATTGGAAGGCGCTGCAGTAACAAGTATGCGATGAACTTAAACGAGTGTCAGCAAAAGTACTCGTTCTCTTTATTGAGAAGCATCATCTATTACGTCTTCTTGACGGTTTTGACTGTCTCTAGCAGCCACGCGTACGTCAACACCAATGATAACAACTATCAAGGCAGAAGTAGAGGATAAAAAATTTACAGTCCTTAACAAGGAATTTATCAAGCCAAGAGCAAAGGGAGAAGGGATGAGGCTGTGATGCTATATTATTTACGGGGGAGGATATTCATTTGGCCTCAGGATTGAGCTGAAACACCAACGCGGCAAAAGAGGGGGGGCTCAAAGCATTTGAGGTCAGTGGTGGTGACAGCTGTAATCGGACCAGAGGGGGAGGCAAAAGCAAGTATCTCTTAAACTAATTGTCTTTTCATGCTGTAGGGGGAGGGGGAACACTATGGGGAGAGGTGATTAAAAGGCAAGAGAGCCGAACGGGGATGGGGACAGTATTCAAGTACCACTTAAAGGGTGCTTTTGCGGGGACTAGGTTTAACACACCGTGCATTCCAAATGGTCATCAAGAACTGAATGCTTGGACGAAGGAACCGTGGACACGCAGTTAAGTGGACGATGGAACAGCCCGTAAGAGGGAGATAATTGTAATGGGGTCTGGCAGGGAGTCAATCGAAATGAACGGGGAGAATTTCCAACTTTTTCAACGGGAAATAACATAATACAGTGGAGTCCGGTTAATGTGGACAGTTGGCCAGGAACGGAGGTGACACATTAACCTGACTCCACTGTATTACAAGTAATTTACAAGTTATCTTCAAGTTAGTAGTTTGGGATGCATGTTCTTTTAACTTAAAATAATTGGAGAACCATCATCACGCATCTGTCGCAATAAAATCACAAACGCACAATATTTCATTATAATTGTGAGCTTAACGTACACTTCTAATTGACATGGAAATTGCATTGAGAACGCTAAAGTGAGGCCGTGCTAGGGCAGATAAACTACAAGTAAAACCAGATTCGGTGGATTAATTTTCTTGCAAAAATTAATAATGTTCATAAAACTACATTGTTTTTCAGAAAATAACGCAACTGTATCACGACCAGTACGCTAAAGTATCATAGGAAATTAAAGCCTTTGCTATGCGTGACTGGTATATAGACTTAGCTTGGCCAAAAAATATGAACGTTTTTTTTATAAACAATGTCCGGGCAGAACGCATAATGGATGTGTTGGGGACTAAGCACCATTCTGTGTTTTATCCCAAATTTATTTTGTTTAAACTATCTCGATAAAGTCACACAACGGGAAAACCGGGATGGATGATTAGCTTTTTTGATTTCCTCAGAAATGCACGGTGTTAATTATTTAATAGGCGAAGTTGCCGGGAAACTGTATTTTTATATATTCTTCATATATTTTTAGCGCCGATTATCTTCACCAAAGACAACGAGAAGCTGGTTGGAAGAGCGTGAGCATTCGGCCATCTCTGGGTGATTGCAATCGTAAGGTGAGTTACAAAGTATTTTTCTAATTTTATCGGAAAGAATAGGGTAATTATATCGGAAAAAATTCCGAAATCCCTCCATGATGTTCCTGAACTGAGAAAGACTATTACAAGTTTACAAAATGTAACTTAGGTCGCTCAAACCTAATGAATGCATAGGTTGTCAGTGATGATTTAAACTACGAACGGTGTCAGCGACTCGAGTCGATTTTTGGAAATCTCATCAGCGCAACAAGTGTAAAAAATGTCATTGTTATTTATTTTTTAGCCGTATAATGATGTTGTGGACTGTCTTCTTGGCTCAGAAAACACTCTAAAAGTAGGACTCATTCGATCATTCTATCCATTTAAGAAAACATTATCCGTGAAAAATCTCACCAGCCCCTCTGTAAAAAACGTGTCTTCACTTCGAACGCTGCCAATTAACGGTGATCAGAGGTAATGAACACCTCATACTCAGAGTTCTTTTAGATTGGAGGGAGTGGACCGCAAACTTCGAAGAAGCTTGTCCACTTCAGATAAACGACGCACAGACAGACTTATATCTTCCACATCAGCCGTCTTATGTAATGCTGTAAGTACGTTAATATTGTTCTTTTAACTGAATGCCTTATTGCTACAATTTTCGGCAAAAAAAGTTTTCAAACAAATCCTTTCGTTCTCTTTAAAGTGTATTCGACACCACTTGGAGAACAGATTCCCTATTTAAGAATTTCTTTATACCTTGCAACTGTTTGATTTTCAGTATTAAGTAACCGCTAATAACCATACGTTATCTGATTACTTGCTTTTTCAATGTACTACCTGCCTTTAAAGAAGTACTTCCCGCTTTAATTTTCCACACCTTTAAATGCACGTGATTTTAATAACATTCAACCAAACTATGGACCGAAGGTGCTGTTCTTCGCGCCCTCTTTGAGGAGTTTTTATCTCAATAGATCTGATACTCCTTTCTCTTATATTGTGTGCTGTAGAGCTTAACTCCTTATATTTGTCTGCCGAACTGCCTTTTCTCATTTTAAAAAATACACTGAAACTAACTAATTTAAAATAAGAGCGAAAATATGAACTTTTCATTTTAAATACTGCAGCTTACCTGTTATTATTACGTTTCCTTTTAGTTGGTCAAACTTAGCCTACTATCTGACGTCAATCCACAGCACAAATCATTACGGCCACTGGATGACTTGTCTGCTAGAAATTCCAAGACGAATGATAGTGATATGGACAGTTATCTTCCAGCACCCTCAGTTACGTCACTCAACACTACAAACGAAAGCACATCTGACAGAAATGAACTGCAGCATAAACGTCGAAGAAAGACTAAGAAACACAAAGCTAAAGACGGAGATTCTCTTGAGCAAACAGAACCTCGCTCAAACAAGTGGCTACGATGCCGAAGAAATTCAGTGGATCGCAGTTCTTCCGAATCCAGTTCTGCCGGAGATTCTAGCGGTTGCGAAGAAATTGGTGGTATTTTGAAGAACTACTCTCCACTTCGTATTCCAAAGCGAATGAGTCCGAAGCTGAAGATGCCTTCACTTGCGGACAAGGTTTCTAAATGCGGAGACATTTCAAACAAAGAAAAGCAAAACCTCCCCTCAAAGGTTATAAAAACCAGTCTTGATTTAGCTCTTCAGGGCACGAAGTCAAATGCATTCGTCAACGCAATGCGTCCGAAGAAATCAAAGAAAGATGATGTAATTCCGAGTAGAACATCTAACCGGAATATAAATATCGTCTTAGCAAATAAGAAATTATCCGAAATTCCAAACCTCTCCAAAAACTCAGTTCAGATGCCCCCTTTAAAATCATTACCACGAGTCCAAAGTCATCCTGCGGTGAGTACAGGATTTGTCCCTGCGAGCTTCGGCCGCCTTAATTTGAAAATTAATGTTCACGAAAAGTGACTGATCCTCGAGCGCAATTGTGGTCGCTCCAATGCACTAAGGATAATAACCAAGTTTTCTGTTTCTTTCGGTCTTTACACTCATACAGTGTACTACCATATCGGTAACTAATGTTCATTGGGACACTTTCTCTCTACTTTAAAGTATACAAGATATACAACTTTATTTGCGTCTTCTTTTTCTTCTCGTAAGCTGGGATTCAATGGTAGTACGATAACAGCTGATCTAGCAGTAGTTCTAAAATGGCGATATTTTATTTAGTTTAACAATAGTTGCTTTAACTGGGACTTAAACCGGCAACAGAATTGCTTGCACAAAACCGCAAGGGCTGTTAGCATGGCGCCTATTGCTCTTGGCATCTATTAACTCTATCTTTATAAACCGCATGTAATTAGACAACCAACCAAGTTGACTTTTGGTACCTTAATATTTCAACCGTAGTGTTGGTCATTTTACCCTGTCTGTATGTAGCTTGCTATCGTTTTAAGTCAATTTCAAAAGAGTATGATGTTGAATATTCTAAACCCTTTTGCCCTTTGGTGAAATTCCACAAACTGTATTTTACAAAATCTTTAAAATGTTGCATGGGGCACCTAACGCGTCTTAGGTCACCTCACTTTACTAGCTCGGAATAATTCAGTATATATTTCTAAGAAGCTACCGCCGAAAATATTTTTTTTATGTTGACCTTTTTAGAGATACGCTTGTTATTTTATCACAATAAACGAGGTCACTTTCACAGTTGGAACTAACAAACATAAAAGTGCCACATCATAACGATTTGATTTTTCTAAAATGTCAACACAGTACGGTTCTGCCTATTCACAAAAATGTCTAATGCTAAGGAATGGATTCCATATTTTTCTTTTAAAAACGAGAATCAGTAGGGAGAAAATAATAGTTACTTTCGTAGTGTTTTTTTGCAGCTAGAATTAACGTATACCGAGGATTGTATTTTTGCTTTGGCATGTATTTAAGCGTGGGAGCCCTGGACAAAATTACCTCTTATTACCTATAAACCATGTTTGGCTCTTTTGAACTGATGCCCCCAGCCCATAATATTCGTGCCTTTTCTTCAAACAGAAATACCAATTTGGACAAGTAAAACACGGAACTCATCTTGATCCGTTACCTTTAAAAGAATTCACAAAGAGGTTCCATCGTAATATTTTGCCGACCGACGTAAGGCCACAAACTTCTCCTTGTTTGTCTTCAAACCGCAGGTATGTAAACTACTATGCTTTAACATGGAGTTTCTTTTACTGTTTAGCCACAGCAAATATCGTTTCTTCTTGTTGTATATAGGAAACACGAATATGCAGGATTTACTGATTTTGTGCCAAGATGTGTGCTTTGCCCACCGGAAGACTGGCCTTCTGATCTATTTTTATACCTTTTTGTGCGACAAACTCCCTATTTAGTACTTGTCGTTTAGGATATCGTCATTACTCATATCAACGTGTATTTTCATTTTCCATTTTTTAAATTAACTGATGTAGTATTCTCGGGCTGAATTAGACACCACCATACTCCAAAAACAAGTACTTGAAGATAATGTCACTGGTCAAAAGGTCCTTTGTGGTGAGGAGAAAATGCAGGTTGCCTGTAGTCCCTGTAGTTTATCCTTGGTAAGTGTTTCCTTACTGAGGTAGTGGTTACGGATCTTTCAGGATATGAGGAAATTTTTGCGACGATTACGTAAGTTAGCGATCGGTTGCTAGGTAAGATTATCTTTATCGTTATTTTTCTTTAAGCTTACTTAGGAGTAGGAATAATATCGAGCATATGCATAGCTCTGTATCAGCGCGCATTTTTCTAGTCCATTAAGTGTTCACATGCTTCCGTTTGTGTCAGTACACGTTTTCAACTTGAGTGAAAACAGTGAACCCGCAGGTAAGACATTTTCCACCAAGAAAGTCCACGTTTCAACTGTGCGACAGACGGTGAGTCGTTATAATGATGTATTTTCTTCGTCAGTATCCTAACTAAGTCGCACGGAGTGTAGCTGACACTAACGACCAACAACCAAGGTTGCCTATGAAAAGGTTTGTGCCAAAGTGATTTCTGACAGTTTAAGCGTAGGCCGAGAGCCGTCTTTTTAGTGTTCCACATGTTCATTGCGAGGAAGAAGTACCTAATTTCCTTCGCTCCCTAGCTTTTTCTGGCTTCTTTTACTTGAGTTCTGAACCAGGGGTCAGAGTCCTTGTCTTATGGCCTGGACCAAAGAAGATTACTCTGCCACGAATACTTGAGGCCTCAGGAACGACACGTGTTCCCTCTCAACTAGGCTACCACTTCAACGAAAGGCTGGGTTTAAGAAGGAACTCGCTCTCCGTGCCAGCACTAGTTAATCGAATGGACATCGTTAGGAATGGCAGCGATTTTACTTACCTGCCGTCCCAGATGGCGGCTTTCGGACAGTCTTTGTTTTCAGGCCGAAAGCTTCCTCTTCAAAGCACCGAACTGGATAGGTTTAGAATGCCTCTTCTGCCTGGACCGATCGCCAGTTCGAAGGTAAGCTGAAAGTGATCTAATCGTTTTGTTGTAAGAAATTATTTTGGTTTATTATAGACACGCAACTTTCGGTAGTCGGTAAGCTTCATAAGCAACAATTGTATTCTGTGTTTCAGCATGAAATTATGATACGCAGACATAAGTCTTCTACCCTTGACGAAGAGGTATTTTTCTGAATTCTGGTGGCGATTTTTCGATATTGTTTACATTTGATAGATTGAGGATGTTAAAGCTCATGATTCTTATCCAAATTTTCACTGATTTCTCTTCTCTAACCCTTGAGCTACTGTGACAAATAGATGGTAAACTCGAGCTAAAATTAAAGTAAGCGCTGGTGGTTTTAATTTTAAAGTGAGTTAATAAAAGAGGCCACCGTTAGTACAATGGGAAAATGGTGACCTCGGGAGGACGAAACACGCACAATACGCAAAAGTTTGTTCCCGCTGCTCATACAAACATCTTCAGCATTAGATGCAAACAGAATAGAGGGGACTCATTTTGAATAATTTAAGTAGTTAATGGTCTGGTCACTGATAAACACCACTGAATGATCGTACTGACTGTTAAGAACAGTCCAAACCTACCTCAGAGGATGACAGTAAGCTTCAGCGTTTGTTATTGCTATGGGTTCGACAAAGAGCTAACTTGTCCGTCCTGCGATGTAGTTTACATTTTCTGTTCGCTGCACCCAACGGTTTCATTGGGCACATCCTTGAAGAGATCGCAGTTGTCAGGATGGGCAAAACCGCAATGGAGATCGAGGCTACAGCCCCGAGTACGGCTTCAATAAACTACAAATAGGCGTACCTAGCTGTTGGGTAAAGCAGAATTTCGTTTCACGTTGCTGGCGTGATTGCTTGAGGAACGCCGACGTTTAGATGAAACTGTATCGTCGTCTGGACGTCTGTGCTGGTGATCAGAACTAGAGGGAACTGTATTCTCCACTGAAGGAATAAGTTCTCTCACCACTTTTGTTTTAAGGGCGTTTTCGGAAATAATCTCCTAATTTAAGTTTTCTTTAAATCCTCCAGTTTATTCTCAACTTTCAAATGTTTGATAATATTCATTAATAAATAGCCCTTATTTTGGGTAGAAAATACATTGGGGAATCCATTGATTATTTTTTAAGGCAGGGTGTTTTCCTCCTAGGGCGTTTTATCGTGCGATCCGTTATGACATAGAAGGTTAATCTCACTGTCATTGAGCTTATTTTTTAGTGCTGTGTAAATTAGCAACGAAAATTACAATTGGCGTGTCCGTTTTCCATAAGCATGATAGCTGCAAGGCTTATATTGCAGGCGCCCACAGTCATTTTTCGAACCCATCTGTTCTGACCTATTTGGCAAGAGAAAGAATATTTCATAATTCTCTCGATGTTAAAGGAACTCAAAGGATTTCCGAAGAACGACGCGAAATTTGTAAAGGCCAATTTGCCAAAAATAACCTTTTCTCATCTTCCTTATTGTTTATTCTCCCTGACCTCTATCGTTTTATCAAATACTATATTTTCTTCTGCTCTCTTTACCTTTTGCATTTCCCCTTCTGTTTCCCACCATTATTTTCCTTCCCTTTACTTTTTTTGTGCTCATCTTTCTTCTTTTTGTCTGCTCCCGCTTCTTTTTCTTCGTGCTTCTAGTCTTTCTCTCGTCCCCGCTAATTTCGTACTTGTATATGGAAGAAGATTTGTCGAGCACCGTATCAAGCTGTGTATTTTCCTGAGCTTTTGAACGTTTACAAGAGTTCATCCTCAGAGATAAGAAGCAGCAAATAAAATCGGGGGGGGGGGCAATTATAGCGGGCATATCGCAGGGGGTTAAGTGAGTTATTCTCAGCAACTGCGATCTTCAGACCATGGTTACTTCGTAGCGAAGAGAATTCTATAAAGGCCAAAGTAGGAGGAATAATATATTGTGTACACAGGAACGGAGAGTATATGAACAGAAATTTGACTTGGCGAGCCTACGACCAGCAGGAGACCCAGCCGCAGTCTGAGTGCCGTTTTAGCAGCAGGCATGCAAGTGGCAGCGAGAGCGGGCATTGTCTGGTTGCCTTGAAGGTTATTAGCCGGACAAACTGCATCGACCTAGAAGTGCCTGCGTCCTATTCGCCGGCGGGAGAGACTAGCCTTTGCGGATCTGTGATTGGCTGTTGCAGATGCCGCCTTATGTGCTAACGTACGCGTTAGCAGCAGTGGGCCTTCGGACATGCTCGCCTATGTGGAGTGAATCACCACAGGCTTACGCCAATCAGCAACGAAAAAAGGAAGGGGCAACTATAGTTGTATCTGGCCTTAACGACCTCTGACAGCTGATTGGTGCATGCCCACTATAATTACTCTGCTTTTTGGTTACTGCTCCTAATCTCTGAAGATGGACTCATGTAAAGGTTCGAAAGCTCAGGACAATAAACAGCTTGATCCGGTGCTTGGCGAGTCTTCGTCCTTATCCATTCAAATACCTGGAACGTAAACTTTTTTCCTGCATTCGTGAACTTTGTGTTTGACTTACCTCTTTTGATTCTGGGGACCCTCATATCCCATCTGCACGTAATTTTTAGGCAAATGCCATGCACTGGCCACACCTTGCCATGCAAAGGGCATTGGTCACCTTTTACATCACTGTGCGCAGTTACCGAAAGAGCCTGCCCAAGGCAAGGGGTCTACGTGTGCAGTCCTCGCATGATGCTGCGCCGCCACTCACACTGGTGCTCAGCGGCTGCGAAGGCAAGTCACCCAGCCTCTCCCTGCCCTTCTCCCTGCGCTACCGCCTGATGCATGAGAAACGCAGCCTCCTGTCCTCGCACGCCACCAGCACGAGCGCCACTCCGACGCCGCGCTCTAGCAGGCTCAGCGGTCGTCGAGCACAGCAGCGTCTGGAGAGTTTGGAAGACGAGGCTCTGGACCTATTCGACGCGGAGACCCTGCATATAGACAAGTTCGGTTTCACATGCGACCGGCTCGGCTCAGTCTCAAGCCTAGAGGTGACGCCGGCGGACGCTGCCATCGCCTCCAGTAAGATTTTGATTGGAATTCAAGGGGTTTTTTTTTGAAAAAGCTGGCTTTTGCACCATCAATGTCCTCCTTTACTTCAACTCTTGGCACAATAATTATCATTTAAAAAAATTAAAATCCTATTTGGAGCAGAGCATCTCACTTCAAGGCTATATTACCAGAAACCGTTCCGTAGGGGGCCTATTCAGGTGTGCTTGGCGTAAACAGTTTACCTTACTGGTATTTCGCTAAATAATGACATATAGGAGATGTGATTACTGGGACAAGAATTGTATTCGCCTGAAGTTTCACAATCCATGCGTGGATCAGGGGCAATATTAAAAGGACATAAATTTAACCTTACCAGTGACTTTTTCGCAACGAACTAGCTCAACCAGCCCGACAAAATCCATGGTAGCCCTTTATGGCCTAGTTGGCTGCCCTATGGGGCGGTCAAAAATATCAGCTCAAGCTAAACCGCACACACTAACTTCGTCCTTTCTAATTTCTGAAGTCAACGAGCTCCATTGCTTTGAAATGGAAGGGGCTTTTGACAGAGTTTGATTTTGCGCAATCAAAGCTCTCCTTAGCTTCTACTCCCGCCGCAATCATTATCATTTGAAAAAATTAAAATCCTGCTTGGAGCACCGCATCTAGCCTCGAGGCTAAACTATCAGGTGCCTTTCTGTCGGAGGCCTAGTCATATGAACTTCGGGTCGACCATTTACCTTACTGGTATTCCCTTAAATAAGAACAAAAATGTCACTTGAAAAGACGCAGGTATGATCACACTGGGACAAGAATTTTAAGGTAAGACTGTCTTATAGGACCGTCCAAGTATCTATTCCCCCAGCCCAACTTTCTTACGGAATTGGTGGTTACAAATTTAGTTCTTGGTTAACGAGTGTTAACAAAAAGGCATTTACGTCGAAAGTGACCAAAAATATTCAATTAAAGCCACTTATCCTTGTTTTAATGAGCTAAATAGAATCAACTCCATCAACATAAACTCCTGTCGCTGGGGCTACCGATACCTATTGATGGAAATTTGACCTTATTTCGGCGGAAGTTAAGGAAAAAAGGGTAATTTGACCTTATAATGGCGGAAAGAAAGGAAGTCGGGCTACTGTTAAATTTAAAATAGCTTATTATTATAGGTCAAAGGCAAATAGGACCTATAAGGACAGTCCTATCGAATTTTATGTGCCTGACGATTCGATATCCGTCGTAGATCCATCCGCAGAGAAAATAGCAGAAACGGGTAATTCATGTGCAGGGAGTCGCAGTATTTACAAGATACAGTTGCTATTCTGCTGCGTAATTATGACAATTAACGGCTCCCTCTATCGATGAGAGAGGATAGCGCTTGTACGCTAATTGCTTGATGGCCGGCGTGCGGATCGTGCATAGCTGAACCGTCAACATCCGTGGTGGACTTGGACGGGATGATTGGTCAGCCACCTGAATCCCTGGGGTTGGTTTTAGGAGATATGTTGGCCTGTGCGTTTCCTGAGTGGGCGAATTGCCTTGGCCAAAATGAGCCTTAGTACCGAATGCGGGTTGAGCAGGTCATTACACTTGTTTATTGATTGGGGACTCGCGAACCATGACTCAAGTAACTCGCGACTCAAACAATTGTCACCTCTCGCGAGAATCTCGGGCTTATCAAACTTGAATGTGTGGCCAAGTCTCGTCGAATGAGCCATGAGTTTAGAATCACCATTCTTTCTCCGCCCTGCTGCCGCGTGTTGGATAGTTTGTGTCTTGAGAAGCCTTCCATTTTCTCCGACATAGTTGCTTTGTTCACAACTGCACCATATCCTATAAACGACCCTATATGGTTCTTGTCATGGCAAGGATTCATTTGTTTTCATTATCTGACGTCCTATGGTTGCCTCCGGTCTGTGTGCAACTATAATTCCAAATAGTGCGAGAAGGCGACCAACAGACTGCGAACGGAATTGTTCGCAAACAATTGGGTTCGGTGCCATTTTGTCACCCGTTTCGTTTGCGCATACAGCGGTTGATGATCTTGCGCGGGTAGCCGTTTTTTTTCAACATCCGTTGGAGATAGTACAGTTCTGAGAAGAAGAGGAATTTTCTGCTTCACTGAAATGCGTCTCAACACGCCGGTAAAGCCTCCTTACTTTACTAGCGACTAACTATCAGTGAACTAACTCAACCAGCTCGATGAACTTAATGGTAGCCCTTTGCGGCCTATTTAGCTACTCTATGAGGCGGTCAACATGATGAGCTCAACCTAAACCGCACACACATACACACACACACACCAACTTCGTGCCGTCTAATGTCAGAAGTCAACGAGCTTTATGAGCAGATTTATCGTCTACATAGGACAGGTTGCCATGAGTTGGCAGTTAAGGATTTCTTATAGGTCTTCTGCCTCTCGCTCACATGGTACTCGAGAAATCACGTGATCACAGTGCGCCAGTATCCAGACCAGGCGCGGCGAGCACATGCGCCCGCATGCCCGGCTAACAGCTCCATCGACTGACACTGACTGGCACCCCCCACCCCACCGACTGGACACTTATTTGATTGCGCCCACATTACCCTAACCGACAGATAGACACACGCGCGTGCAAGCAGCTCCAGAATGGGCCGCGCGTTGGGGGTTCTACCCACCGCTAAGCTTCTGTATATAATACACTACTCCTTCTGGTGTCTTTCCCGTGGTGCAATGGCAGAGTGTTGAACTCCATGACCAAAGATCCCGGGTTTGAATCTCGGGGATCCACACAGATAATTGAGTATGACTGGCTGATGAAGTCAGAAATAGTAATTTCGGTCTCCCTTTTCTGTTCATTAGTTGTGACGTTTGATTGCTGTCCAAATATATAGTTCGATGGGTATGTTATCCGTAAATGTGAAAGAAAAAAGCTTTCATTCTAACACAAACTCGGGGGATTTGGCTTACTTTGGTGATTCCTATATACTATCCTCACCTGAAGCAACAAAATAAAAACTCCTCCGATGAGGGTAGCAATAGAGTTCAGCATGCCCCGAGTGAACTAACCAAAACGTTTTAAGAACACGTCACGCGTTTTATGGGCCATACTGCAATAAAACTGCATAATTTGGCGAACAGTGTTTCGTTCGTTATAAATTACACCCCATAATCATCACCTATCAAATTCTTTTAAATGTGAGACCGCATTAAATTTCATAATACCAGTTATGTTGTAGCCGATGCCCAACACTACTTTGTCCGACGTCCTTGTTTAAGGCCAGCTGCCTCAAGATCATCCACTGTCGCAGTGAGCGCTTTCACACGCGCTGATCTACAGACCGTTGACCTATTTTCACACACGCGCGTCCAGGTATTTGCGACCGCCCAGGCACCACTTCAAAATGTCCCTTTCCCTCAGCCTCGGCCGACAGAGCCTAGGCCACCAGACATCACACCCCTCGGGTATGTCACACACACACACCAATCGGAGAACACTCGAACCTACTCCGAAATCCAACTGCCACCACTGTCTCGTTCTCTCTTAGGCACGACGGGACGCAGTCAGAACTAGCCCTGGTTTCGCCAGTGGCCACTGCCGCCTACGACAGCAATTGGGAGTTCTGTACACAATAAATTTCTCTCACATGTGTATTCACCTCTTTACCTACCACCTGGGATTTGGCCTGATGAGTGTACTTATCTAAGCACAACCATTGGTTAGACTGCTCCAATGCCTCTGTCCAAAATTATAATATATTTGGCTCGCCCCGCCACCTTGATAAATAATGCGTCGATATATATCGATCTCGCAAGATTGAACCTCTCCTAATGACCGGGGTTTCGGAACCTTCTAAATGCCATTCGGCCACCGATTGCAAAAACTTTCTACAAATAGGGATCCCGTCTTGTTTTTCGCAAACCTATTAGGACATTACACTGTACGGTTTATCATTTCCTTTCTGTGCGGATTTGTGACAAAGAGTTTATGGCGATTTCGTATGATCGTTCTCTCTGTTTTGCAGTGGAATGTTCAAAGTCACCACTTAAGTGTGTTCAATTTAGAAACACACCTAAGGAATAGCTCTAAAGAGAAATTCTATTTAAGACTTTGAGTTGACGATTTTAAAGAAACATGAGGCCGCCCGCTCCTCACAAAAAGTATTTTTGTGGAGACTCTATTCTGCTAGACCTTATGAATTTCCGCAATGTGGATTTGTATAAAGGAGGCGTTTGACTATTCCTGCCACCTATTTCAATGTACTAGGTACCCAGCGGATTTCATTAGGGACTGCCCATGGAACGCTAGTTTTGATTAAGACTTCACTTGATAATTTTTCTCGATCTCAAGCAAGAAACTGGCCTAGTAGCTCTTTTGCGTTTTTTTCTCGTTGTAAATATTCAGCCGAGGTTATTTAATTTTCTGATAAAAGAGGAGAAATATGTATTTTTCTCTCTATTCCATTGTTAGCCGATGAAGATTGGTTCATACGGTCTTTTACAATCGAGGACAGGGAAAATAGGACGCAGCAACACTTTGAATGCAATCAATGGCTCATCTCAAAAACACGTCGATTCATTTTGGACCGACCAATGACACCGCCACAAGCTAAAGATAAATGCTCCCAGTTCCCAACGCCGCGGTTCTCTGACACGAGAAATTCCTCACGTCTCTTCTACCCAACTAGTCAGCGCAGAATGGATCAGTACAGTGGTGATGAGTCTGTCCTCTTCTCCGCGCGTAGCGAAAAGATTTTCCAGCACATCTACCATGTGGAGCCGAGGATATTTAATGAAGAGATGGAGAGCCCTGTGGAGGTCTTCCCTACACCCGACTGGTGTGAACAGATTTGCACTCTGAACCTGAAACTGCTCGTGACAGTTCATCGCCAGTACGCGATCAACCTGCTGGAAAGTGGCCACACAATAACGGAACGGTTGGTAGGTCTGGAGGGCAAGTACCTTCAAGCCTGTCAGACTCAACTCCCGTTAGATAACGGCGCACAAACAGCTACCCGCGAGCTGCTGCAACCTGTGTATTCCCTGGAAAATATTCAGCGGCCCAAGTTTGAGGTGCTGGATATTGATACGATAGAAATACAACTGAACATTCGGAAATTCCCGTGTGTTAGCCTACCACAGTGCAGAGAAATGCAGTTGCTGAGGACAATCTTTGTTTCCTCCAATCTGCCTGCTGCCGTCACAACTTGTTGTTTGGAGGATATTACCACGTATGTTTTTTTTCAGCGATTTGAACTTAATTTATTCGTCCTTGAAAATCTCTGAAAACTAGCTGAACCTACATAGTGCACGACGAGAAACCCACTTATGAGTCGAGTCCCTCGAAATTTTATCCTAGTCGAATTAAATTATCGAGATATATTCTAGTTCAGCGAAAATTCCCATTTCTACGATTGAAAAGTCGTGTTGGCAAACGATCGTTTTCGGTCATTCATCGTCAGGCCAGTACATGACATGGGGAATAAAATTTGTAAATTAATTACAGCGATTATATAATCGTAAAATTTAGGGAGGGGGGAAGGGGAGGAAAAGGGTGAGGGTAATTAAGCAGCTGAGTTTTCCCTCGTCTCCTGAAGGCGGGCGCCTGCGCGGGTAGGACGCTGGTTGCCATGCCCAGATGAGACAGAGGGGATGTTCTCGCGGTCCGCGGATTGAGTTCTGTATGTCAGCCGCGCAGCTTGCGCTTGACTATTCTCCGTAGCTTCGTCTTCTTTGGCTTCAGTAGGTGTTGGATTTCTGCGTGCAGTCGGCCAAGGGAGGCCGGTGGCTTGAACCAGCGCCTTTTGACAGCATAGCATGGGTTTTGCTAGCCGGATTGCCACTGCTTCTGCTGTGGCTAACACCCGTTTGCGCAGGCCTTTGGAGTAGTGCGTTGGCGTGCGGTATATGACCCGAAAGGCTTCACTCGCGTCGGCGTTGAATCGAGCCATCTTGTCTGTGTAAGTGGACGTCCAGGAAAGCGAGTTCCTCGTTCGCCTCTGTTTTCACTGTAAATGTGAGTGCTGTGTGGGCGGTATTAAATTTTTGGTTGGTTTTGCTGTAATTCAAGTCAAATATCAAGCGTTTCCAACTGTCGCTCGTTTAGACAATTTCTTTATTCGAACAAGGTGAAGATCACGAGTTGAGCAGAATTTAATGACGTCATAAAGTTTCATGACCCCTCATTCAGCTACAGACGATCATTGTCTATTAATACGGTAAATTAACTATCCAATTAAGTGTCAGCCTCGAAGAGTGAAACATGATAGGTAAGGGGAGTAGAAACAATTAGTCATAGATGTGGACGCATGGTGAAGGGTGGAGGATGGGGGAGGTAATTGTCAGAGCATGGCAGTTCGTGTTAGTGCATGATCATGGAAGCCTGTAGGATGTGGTTAAAGGGGGGGCAGGGCCAGGGTAGCAGTCGGTCCTAAGACTGACGAGGAGGCGTTAGCGGGAACAAGTTTATCGATCGTTACCACGGTAATGCGAGTTTGATCACCTAGCCCAGCTGCTTATAGAGTTCTGGCTTTCTTCTCCGTATTACAGCAGTCTCCGCCAAACGTAGGAGACGCCCTATCGTCGCCCGAAGTACGACCTTAAATGCAGTCGTTTGGTCGGCTGTATGGCCAGTGTCCACTAAGGGCTTCGTGATTGAACTCAATGTTAATCAGCTCTCTCCCGTTTTTATCAAAGAGGACAAAGATAGACGGTCGGCAGTTCCATTTTATTCAGAACGACGTCTGTCTACGTCTGTTTTTTTCTATTTAAAAGAAAAAAACTATTAAGTTGGCGTGCCAACTCGAAAAGTAGCAGTTGCTTCTGCTTTCTAAGTTAGACAGCATTTCTGACTGCTGGGCGGACCACTGTGTTGGCGCAGAGACGCTGTTTTAGAAAAAACATGTGAAGTCTTCTTTCAAAAGGACTAAGAATAACTAAAATGTCCAAAACTGTGCCTTCACATACCTTTTTCCAGGAAGGAAGGAAAACGATAATGTGACCATTTCGTGTTTCTTTTATAGGCTAAAATTTGTATCATATAATCTACCAATCACTTTCATTTCTGTAAATTGAGCATTTAGATATTGTCCTGTTTTCAAAGTGCTTTAAATGGGGAATAAATCACGTTGAGAAGAAGAAGACTCGATCGCTGGGACAATATGTTTATTCGCCTGAGGCCGGTGGCTTGAACCAGCGCCTTTTGACAGCATAGCATGGGTTTTGCTAGCCGGATTGCCACTGCTTCTGCTGTGGCTAACACCCGTTTGTGCAGTCCTTTGGAGAAGTGCGTTGGCGTGCGGTATATGATCCGAAAGGCTTCACTCGCGTCCACTTGGTGGTTTGTATCAATTAGGTGGGCGAGGATTGAGCTTGAGGTCGGTCTATTCTCCCCTCTGCTGAGCCAAGCTGGTATGTGCTCGCGCATTCTCTTCTCCAGACGTCGCGTTGTTCGGCCAATATAGCCCGCTCCACAGGAACAGGTGAACGAATAGATGCACATAGATGTGGCCTGAAACGGTAGTCTGTCCTTACCTCCCATTCGTAGAAGGGGAGAGTTAGTGAAGAGAACCCGCAAGTTTGCAGCCGGGAAGGCATTCATAACCGCTGTCCTCCGGCGCCTTCTTACTAGTTCACTCGTTGCGTCTCCAATAAACGGCAGTCTTATAAATAGATCTTTCTTTTTCACCGTTTCAATTGCGACCTTTGGGGCACGTTCCTTGATGTTCTGAAGGATGAACCGTTCCGGATAACCGTTTTCTTGGAGTGTGTCCTTTAGTTGCTGCAATTCTACTTCCACTATTTCAGGAGAGCAGATACGGCGTATTCTGGCTGCCATTCCCTGGACTAAGTTCCGTTTGACGTTAAGGGGGATGAAACTGTGAAAATTTACGTATTGCCCAGTCCAGGTTTTCTTTCTAAATAGTCGGCGTTGTATCGAGCCATCTTCTTGTCTGTGTAAGAGGTTGTCTAGGAAAGCGAGTTCCTCGTTCGCCTCTGTTTCTACTGTAAATGTGAGTGCTTTGTGGGCGGTATTAAATGTTTGGACTAGACCATCGATATCAGCGGTCTTCTTTGTCAGGCAGAAGATGTCGTCCACATATCGACCATAGAACTTAAGGTCATTGATAGTGTCTTTGAGCTTCGTTTCCTCGATCTTGCCCATGAAGACATTTGCCAGGAATGGTCCAAGTGGTGAGCCCATGGCCACTCCGTCAATTTGCCTGTAGAGCCGGCCATTACAGATAAACTGTACATTTTGTGTACAGCATGTCAGTAGATCTTTCAGCCGCTCCACTGTCATCCCTATATGGTAGTGTGTTTCCCGTATGAATTCGCATAGATATTCTATGGTTTCAACTACCAGGACGTTGGTGAACAGTGAGGATACATCTAATGACAGCATCATCGTTTCGCCAATATTAGCATCCTTGACAGCATCCACGAATTCAAACGTGTCTTTCAGGCTTCTTGGGTACAAACGGCTCTGAAGTGGTTTTAACTTTTCGGCAAGCCATTTTGCCACGGCCTGGTACGGTGAGTTTCTCATGTCTAAGATCGGACGGAGTGGCACATCTTGTTTATGGATTTTCGGGAGGCCATACATTCTTGGTATTGCAGTACCAACCGGCCTTAGTTCCTCCAGCTCCTTGTCTGATAAACGTCCTTTGTGCAGCTCTTTTAGTAACTTTGTCAGTTTGTCTTCAACAGCTTCAGTCCTGTCCTTGTCTTTATCGGATTGTGAAAATTTTGTGCGATTTGATAATATTTCTTCAAGTTTTGTCACATAATCTTTCTTGTCCATCAAAACAATCCCCGAACCCTTGTCCGGTCTTGTAATTAATATGTTTTCATTTCAGCGCAGTTCCTTGAGACTATCGAGATGAGCCTTGGTCAGGGGGCCTATGGATTTTGGAGCCTTTCTTAAGTAGTCTTTTTAGCTGGTAACGGTTTCTGGACGCAGTTAAAGCATTTCCAGTCTAAAGTTTGGCACTTTTGCACCAGTTATAACTTTATCGCGTGAGCCTATTTTCATGGATTGCATCTCTTCTATTGCACGCGGTGATCAACCTTATTATGACGCGGAAGGCTGTCACGAGTTATAATTAAACAGTTTCGATTAATACGCTTGTGTGCTCATTGCATGAACCAAGTCATCACCATCGCAAATAATAATGAAGGGTTGGGACAGAGCTTATGCGTCTTCTATGACTGCATGATTTAAATACGAGGAGTTCGGGTCATCGCTGTGCTCCTTAACTCTCCCACAGTGGTGGTTTTTATAACTGCAGCTGAAGATTCATCTTTTTAATTTGCCAATGTGTGAAAAAAGTGCTTTTTGGCGCCACTCGGCGTCTCTTTAAAGTATTTCAGTGTAATACCACCAAATGCAACGGAATAATTGCAGTGTTTTCTCACATTTAAAGTAGTGGTCAGTAGTATGGTTTAGTAACGGAAAATAATATCATCACAGGGCAGAGTTTTAGGTATCCTCACGAAAAGAAGAGGAGTTCGCATGATGATAAGCCAAAAGCCACGTTTCAGTCA
This sequence comes from Ligula intestinalis, assembly GCA_036362985.1. Classification (NCBI taxonomy): domain Eukaryota; kingdom Metazoa; phylum Platyhelminthes; class Cestoda; order Diphyllobothriidea; family Diphyllobothriidae; genus Ligula; species Ligula intestinalis. The sequence continues at coordinate 58,962,693 of JAYGXS010000005.1, forward strand.
TGACATTAGCTGTTTTACAAGTAAATTGCTTCTATCTAGGGGTTTGGAATTCAGGCTTGACTCGACGCTCATAACAATGGCCACCAAGTAGAACACGCAATTGTACAGAGGGACCGTTCGGCCTCTGAATCATCCAAATCTCTCACTCACACATCTACTACTCTTTCCTCGTCAACTTTATAGTCCATTTTACCGCTGATGTGTTAACCTCACGAGGAATTTTATATCGCACGTGTGTGAATTGCATTTCCTCCAATTTCTTGGAGTAAAGCTTAAGTCGCAAACTGGGTTGCTTGATAAACTGTTGATAATTGTACCACCTTCTAGATTTTGCTCCATCTCGACGACTGCCAGTCAGATCGGTAGTCGTTGCTGCAATCGCACGGAGTCCATCGGGGAGATGGAGCCCGGTCCCTTGACTTACACCGTCTCCCCGGTCGCCTTTCACGCAGACGACTGCACCCTCTATTCTGTGGTTTCCTACGATAGGATTGCCCATCTGCCAGACTGTATGGGAGTGAATAGCGTCCAACCGTCGGGAGACGCACTGTATGACGAGGAGGCCGAGGAGGAGGAGTTGGTATTCCACAAATACTGCTCCCCGACAGTCAGCCCGCAGCCCTATATCCGGTCACCAAAGGAGTCGACCTCTATCTACCACATCAGTCCTTTGCCTTTGCTGACTACGCAGACGGCAGTAGAGACTAATGTTATGAACAATAAGCCTGATGAGTGGGCATCCCTGACACCGGCAATGGAAGAGCAGGAACAGGTGTTTGTATTGCAAGTGACGGATCGACTTGAACTCTCGCTCCAGCAAAGATGTGCGGTTCGTAGCGACATTGCAATTGTACGAGTCGGCACTCTGCGTGATCTCATGGCTCCGATTGCCCAGGTGAATACCTTTAAAATTATGTTCCTTTTTTAGCAACTTTTTCTGCGTTTTCGCCTACTTCTGGTAATTACGGCAGCATAAACCTTGAAGGCACAGTATGGACCAAGGCAGTGGTGTTGGAAAGCTGATAGACATCAAAAATAATCCGAATCTAATTTGCTTTCTGAGGTTTTTCCATTTCTGTATCTCTAATTATTCCACACACACTCCCATCTACCCCCATAACGAATCCCCACTGACTGCTTTGAACAACTTTCATAAAATGTGTGGGGCTTTTTGAAGGTCACTTATTCTGCAAAGTATTATCGTGAAAACCAGTTAAGTTATGAGTGTAAGTGAATGTTCGAGTTCCGGAGAACTCAAACAGAAACGCTGCCGAGGATATGGCGTATCCTATCATACAGCAGGGTCTTTTGGTGGTGACCAAGTGCATTGCAACGCGACTAAGTGCTGAAATTACGCACCGGCCAAAAGTTAGCATGTGCAAAAGCAATGCAAATTAGGGCATAGTTTATCCTATCTCGCGCCCAAATTTGTCCTTCAACAAACTGACCAAATGCTTATATCGTGCCTACGAGATAACAAATCACCATATGTAGCTGCTATACCTACGAAAAAGCTCAAGGATTCAACTTCGTAGCCTTCAGGATAAAATTTCATACCGGTAGCAAGAAAGGCTAATAATTGGTAGTAACCCGAGCCTTGAAAGATAACTCAGGCAATCGATCTGGCGTCTGCATACAGAGCCCTAAACAGTCATCTCCAAACTTGTGGCGCTGCTAATTCATTGACTTATGTCGCCCTTGTCCTGTTCTTACCCTCATTTCTGATGACGGACTCCTGCGCGAATTTGAAGGCTAATAAATATAAGCAAAAGGCTCCGGTACTCGACCATTTTCCTTATTCCTTACTCGTCAAACTACTTTTCGTTGAAACTTAAAGGTTATTGGAAGCATATAAGAACAGACCACACAGAATTGCCGTAACCGTCCCTGACAGTTCATTTGCCAAACTTACCAGAGACCATCACTCATTCAGAAAGGACACTGTTCAGGCTTGCGACTTTCTTAGTGTCTACATAACTCTCTCCTATCACACGCTCCGTAGACTACGTCGAAACGATCAGTTAAGAGTCTGGGCACAGTATCTGAGTAAACACTGCGCCATGTCATGTGGCGTATGCCTAGGTCACCTACCACGCATGAATAAAATCTAGATCGAGCGCGCGTCCAAACGCCTTGTCCGTTGGACCCGACACTGCCATGTATTTTACCAGTTCCAAACTTAATTGCGCACGGTGAGGTCCATAACTAGATTATTCCTCGCTTCATTAAAACTGAAAATCTACCCATTTTCATTATCCTTAAATAGGTTTCACAATATTGAGCGGTATTTGAAGCTCGTGTAAATAACAACCATGGGATTATCGGTACTCCCGCTTGAAGGCATAAGTCACACAGCAGTATAAGTAGACGGAAAATTCGCTTTCCATGACATGCTTATCTTTTGCAAGAACCCATAGTCAACAGCAAACATAAATCACCTAAGTCTGTTTTTAGAGTACGACTATTTTGGATACACGGAGAACTTTCAAAGTAGAACTGCTAGGCCTACAATTGTACGCTTATCTTTAAAACCATAGGCCATAGATATCAGACCATGTCAGCCATGCAATGTTTAAAGATGTCTGACGGTGATTATTTTCAAAAGCCGCCTAAAGCCTGCCCTTTCTGTTACTTCAGCTTATTATAGATGACACTCTGGGTTTCGATGGGACCCTGCGCACAGAATCTCCCTCCTACGAGACGGCCGCTGATTCAATAATGGAGACGGAGTACGAAAGTCTCACCTTCAGGGCCGACCGACCTCTATCCGCTAGCTCCAACTACACCTTCACACCGAATATAGAGTCTCTAAGTGTTAGCAGTCCTGCGGTCTTTGCCTCGCCCACGTCGTAGAAGGACTCAACTGTTATCTCTCCCCTCTCCCCCAAGTCCTCTTCTCTCTGTGTGTACAATCTGCATCTAGAACGAGCACACCCCTCGCGCCAGGACGACTTCAGTCTGGATCGAAGGATCTTCTATTTACACTTCATACTTGCAGGTGGCAGACTTTTATAGCCCTCTCAACCGGACATCTCGAGAGTACCTCCATCTCTCTATGTGTAGATGTTGATATCCCTCCTCAGTCATCGCTGCTGTTGCTGCTTACTGCAATCTGCCAGCTTTTCTCAGTCTGATCTGCATTTCATTCTGCTGGATCGCGATAAAACCACCGGCTTTTCCCTTTATAGCATAAGTCTTGTCTATCATAGCAGCCTTCTGAGTTCCAGCAGAGCCCGAAAATGCCCGATCATGGATGGGCTGGAAGCCCGCCTCTTCTTATCTCCTTCCCCCTGGCGCATGTAATCTTTCAGGCTCAAGCAGTAAAGGCGCTGCCACGAAACCATTTAAATTCTTTTATACCCTCTTTTTTTACAAAATAAGCCACTGTATGACAAGAAACCTTTATTTCGACGCTAAAATACCGAACAAGAAACATAACAGGGATCTAGTTTCATGTCATCCCCTGGATCTCCCAGTCTATATTTGGCTGGCAATCTGGATAAGGGCGGATTATCTTCTCAGACAAGGTCCATTAATACCCTCCATTGTTTCTGTTAAGTCAACTGGATTACTTCAAGAATATCGTTTTAGTTCAAACCAAGATCGCAGCTACTAGCGTTGCTCAGAAGAGACAGAAAAAACAGCCAATTTCCATGCTTTTCATATGCTTGGCGTCGGTCAGCAGTTGAACGTAGAAAATATTTCCAGTTAGCACACTGAGCACGTAGGAATCGATACAAATGCACTAGGGTAGTGCTTATTGGCAATGACTTCGAATGGCAATGAGGTTGCAAAATCTAGTTCTGTAAGCGCCAAAAACAATTAGATAGACACAACATTTGCCGCTGTCTGAAGATAATATTCGAAATCGTTCTCACTTAGCTTAGCTTAGTATACTACCCTTGCTAAGTGAGTAGTCATATTTTATTGATCTTTCGACACCAGCAGCTTTTCGCTCTTTTATATTTTTATTTTGTATACATGCATTTGCCAGCCATCTTGATACCAATAGGGACCTCAGAGGCCTTTGCATATCTTTCCCTTAATAAACTGATACTGCAAATGTAGGTCGCAAAGCGCGTGTCGATGCTAAAACTTGATCGAACCGACGGGAAAGCTGAAGATGCGACCTGCTGTTGTGTCATCAGCCCGAGGGTCAGCTGACTTGGTATAGTCAGCGTGTGCCTTAGGCTAGCAGAAAAGGCAAGGGCGAATCCAACGCTGTGCACCACGGAGAATTCAGGGGCCGAAAAATCGCGTTGGTTTAGAGTTTCACTGTCGTCCGGACTCCGAGGTGGATAGATTACAGAGCGTGAAGAACGCTGCGGGTTACTTCGAGAGAGGTTGAGAAGTGGGTTGTAGACATGGAAGGAGATCACGAGGAGGATTTAGTAACGATACTGCTAACAAAAATATGCCTGAAAATGAAGGACAGTGTCGGCGTTGGCATTGTTGGAGAACTGTTCTCGTAGTTCGATGGGAAACAAACTGCTGATCCATGTTGATGACCTCATCCTCATTCATAACAACTATTCCAGCAATCATGCCATACCAATAGTGGGCAACGTGTATGATAGGGAAAAGGGACACATTAAGTCTAGGGCAAATTTTAAGTTGATTAATCTCACCCAAGTTTGGCGATTTCTTATCGATTTATTCAAAGTCAAAAACTTGGTGGTGACCTAGATATAGGGGTTGACTTAGAGGAAAGGCAACACACTGTCGGACCAACACTACCGCGCATGTTTGAAGAGGATAAAGGCGATTGCCTGTGACAGCCCAGGTTGGTTTGTGCGGAGATGGCACATGGGACTGCGGAGTTGGCTTGTAGCCACTCACTCCGCACAGGCAAGACTGTGTCAAAGCTTACCGCCATCAACAAGTACATATGCACTGGCCGCCTACGCCCGTCCTAGCCAACCCGTCTGACCAATCACCTGTCAAGGCAGACCCACACAAAGGCTGCTCCGGATGCTGTGGCGATTCCTGTGGTTACTCACCTCAGACGCAGCGCTTTAGCCGGCAGTTGCGCGTCCGTCTGACAGTCAATTTACTGCCAATGCAAGCGAACATGCGTGTCCCAGGAAGCAATTGAGAAGAAGACTCGACCGCTGGGACTACGTTTATTCACCTGACGTTTCTACATCTGTCGCGGATTCATCATCAGAGACATGAGTAGCAGAAACAGGTAATGTAGGCACAGAACTCTGCAGTATTTATAGGATACAGTCATTACTGCAAACATACAGCGACAATTAACGTTAATTGCCTTATTGCGCAAGAGGTGACAATCGGGCGAGCCGAGAACTGTTTGAGTCATGGTTCACGGGTCCCGAATCCATAACCAAGTGCGACGATTTGCCCAATCCATATTCAATGCTGAGATTTAACCTGGCCAAAACAAGTCGTCATTTGAGGAACGGGCAAGCCACCGCCTCATCGGACACCAACACCGGAGAGCCAGACGTCTGAGCAATCATCACGCCCGAGCCCACCGCCCGTGATGAAAGTTCAACAGATCAGAGCCCGCGTGCTATCCAACAAACAATCCACACGCAAGAGACCATTAACGTTAATTGTCGCTGTATGCTTGCAGAAATGACTGCATCCTATAAATACTGCAAACTTCTGTGCATGCATTACCTGTTTCTGCTACTCATGTCTCTGATGATGAATCCGCGACGGATGTCAAAACGTCAGGCGAATAAACCTATTGTCTCAGCGATCGTGTCTACTTTTTCTCAGTCAATTTACTCCGGCCTATTCTTAAGTTCCTTCTTTACAGAATAAACTCCTCCTGCCAGTCTGACCGCCCATGACTTCTCTTCTCCTAAGGACCTCGCCCTACGATAGGTTCGGATAAGGGATAGAATGGAGAAGTCTTCGCGCATTTTTGGAGAAACTAAGCCAAATGTCGGCCGTGTAGAATTCCTTAGACACGATCGGCTGCAGTAAAACCGACGCTGGCATTAGAGGGGCTTATTGAAGTATCAATAGAGATCGGACTGAGCCAACACGCGCATCTCTAGCGGGCGAAGAAGGTGTCCAAAGAGCCCAATTGCCTGCAGGTGGTATGCAAGCGCTCGAATCCACTTGACCCCCCATCCTGCTCTATTTGATTCCTTTATCCGCATAGCTAGTGAGGTCGAATATTAGTGGTTTTCAGTTCAGAACGACTACGTTGTTGGTCAACTCTACAAAGTCGCCGAAAAGCCTGATTCAATTAGCTCGAGTAGTTATTTTATTCTTGAATAAACCTGTAGAAGTGCAACTCGAGAACTATCAAATCACAACTACAATAAGAGCTTTTGTTTCTGCAGTCAAATCGGTCACTCTATCGTGCCCAGTTTTTCTTCGAATTTTTAAGGCAACATCTGGGAACGCAAAGAAGATGGCAGATCTAGGGGCCGTGGTGAAGGCTTCGTTGGCCTCTGATGGCATCGATATCTCGTTGCCTCCTCACCTCTGTGTGGTAGTTGCTCTTCTTCATCGGAGTCAGTTATCACACCCGTCGTACTGGGTTTCCTATGCCTAGATGTGTTCAATTTCTTGTGTGATCCCGAAGCTCGACCTGCAGCTCCATTCGAGAAACGTACTGCAGCGTATCTTCTGTATTCTGGACTCTGGAAGGGCCAACGGTCGTCTTCATGCAAACTCAGCCTCTCCACTGCATCCACGACTCGGACTCTCCGGGGCGGCGTGGGTAGGGATTCACTTGATTCCCGATTCTCCGCGTTGTCACCAAGGCTTCGAGCAGCATTGGAAACGTTCTCCCCTGGCAGGTCCCATTTGACTAAGCTGGGAAATGTGTACCTCCTTGACGGTCGCGAAAGCCTCGATGACCGTCGGAAGCTGCGAGATATACGGGACTGCCCAAAACAAGCAAAAAACAACTTTTAACCGTGCATCCCTCTTGTCGAATTCGGAAAGTGTGAATACTGTAGAATATGAGCTTCGAGGATGCGAGAACAGACACAACATACAGAGTTTGTCTCGATTGAAGTTCACAAATGCGTCCTTGCACACTTATTTTCAGCGCTATCAATGCAAACTCTTGGAAGAAGGCTGGTTTATCTGCCTGGGCCTCGAAGATGTTCTCTTGTTTCATTTTAACTTATAATCGAAATATCCTGTTTGGTAGAGGCTGCCTATTGCAGTAGTTGGCCAATATCGAGAAACTTAAACCGAAATTCAAAAGCGCGTTTTAGATTAGACTTGATTTGTCAGATGGCTTTTTATAACGATTAACATGCAGCATAATCTGCAGATACGCCGTCGGCAAGAAATACACTATAAAAGTTCGCCATTGTTGTAATATGCGTTTATCGCGCTGAGTTTTGAAACATTTATATGCTATGGAAAATATGCATACAAATATTGCAGGGCAATTCATTTATATAGACCTCTGCATGCATTGCAATATTTTCGTCGGGCACCAAGGCAATTGCATTCGCATAAATTCTCCGGATGTTTATGAGTGTGGGTGTATTTCTTTCTACAAGCACCAATGACAACCGCTTTCTCGAGCAATTGCTATTTTTCCATGATTCTTGAAACGGTGGACTGTGACGTCGGCACCTGCAGGATCCCCCATTCCTGAACGATTTCCCTCTCGGTCATCTCGTTTTGAGCATTGACCATCTCAGCAACAACCTGCTTAGTTGTTTCCGATGTTTCTGCTCAATATTGAGCAGGAAATCCCTCTGAAGAGGATAGGCGAGACACTCAATTTGCCTTTGTATTCGACAGTCCAAAGAATTGCAAAAAACCTGAGCAAGAATGAAAATTACGAGCGAGATTTCAAAACCACTTATGAGAAGGGAAGGCCGAAACAAATATCGAAAACAACTAAGCAGCTTGTTGCTGTGATGTTCAATGATCAAAACGAGATGACCGAGAGAGAAATCGTTCAGGAATTGGGGATCCTGCGGGTGCCGACGTCACAGTCCACCGTTTCAAGAATCATGAAAAAAATCAAATACTCGAGAAAGCGGTTGTCATTGATGCCCGTAGAAAGAAATAAACCCACACTCATAAACATCCGGAGAATTTATGCGAACGCAATTGCCTTGGTGCCCGACGAAAATATTGCAATGCATACAGGGGTCTATATAAATGCATACAGGGGTCTACATAAATGCATACAGCGGTCTACATAAATGCATACAGGGGTCTACATAAATGCATACAGGAGTCTACATAAATGCATACAGGGGTCTATATTAATGCATACAGGGGTCTATATAAATGCATACAGGGGTCTATATAAATGCATACAGGGGTCTACATA
>JAYGXS010000005.1:58970992-58984294 GCA_036362985.1 Ligula intestinalis
TATAAATGCATACAGGGGTCTACATAAATGCATACAGGGGTCTATATCAATGCATACAGGGGTCGATATAAATGCATACAGGGGTCTATATAAATGCATACAGGGGTCTACATAAATGCATACAGGGGTCTATATAAATGCATGCAGGGGTCTATATAAATGCATACAGGAGGGAGTCTACATAAATGCATACAGGGGTCTATATAAATGCATTCGGGGGTCTATATAAATGCATACGGGGGTCTATATAAATGAATACCCCTGTATTTCATGCACTCCTTCTCCATCTATCTTTTACATTTTGTACTTGAAGAAGGGGTGACTGTCAGTTTAGAAGGAGTGTGCAGTTGGGAGATTGTCTAAGACCGTGAAGTGTTTATTCCTACAGCTCATTACTGCGGCTTCTGAAGAGTACAATCTGATTCCTGTCCACTGCAAAATTGTATGGTCCCAATGCAGCACCTTGCTACCTGCGTAGATTAGTGCATCATTTTCGACACGGATAGCTATGACGCGGAAGCTATGACGCAAGTGGGAACAAAGACCAGTTTTAAAATTAATGAAAGGTTGAAACAATATTTTAAAACCAAATTATACGCTTATTGAAGTAAAACAAATTGCGTAGCAGATACTTTCATACTATTTGAGTACAAAAATAATATTTTTATGTATTTTTCACCGTAACGTTTATTATTATTATTTAAAACAGCATCAAAATTTAATGAGAAAATGAATACTACTTAAGTGATACACTAATATGTGCTTATCTCACTCTATTGTATGGTTACCTCTGATGAAGAGTTCTCGACAGAATCTGAAGCGTCAGGAAAATCTCGTTACACCAATCGCATCTTCTACTTCTGAACTACTTAAGTGGTTAACTTGTGCGGAGTGAAAGTTTTGCAGACCATCGAAAAGAGGCACCATCTCGAGTAGCTGAAATATCTTGAGATTGTTCAGCATGATAAGATTACAAGCCTGACCAAATAATCCATACTATTTTAAAATACCCTTTAGTATATGAGCAAACATTTAGTAGGTTTGGGCAAATACTGTATAAGGCGCTTAACGAGATTGCATGAATGAACTATAATAGGATTCCTTATTAAACATCCCTCTTTACCCTTTAAATCTGAACAAGGTTTAGAGAATAATGTCTGGTGATCTGAAAATGTTGAACTACTTAATATTAATAGTATAATATTAATATTTACTAAAAACGTATGATAACATAGGACAGAATATTGTATAATATCTTATTATATATTATGTCTGTTATTATTAATCACTGTCAAATATTATTCTAAAAGAAATATATCATAATAATGCATTATTTGAGTTTAATATTATTATTAACTTAACCAATGATGAGTGTCTATCTGCTGACCTGAAGATCTTGTGGTAGATAATATTAACAGCTAATATCGAAACACATTAGCGCGAAACCAATAAATGAATGTTCTCCTGTGGTTCTTGTAAAATGGGTATTTGTTAAGTGGTGTGGCTTTTTAGGTCTATTCAGATTCTTTTGGTAGTAAAACACGGTTACCAGTGCCCCTCCTGAACGATCTCCTTACAAAGTGTCTTGTTACTGTTTTAAAACACGCATGCAGCGCAAATACGATATTTTGAAAAACTCCACGATTTTTCTCCCAAAAAGCCCCTCTTACCGTTTTTCCACGTGACCTTACGCCATAGGTTTGGTTTGTCAACCTTAGTTCAATATGACCTAAACTTCAAATTATTCCCCAAATTCAGATCTCCACGGCCTAAGATGACGGTTTAGCTAACGGAGCGCCACACACCACACCGCAAGCCCTAATCTGGCGTTTTGTAGATGCCTGTATTCTCCCCCTCATTCTTTACTGCTCTCCAGTCATTTTCTAGCTTTACTTAAAAAGACCTGGTCACTTTTAAACGTGTCCTCCAAATGCTCTCTTCAGCTGCCGGTGTTTCCTATAGTTTTACCTGAGATTATAACACAGCGACATTTTAAAACGGTCAGACAATTTGCTGATCGCAACCCTCTCCACTCTGAATTAATGGCTGCAAAGTCTTTCCGTACCATGGGCTGAAGCTTCTGTCATATGTCTTGCCGTACATCGGCATATCAGCACTCTGTACTCCCATTCCTAGCACGCTACCTCGCGTAGGCAGAAACGGCAATGGAGAAGTTGAAAGCTGACCCATCTCCTAAATAGATGTGGATATCGTATGAACCTTTAACTTTGAGTATTCTATGACCTTTTATCATGACCCCTTACCTTACCTTATTCCTGGTCTTTGTAAAGGGGCGAACATTTTGCTAAACATTTTGGATATCACCTTCAAAATGAAGCATTCTGTTAGGATGACCAAGCACTTCACCCAGACAGACAGTCCGAGGTCATGTCAGAACAGGATAGTCCGGCGCATAGAAAACGGGCCAAGTCATGCGACCTTCAAAGGGTAGACATTAAACCAGGACAAAGAAGGCACGCGAAGACAGACTGCCCCAGGAGCCGGGTTGCTGTTATCAGTGAGGTGACGCTGCACGGTGCAAGTTAGCGAGTGCGCGTATGGCCACTTGGAGAGCCAATGGGGAGCAACGATGACTGCCCCGTTGTACAGAGGCTGCGACCAGAGCGGGGACTTTGTTGTGGGACATGCTGCCGAAGCGAGACCGACCACGGAAGGCAAGCTGCTGGACACACTGAACAGAGTTGATGTACTAGTACAAGTGACAGTGTTCGTCCTCTCCTTTAGGTTGGTCTTAATTAGAAATACCGCCCGTTCTTTATCAATTCTGGCGTCGCAAGTATGTTTGGATCTTAGCAAACTGTCCAAGAGGTTAAATTTTATGCTAAAAAAGTGCTTTTGCGAAATGGAAGTTACGTTCTCGAGGATGCCTGATGCCAGTAGTTAAACGGTCTTTACTTTATAATTGTGATACCAGCGTCACGTGCATAGCGAATGCTTGCATGATCAGCTCCCTTTTCGTCACTCTCCGAAGCTGTTTATTCTTCGTCCAGAAAACCTTACAAATTTCCTCGTTTCACAGCCGATGCCGCAGCGAGTAGTATGGGCATATAACGAGCTCATGATGAGAGGTGAGAAGACAGATGATCACTCCAGACGCAGGTGAAGACACAAGATCGTTACAAGGACTTCACAAGATGATCAGTTTCGAATAGATGAGGATGATGTTGGAGGCAAGGCAAGCCAATTTCATCGCTCTCCTCGCAGTGCTACAGGAGGATGGGAAGCAAACAGGCCGTGGTGAGAGAAGGTGGGAGAACAAGATCAAAAAAGCCTCAGCAACAGATGCACCAGCAGCCACAGAAGCGGACAAGACCGAGCCGCAGAAAAGACAGAGACGCGGACAAAATCAAACTGCAGACAAGACAGAGCTGTAGTACAAGAGCATCGGCAACAGACAAAGTTGCGACAGAGGCAGCAGCAGCTACAGATTCGGATGATTCAGCAGCAGAGTTGCAGATACTACTGAGGTTCAGACAAGCCCGAGGTGCAGACTACCGAACTGCAAATCAAGACGGTATGCAGACTACTCCGCGGCGCTGAATGACGCTGGAGAGGACGGTGAGGACCCGCTGCCGACGGTTGAGGAGAAGATTCAACCATTAATATCTGCCATGAGACCACTGAAGAGAGCAGAAAGGCAGTACAATCAGGTAGACGATTACCAGGACTGCAAGAGGCCAACTAGGACTAAACGTCCACCGGACAAGTCAACCTTGTAACGGCGGGATGTGTTAGGATGACCAAGCACGTCACCCAGACAGACAGACAGACAGTCCGAGGTCATTTCGGAACAGGATAGTCCGGCGCATAGAGAACGGGCCAAGTCACGCGACCTTCAAAAAGCGGACATTAGGCCATGACAAAGAAGGCATGCGAAGTCAAACTGCCCCAGGAGCTGGGTTGCTGTTATCAGTGAGGTCACGCTGCACGGCGCAAGTTAGCGAGTGCGCCTATGGTCACTTGGAGAGCCAATAGGGAGCAATCACGACTGCCCATTAAATACCAAGGCTGCGAGCAGAACAGGGACTCTGCTGTGGGGCACGCTGCCGACGACCCGAGACTGCTGCCGAGACGAGACCGACCACAGAAGGCAAGCTGCTGGACACACGGAACAGAGTTGATGTACTAGTACGAGTGACAGTAAAGTACTAGCTGTTACCCTACTCTGTCTTTTCTTCCTAACACGTACTGGGGGACATAAACAGTGTTGACACAGGAACACACTAGGTTATAACAGTGGCGACGCGGGTGAGATAACCGGTGTTGACACATGAACACGCTAGGTTACAACACATTCTCTTTCTCTACCCCCTGGTTATTGATAATATTTGCGCGTGCCTCAAGGAAGCCAGGTTGTGCTGTGGCGCATGCAGATGTGTCAGTCACTGCGCATCAGACCGGTTCGGATAGTGGCCTGATGCTGGTATGAGTGGAGAGAGTGAGGTTGATGGCTCAGCGCACATTCCTAGCTATAGACAATCTAACGCACTTGTAGTTATCGTGGGGCGCTAAAGGGTGTAGCATGAAAAGTTAACAACTGACGGGATAACTCGGACCGCGAGGTCAGCCCAGTGGGCGTTTGTTTGGAGTGGCTGAATGGCGGACTGACAGTCAGACTGCAATGGTTACTTGCCACTGTGGCACTCCCACTGAGCTGGTATCCGAGCCGCTCGCCAAATCTGCTGCGGTTTTCTGATTGAGATGACCTACAGCGTATGGGTCTGCACCCCCTCTCTATCTTCGGTGGAAAAGAGAGTATGATCCAATGCAAGAGACCTCCTTGAAATCGGCATTTGAACTGTCGGTACAATGAACGTATTCAAGTCTTTTCCTGCCATGTTCGGGCCTCTTGCAATATCTGCCTGAAGTTTATGTAGTTTCGTGCTTACTATTATTCCGGCATCGCCCCTTTCGATCAGACTCACCCAGCCTGGCTGTCTAGTTCCCTGAATATGCATCTTCAAAGCCTAAGAGAATGGACAAATTTGCATTTACGCTAGCCGGAGAAACCCTAAGTCACCTAATCAGAAATTCCAACTTATCAATAATTCTTTATAATAGATCTAGCCCACCTCGGGAACAATGGTTCCGATTCTGGTTTATGACAGGAGTAGGAAAGGTCTTCGTTGAGAGTTCATGCAGGGGTACCTACAGGGGTACGTCAGTAATTAAAATCCATTTCCAACTTTTCGGTTGACTAAATTTCCGCCTATCCCAACACTGCCTTGGCCATGCTACTCAATAGGGGCTGCTCTAATATTTACATTGGTCTATAAACACCCTTTGTTGACCAATAGGAGTTTACGTTGGTCGATTATGTTTTCCCGTATGCTTATCGCGTATATTTTTAGATCGGTAAAACAATTCCAAGCAACCTTAATTTATTTTCTACGGCGGACGGCCATAATGCCTGTCCACCCCCTTCGTTCTTCACTGCCCACGGCCATCAACGTTACGTGTCTTCGCAGGCGGTTATTCCCACTTTCTAACCTGGAGACCACTTGACCGATATTCACTCACCCAGACCCGTGTTCCAAGCTTGCGCACACACGCACGTATACGCGTACGCAGCTAGTCACGGTTTCTCAAGTGCCACTCGAACACGCCAAGCCGCGGCCACGCAGCAGGGAGCCTTTGCAGGCGACATCCCCTCGGGCAATTGCAACACACCAATAACAGAACACTTGAGCCTGCTCCGCAATCCCACTTAAGCAGCTGTCACCACTGTCTCATCCTCTCTCAGGTCTGACTGGACGCAGTCAACACTAGCCCTGGTTTCGCCGTGACCACTGCCACCCGAGACAGCAATAGGGAGTGCTGTATACGACAGATCACTCCTTCTGGTGACTTCTGCCTTTTACCTTCTACCCGAGGATTTGACGTAACGATTGTAGTGATCCGGGTGCAAACACTACTTAGACCACTACACACTTATCACGCATTAGCAATGTCTTAATCCAGCATTTAACCTTTGCCGAAGATTTCAGTAGGAAGCTTGGGCGGGGGGCCTTTTGCCATTGAAGAGCCATGCGTGAAATTCGTACCGGATCTTCTTAAGTTGTTGAGATCAGTTGGTTAATTTATTCACTTTTTTTTGAGGAAAAACATAAAATGCAACAACAAGGTGGCTAAACTAACCACTCTTTCTGCGATATCTTGAGCCAGGTCCTGAACATCCTCCGTTTTCTCTTCGACCTTCTTTACAAGACCCTTCATTTGCCTGACAAAATTGGAAGGTTGAAATGCCGCCAGGTACAGGCTCAACTGAGGAAGCTGTTCAACAATGAGACGTTAGTAGATTCGTCATTAAAAGGGCCAGGTATTTGCACAGAATGTTATGACTGTTTTTATCGACAGTAGCTGACCTAACTCATAAAATGGGAAGAGCTAAATTTGAGTGGGTGGTTTAACATGCATTTAAGTTTGTTTATTTTGCTCGCTAAATTGACGCAAAATGCTATTAAGTTCAGTTCAGATCAGTATATTGAAGGGAAGTAGGCGCAGACTGTGGCAAAATCTAAGGTTTTTGATATCCAGGTATTTTCCTAGGCTGCTAAATGCTTGAGTCCAAGGCTTCCTGCCAGCGCCTGTTGAACTATATAAGCCAGAAAAGTTTAAATATGCCTTTTCAGAGAACGAAAAGTCATTTTGCCTTCAAGAAACTCAGGTAAATGTAACTTTGACAAATGACATTGTTTTTGGGAAAATGAGAGCGGATTCAAATAAAAAAGTGCTGTTTGGCAACTCTTGTATGTTTTTTGCCATTGAATAAAGTAAAAAAAACATGTTAAGTTGTAGGGTGATTCACTATATCAAGATGATTTAAGGTCAATAAGGTACACCCTTGTCACTACGACCTTCCAGACCCGATTCCTTTGGAGAATAAGTTAAGAGGAGGTTGCCACTCGGTCTGGTGTGGCCTTCGACCGTGAGGGCCGTGTGAGAGCACGGGTCGTCGCAGCAGCCAGCGAAAATAACTGCGTCCGCTACCTGTCGAGGCAGATTCCAGTGGGCGTGGGATCGTCACGCCTACTGTTATTTCCATTTGAACAAGTTGTAAATTCTCCACATCCATTTCCAGTGACTTCCTGTTAGACCGCTTCCAATTGTTTCTCTCTTACGAAAGGCTGTTCCCCTTTCCTCTGAACTGCGTGTCCAAGTCCCATTCCTCCCAAAATTCTCTTCCTGTTGAACTCCTTTGTTTCCAGTTGACTGCACACTGGTGTTAAACCTAGTCCCCCAGTCAAGTTCCACTTACGTAGTGCTTGAATATTGGCCCCACCCCCTGTTCGACTCTCTTGCCTTTGAACCACCTTTGCTCACAATGCTTCCGTCCCCCACTGCAGCAAGAAACAACTGTTTCAACAGCTATGCCCTATTGCATCCCCCCGCCTCTGGTTCGTTTACAGCTGTCACCGCTGCTGACCTCAAAACGCTTGTAATTCCAGAAGATGTCGGAGCGTTCACCGGAATCGTAACTTTATTCATCTGAACTTTCGGGCTCTTGCGGGAGTCCATCGTCAGCGATAAACCGTCAACGAAAAGCGAGCAACAGTTATAGGGGGTAGGAACCAATCAACTGTTAGAAGGGAGGGGGTGTAGGGAGGACGAAGAGTAGGGTCGGAGGGGGGAGGGGGAACGAATCGGCTAGGGGTAGAGGAGGAGGGGATGAGTGAGACTCATGAATCACCAGTTTCAATCGTACGTAGATGCCAACGGAGTGATGTAGGCGGGCGCCAACTCAGTGCACCGGTCTACTGAGTTGTCATCCGAGGCCCAGGCTTCAATTAACTCTCGTGCGGTCTTGCTGTCGGCGTGAGCAACTACTCTTGCGGCTGCAAAGTTAAATGCGTGGCCCGTTTCATAGGTGTGGGCCGCCACTTGCAACTGTGCGTCACCCTGTCTGACACCTAGCTGATGTTCGTACATGCGCGAACCAAGTATCCTTCCTGTCTGTCCGGTATAATTTCGGGGATAGGTCAGACACAGTATGCGATACACTACGCCCGACTGCTCACTGGGAATTAATTGGTCCTTTATTTTCATGATACGGCTGCGCATGGTGGCCTAGGGGCGGTGCGCAATTCCGACGCCTAGTCCCGCAGCAATGCGCTATCGGTTTCGACACATCCTTGATGTATGGCAGTGCATGCCATATCGTAGGGGTTGGTTCTGGTCTGGTCCTCGGAGGGCGGGCACGCCGGCAGCGGTTAATGAAGGCCTTCGGATAGCCATTCCGCATAAATTGGTTGTGGAGATATCGGGCCTCCCGGGTTACTGCAGTGAGTCTGAATTCTTTTGAACAGCGTTCTCACGCAGCTTCGTTTGTGAGCCACCGGATGGTTGCTGTGAAAGTTAAGAAGCTGTGTGGTGTTTGTCGCCTTCTGTAAACTGTTATTTCGATCTCACCGTTGAAAGTTCGCATGACGAGTACATCAAGAAAGGGTAGCTGCGGATTCTTTTCGTCTGCCCCCCTGAAATGTACAGGGTGTCCCAAAAAGTGTATACACATTTTAAATAATTGCAAACTTGGTATTTATTGTAATTTTATTATTTAAAAAGTGTAGAACTCTTAACAAGTATCATTTTATTGTCTTCTCACTGCATGTTGTCAAACTGACATCCATTTAACACAGACACTGCTGACAATGCGAAGCAATGGAATCGCACACACCACAAAACAAAACCCATTTGTATTTGGCTGCATTCATGTTCAATAGCTTCTCTCTTTCTCAATTATTTAAAATATAGTAAAAATTCAGTGGAAAAACAATAAAATGATACTTCTTAATACTTTTGCATTTTTGAAATGATAAAATGATGATCAACCTCAAAGTTACAATTGTTTAAAATGTGTATACATTTTTTTGGGACACACTGTATATCTGGGAATATCGAGTTGAGAAGATCAGGAAAATTCTGCGGCATGTTCCTCTTGTAATTCCTCCCCCCTTGCCGGTACAGTGTGGTCTTTGTTCGCGTCACACCTTCCCCCCTTTCACGCTGGTGTTTTCAGACCAATCCCGAGGCTCTGGGAAAGGCCTCCTGAAATCATATAAAACTAGAGCCACGCACCCTCTCCCACTAACACACACAAGCTTTCCCAAGACTAGTTTCGCCCTGCGTGGCGTTATTGTTGAACTTGCATTGTTCCCTTGTATAGAGTCAGGCGATTTGGCCGACTCCCTTCGTTCTTGACTTGGTGCATCCACTGTTGAGGTTTGTACTTTGATTATCCTTCATGCATCCTATACTCGTCTACCACCTGATATACTAAGGGAATTGCTAACACTATGTATGAAAAATGTGCAACTCCTCCTCAATGGGCATCGGTATAGACAAATCGATGGAGTCGCAATGGGAAGTCGACTTGGACCTACTTTTGCTGACATATTCATGGGTCATTTAGAAGAAAACGTGTCATCACAACTAAACAAGACAACTTTATGCAGGCGTTACGTTGATTATACCTTCACTATATTTGAAACCAAAGAAGACGATGAAAACCTTCTTCGATTCATGAATAAATTGCATCCAAAAATAAAGTTCGCGATGGAAATGGAGCAAAACAACAAGTTGCCTTTTCTTGACGTCCTCCTGTTTAGAGGCTGATGGTTCAATAAGGCGAAGTGTTTATCACATAGCTACCTGGAAGGGCCAGTACCTACACTTTACTAGTTTTGTGCCAATCCAGTGGAAACGAAACTTGGTGCTAACTCTCTTCCAGCGAGCTGAGAAAATTTGCAGCAATTAAACATTACCAACAGAAATTTCCAGCATCAAAGACGCCCTACTTAAACGTGGATATCCTTCACGTTTCATTCAGAAATAGAGTAAACCTTTACGGCTGAAAATTACGGAACAGTTTGTTCCAAAAAAGCCCGTTTTTATATCTCTACCCTTCAAAGGTGACAATGTATCAAATACAATCAAACGACGTTTGCGATGCACCATAGAGAGAGCGTACAATGCAGCTGCATTGGTGTTCCTTAGCCCTATTAAAGGCCTTCCCGTTAACGGGACAAAAGATGCCTTGCCTTTGCACGCCACTCCAAACTGCGTCTATGAATTTACATGCACTTGCGGATGCAAGTACATCGGGTGAACGCAAAGGCAATTGGCGACCAGGGCAGCTGAACATTTACCCTCTTGGCTTTTTAAACAGGAAAACATAGTACCTCGGTCCTCTATTACAAAATATCTATTGGACAGTGGTCACTCTGTCGATCCGAAAAAATCTTTCCGAGTTCTTGTTCGAGCACGAACAAACCGGACATTACGCTACATGGAAGCAGCCTACATACGGCGGGAGAAACTCGAACTATGTAAGCAATTAGAACACGTGGCTAAGCTACAGCTGCCTTGGGGTCCATAGGCCTACATTTAGTCACCTTTTGTTTGTTTTTGTGCTGTTTCCCTCCCCCCAAATTTCCGCCCTTTCCCGAGTTAAGTTGACACTATGAATGTTCACTTACTCGTAAATTTGACCTTGCTTTTATCGATTTTGTGGATATTCAAATTGTGCTATAACCCACTTGTTATTCATTCATGCAAAGACGGGCCGCAGCTGACGAGCCGTCACGAAATCTATTTGATCGAATAAATTCTGCCATATTTGCTTGCTTCAAATATCCTTCACTATTTGTTTAATAGTACCGTACCACCTTTGTAATTGTTATCACTGGTTTTGGCGTACGCGTGACTGCTGGGTACAGTCAGAGAAGTCAAGAAACGAAACACCTACAAAGAGAGCTTTGTATGAGTCAGCCTCGGGAGATGATTGGTCAGAGTAATCCCAGATGCGCTGTGATGCGAGAGCCTAGAGGCCGTTGTGTGCGCGCATACTGGCTGGCGTTGAAGCAAATAGCAGCAACCGCGGTGTGGCGAGGTGACCGACTGCCCCATGTAACCTCGTGCGCGGCGTGACACGTTGGGAGGAGATAGGGCTAGAGCCGTCACAACTAAACCTAAAATAAGGACCGTTCTCAAGCATACGCATGAACAACCGCGAAGTGCCGTCAGCTTTCTCTGTAAATTAACGATTTCCGACCATTTTCTGCATACACTAGAGTCTAAATGGATACAAAAATGTAGAACCGAACGGGCAGAAGCTTGTGAGTTTTTTGCATTTGTTATCTCAGAAGGGAGCTCATGTAGTCAAAACTGCTGCAGTATACATAGAAAAGTGAATTATTTCTTCTTCAACAGAACATTTATCCCCAATTTCCAGGGGATTCGAAAAACTGGTCAAAATTTCCCATTTTTGTCTTGACTTGAGCTGCAAAACAGATAAAGTACGCAGATATTCGATTCCGGAATACCTAATAAAAGCACGGCAGGAGTTTTCTTGGTAGTGGTCTCGGATACAGCAAGCCGTTAGAATGAGGATTTTACGAGCTGGTAAAACTGATTTACTAAAAAAGGATTTTGTGAAAATTCGTAAAAAAGTCGTACAATTTGTTGAAATAATTAAATGACTAATGGCTATATGTCGACGGCGTTGGGCGCGTAACTCGAAAGAAGCCGCGAAAAACAAATCGAAGTCGAATTGAGCTCGAATGGAGCTCGAATTGACGTCGACAAAAGCGGAAATGTGGAATTTTATTCCGAAAACTATCATTTGCTCAAAACCCAGTAAAAATGGAATTTTGATGACTTCTTGTAATATTAAGCAGAAACTTTGGGCTTTTTACACGCGATATCACTATCCCACCATCAACCTAATCATAACCCTTACCCTATCCCTATCCCTATCCTTAACGTAAACCTAACCCTTACACTAAAAAATACCCAAAACCTAAAGCTAAACCTTACCTCAACACTAACCCCCTAATCCTAAAGCTTACCCTTACCCTAATACTTACCCTCACCTTAACACTAACACTTACCCTAACCCTTACCATAACCCTAACCATAACCCTAATCCTAACCCCATACCCTTACCCGAACCCTAAACCTAACCCTAACCCCTAACCTTTACCCTAACCATAACTCTGACCCTAACCCTTACCCTAACCTTAACCATAACCCTAATCGTCAGCCCTGACCCTTACCCTAACACTCACCCCTAACACTAACCCCTTCCCCAACCCTTACCCTAAACCTCATCCTTTCCCTAACCCTTACCCTAGCACTTACCCTAACCCCAACCTCTAACCAGACCCTAACCCTAATCCTAACCCTTAACCAGAATCGAGCTCGAATCGCTGTCGGCAAAGCTTGAAATGTGGAGTTTTATTCCGCCACTACCAAGGAAACTCCTGCCAAAAGTACTTTTCAAAAGGTACCTTGTTTTAAAAAGTTTTTTTAAAATTTATCTTAAGACTATTTATTTGTGACTTTTGTTATGGACGTTCACTATGCTTACCAATCAGTTCACATGTCTGGATGATTCTTAAACCATGAACCAAGTGAGCAGCCGCATAGGAGCGTGCAGAGGCTCTCTAGATAGGTCAATACTTTTAAGAAATGTCTTATTTGAAAGGTTTTGGTTCTTTGAAGTCAACTTCACGAGCTCCGTGTTACTGCCCTCGATTCGCTACCGTTACCCAATTGGAGACGTCAAAAGGGGGAGGTAATCTAAAAGCCTGTCTGGACACAATTAATCAGGATATAGAAATTCTCCTCGAGCCTTCAGTATTAGATCTCTCCGTTGGTGACGAATTAAATGAACTGAACTGTCCAGGTCTGTGGCGTGGATATGGTGCAGTGGTCTCTGCCGTCCCACTTCCTCTATTGCTTTGCCCTGCGTCATTGTTCAAGGCCAGCTGCCTCAAGGTCATCCAATACCTCAGTCAGCGCTTCCAGTCGCGCTGACCTGCAGAGACGTGACCTACTTCCGCTCGGACACACACCCGCACGTCTAGGTTCTCGCGGCTGCCCAAGCACCACTCGAGCATGACCACTTTCCCCAACCTCGGCCGCCAGACATCACTTAGGGCCTCGGCGTTCCAGCGTAATGACGTGCGCTTCGAAGTCCAACTTCTTTCCATTAATTTTTCGTTCTTTTGTGTACACAATAAACAATTCCTTCTACTCTGGCCTTCTCAAGACTTCTCCCATCTCCTAAGGAACCGGGTCGGGAAGATTGTAGCTGTTAGGGTTAACTGTCTTAACCTTAACTCCTATAATAGTACCCATTCGAGGCGTCATCCAGGCCACCGGCTAGAGCAGGTATGATTGCAGGCGTAATAAGTGCAAGCAAGTAATTAAAAGTAGGAGAAGCTAAGGAAGAAGAAGAAGAACTGGAAGAAGAAGAGGAAGAATAAGAAGAAGAAGAAG
>JAYGXS010000005.1:58984394-58998459 GCA_036362985.1 Ligula intestinalis
GAAGAAGAAGAAGAAGAAGAAAAGGAAGAAGAAGGGGAAGAAGACGAAGAAGGGCAGATGTGTCCCACTTACTAGCAGCAGTGTAGGCAGCAAGAGGAGAGCAATGTGCAGTACGAGCCAGAAGTAAACGGCGAGGTAGTAGTTGAAATACAGACAGCCTATGGGATGTATTTCGGTGGGCCTGGCTTGATAGTGATTACAGGCGGCTGTTTCCGTTGTGTTTTTTACTTGCTTGTGCCACTTGCAACAGCTGAAGGGAACACTTAGATTCATGCTTGTGTCCACGGGTGAGCCCTGAAAAAGCCTGAAAACAAGGAAAGTCAATGAGGTGAAATGCTCACCTGTCTCTCCGGCCCAGCTCAAATATGTTTCTGTCTGCCCTCTCCACCAAAAAGAACATAACTCCTATTTGTTTGCACACCGATCTATCTCTCAGGATGTGCCCATCCTGGATTGAAGCTTTTGCGACTCGGTCCAACTGATTGTATGTTTCGCAAAGCTACTAATAATTGATATGTTACTAGCTAAGTGTCAAAAACACATCTTTTCTATGTTTTTTAGTATTTTGGCATAGACAGGCAAACCGCAGCATAGCTATTTCGGGCTTTTAGCCCTCATCAGCTACGGGCAGCCAAGTCTAGTGTAGCCGCTGAAATTGCCTCCACACCCGAGTTTCGAACTACAATATGGTAAGAGCTGCACGCAAGGTGTCCAAGTTCTTAATAGGATTGACGAAAACCTTGAAATAATAATGAACAACATTAGGCAAATGTGTTACTTAAGAGAAATCTAGTCAAACATGGTTTAAGTAGTGCATCTCATATACCCCTAATCCTGGCATTTTGTCTTACGGAAACGGTGGTTATAAGGGGTTTAGGGTGGGGAAATAGGATAGGCTTTGAAGGAAATTTGTAGAATTAAATGGAAAGTGAAAATATGAAGTTGAATTTGTTTCTCGCGGCCGCTGCAAGTTAGTTGTTCTGCATGTAAATTGAAGGTGTGCCTCAGTTAAGTTAAAATAGACGACCTCTTAACCACCATTTCTACTTTTTAAGAAACTTAAAGAAACCTGCATTTTTATAACCGGGTTTTTCCGCAGTACGTTGAAAGATAATACAGATTACGAAAACATCAAGAATATTTCTCAATAGAATAACATAAAACGCAGATAACAGTTATTAAAGTATGCTCTTCTGTTTATCCTAGTTCGCCACACATACTATCCCTAAAACCACCGTTTCCGTATGACAAAATGCTGGGACTATGGGAATATGACGTGCACTACCTAAACTACTTTTGCCTAAAAACGCATATAACAGGTATTTAACTTTCAAGAAACGATGTCCTTTGGGAATACTTTTTATTTGCACATTTTCTCACGTCTGACGACGACCTGAGAATCCAGCGTCGAAAATTTACTGAATAAATTTTCCTGGTTTTCAAAGTGACGCCTTTCCTTGAAAGTACATTTCTTGGGATGCCTGCAGTCCAGTTTACACGAAGTTAGTAAAGTGCATTCTACTGTTTATCCCAATTCCACACCAATAAAACTCCTATAATCACCGTTTTCGTAAGACAAAATGCTTGGAATAGGGTTAAGTGAAGTGCACAACTTAAAATACATTTGCCATTAAAGTTTCGAAACTGCCAGTTGATTACAGTTTCGAAACTTTGGTTACTTCGCAGTCGTCAACGGTTCACTAGAAATGCTGCTATTAATTGTTACGAAAGACTTTTTAAACAGTGCGCTGCTTCATGCATCGAATAGCGCAATTAAAAATTATGCTTTCTTCATATATACCTCAACCTTTCCTAACAGTTAAAATTTTTCTCCACCCGTACTGCACGAACTTCCAGATTTAGTTTTCTCAATATGGTGGCGTTTTAGACCGCTGTCGGTATTTACACTCAGAAGTAAGTTGATGTGGGTACGAATAGTTCTTCTGGGCGTCTTCTAGCCTGCATTAGTGGACATGGAAACTACATGCAATTCTAAAGGCGGTTGATGAAATGCCGCGCTGGAGTTTCTGTAAGATCAGAAACTTCTAGTCTATTGGGCGCAAGTTATTGGGCCCCAGTCAACATTCGTGCCTAGTTCTCTTCTAATTCCTCAATCAATGTGGACATGCACCAAGAGCTTCATTCTCAGTGTAAATTTAACTGACGAGGGAGAATTGCACATACTTAATACGCATACTTATCGTACTACTTATGCTAAGAGAGTAGTTATGATTTATTACGAGTTCGACTCCACTTGTCCTGTACAAACCAGGAAAGTCACCACTCCTCATTCTCTTATCCAGGCACTACCTGCAGTCCGACGTTCAGTCTTACCAATAACGACCCTTTTTGGTTTGCATAGGCTTTTCGCTTGACAATTTTTTTTCGATTTGCCTTTTGGAAGCCGTTTGCCTGCCAAAGCACGGTGGCCACAGCGGGTTGCGCGTGCACTCCAGGCTGGCCTCGTTAGCTGGCTGGCTAGTAGCCCTTGTTGGATCCGGAGCCCCGCCGGGTAAGCCTCAATCCCGGCGGCGAGGAGGAGGAGGAGGAGTTTGAGCAGCTTGGTCGAGAGGGGCTGCTCCGTTATCAAAAGCATGGAGGAGGGGAGATAGATCCACCGTAGGGAGGTTTGGTGTAGCCGACCTTGGCTGCCGTGAGGGCGGATGGGAACGCTGTCGAAGAAGCGTCTGTTGTGGTTCCCGGCCTCGTTAGCCATCTTACTTGGCGCCCGGGTAACCTTGTTGTCAGACCCCAAGACACGGCCTTTGACACAGCCAATCAAGCGCCCCACAGTTTGACAATCACAAATACTCCGAACGCTCCGATAGCCCCGATAGCCCCGATAGCAAAAATTTAGGGTCCTCGCTCTAAAGGCGTGGGCTTGGTGTGCTTGCAGTGCGGACGCACCAATGTGCGTGCGCGCTCATACTCGCATACCCGTTCTCGCATTAAGATGGTTGCGCGCATTCAGGCAACGCCTGCCTACCCCCCCCCCCCCTTCCGACCTCACGACCGCGTAGGGGCTTCACCCATGCAAGCAGGCCTTGCTGTGAGTGCACATGATGAACGCGGCCGGGGGGGGGGCAGGCCTTTCACAACATGCAGTTGATCTATGCGTGGTCCAGATTTCGACCATGCGGTGCCCTTCGCCAGAAAAAAAAGAAGCGAAGCCAAAAAATCTGGCAGTGAATTCTTCTGCGCGGTCGAACGCGGGGGCACTAAATCGCGCGGCCGTTGGGAACGCCTGTGGACACGGAGCTGCGCGAAGGCGCCTAACGAATCCAGGGAAATCTAGACGAATCTAGGTTTTTGCCACCAGGGCGTTCAGTATGAACGAATAAGATGACTTTAAACGCAACGGGTAGAAGGGTCTCAGTTTTCGCGAGCTCGTAGTACATCTTGTTTCTCTCTGACGTGCTTTTGCAATCTCAAAGAATACATATAAACTTAACAATGCTCCATTTTACACAGAAAAGTGCCTTCTTTCACTTTTATCAGACGATTTGTTCCTTGCACTCAGGGAAGTCAAAAAAACCAGTCACACTTTGCCGTTCTTTCCTTGACTGTTTCTCCGAAAAATGTAAAGTACGCTGATATTTGAAGTCGAAAAATCCACATAAAGCTATTTTTCAAGAGATACGGTGCTATAGAAAGCTTCTTAATTAACGTTTGGTAATTATTTTGTGACTATGTTGCAGACATTCGTTTTTCTCGGCAATGAGTTGACATGACTGAGTGATTCTAAATCTATGACCCTGAAAAACGGGTGGATTAAAAAGAATGCTTGAAAACCCAAAGTCTAGGTAAATGCGTTTAAAAAATTTTATCTTGAAGGTTTTGGGCGGTAAGTAGAATATAATCCTTATTTATGGTCACTCGACTGATGCCAAAGAAAAACTTAGAGTATTTATCAAAATTTCAAGAACGATCTGAACGTCCTCGTAATCAAAATCCCGAAATAATTAGAAAGAAATGTAACTGAATGAAATTTCACAAAAATGGGACGTTCACGATTGTACTTGCCAATTCCATTTAAAATTATTAGCCAATAGCCAGCATTTCTGCACATAAGCTTCCGAAATATCCTACACCTGTGACTTCCAAATTGGTGCAATCAAGCAAAAACCTCGTTGCCTTAGTCCGACGTAACTCCGGCAACGTATAAACGGAAGAAACAACTAGCAATTCTCGCCAAACTGTGTTGGAACACATATTCGCACTTTGGGCTGCTCCGTAACGAGCATACAGTAAATTGCAAATCATATGGAAGCATATATATCGGAAAATTTTACAGAACGATTATTTTCCAACAATATTCTACCAATGCTACTTTATTCCTTCTGGTTTCTTGCATGAGAGGGCTTCCTCTGCATTTCAGACTTAACTTTACCTAGAATACTCGATTTGTATTTTTCGATATTTTCCGCTTTTCTGAAAAAGGAGCCTTTCTAAACAGTGAAATATTAATTAATTCTTATCAGGCGTGTACAATAATACGCATGGCAGTTCTTGGCGAATTAAACGATGACGAAAGAATAAACTTCAACAACTATGTGCAGACTGTGAGTCAAAGACCTATGGAAGTAAAACGGACAATGTTTCTCCGCAGCATCAATCTGGCGAGGGCTCAGTCCTCATTTCCAAATGCTCCGGAGCGGCATGTTCATAATTTTACTAACATGACGCTCGACAAACACCTTCTTGAAGTACTATATATAGGACACAAATTTTGTTTTCCTAATAAAAGACCGAAGAGATTAGGGGCAGAAGTGCAATTTTAAAATCTCTTGAGTCAGTCACATGATCTAGTACCTCAAACGCTGGAGGAGGCGGAGTATTTCAAATCAACGCTAGTGAATTGAGGCTACCAATACCTTAGAATTAAACCTCTAGGCATCAGAGACATCACGAAACAGCACCTGGAGAAACTCGAATTGTTGCGCCAAAACACTGAAATATTCATCACTAAACCGGACAAAGGTTCTGCTCTCGTTCTTATGAATAAAATTATTTGCGTCTCAAAGATTGAATCAATCCTGGCTGACGAAACTAAGTTCAAAAGGGAAAGACAGAATAAGGATCAAACGGAGAACATAGAAACTCAACACACTACTTATCTTCGGAAACTGAAAGACCGAGGTTTTCTTAGTGAACAAGAGTTAGAAGCGCTGAAACCCACAGGCACAGCTCCCCCAAGGCTTTATGGTTTGCCAAAGATTCACAAATCAGATGTTCCAATACGGCCAATAATTGATATGTGCAATTCGCAAAGTGGCTGGCAGAAAAACTGAAACCAATTCGGCACCAAATAGCACCATACGGCCTATGCGACACGTTTCAATTCGTCGAATCCATAAGCAACACAAATATCAAGGGGAAAAAGATGTTATCCTTAGATGTCGCGTCTCTGTTCACCAACATTCCCCTCTCAGAAACTATATAATATTTGTGTGAAGAGATTGTTGAGCAGGATTTTCCAATCGGCATGTCGATCGGAGACCTAAAAGAACTACTTTTCCGCTGTACATTAAACGTGCAATTCAGCTTTAATGGACAATTTTACCGCCAAATCGATGATGTAGCGATGGGATCACCACTGGGACCTCTTTTAGCTGATGCCTTCATGGGCAAACTGGAGAGCAACGATCTTTCCCCTATTATAAAGGATCTACATTCCTATGCTAGATATGTGGACGATATATTTGTAATAGCAGATGGAAGTATTGAGTTGGAAACTTTCTTAGCTAAAGTGAATCAGATGCTCCCAGCGTTAACCTTCACTCTAGAAAACGAAGACAGACGGTGCCTCCCCTTTCTGGACGTCCTTCTTAGTAGAAGATCGGATGGAACAACAAGTAGAGGTGTATTTCGTAAGAAATCCTGGACAGGGCAGTGCACTAGTTTCTAAAGTTTTGCACCACTAAGTCAGGAACGAGGCCTAGTCCGCTGCCTTGCGAACCGAGCCAGGAGAATCTGTTCCCCAGAGACACTGGAGAAAGAACTCGTACTCATTAAAAACACCCTACATGAAAATGGATTTCCTGAGAATTTCATCAATAATTTTATGGAAAAACCTCCACCAAAATTGGAATTACCGACGGCTGAGAAGAAAACCTTATTTCTTACACTCCCATTTCAAGGTGATCCAGCAAGTGAACTTCTACAGCTTAGCCTGAATGCTGCAATAATGCTTTCATATCCAGCAGCTAAGTTAAGATTAGTATTTTCGAGCATTCTACTTGTTCGCCTTGAAGGCAAGGATACGCTCCCATTCCAGACCTCATCAATGTGCATCTACAACTTTACATGCTCCTGTGGGGCAAGTTACATTGGTCGAACAACTAGGCGGCTGTCCAAACGCATGTGGGAACACCATCCTGCCTGGCTAAACAAAGGCGAGGTCAAGTCAATATATAGCATGATTTTGGCTCACTTGGTTGACAGCGGTCACTGGGTTGACGTGAACCAGGCGTTTCGAGTCTTTTTTAAAGTGCCGGCGAAACACCCGTAGTTCCTGCGTCAACGAATACTTGCGACGACAGAAGCTGCGGCCATACGACTCACAAACCCGATCTTATGTGTACAGAAGGCCTTCGTAGTGGCCCTATGGCTCCCGTGGCCGAGAACAAGATCAAACTCCACATGCGTCAGCACACCTAGCATGCCGGTAAATGATGAGCAGACAGTGACAAATGGTGTCAAGACGCCGCGAACCGATGAGATTACCAGTTGATATGAACTAATTGTGAGACACGCCCCCCCTGTTCCCTTTGATCTCTTGACAATTCCCCCTCCCCCCTCAAATACCGTTGCTTGGTTGCTTAAACTTTTGCTAACTCTACCCCCTTGATATTATTGTACACGCCTGATGATGAATTAATCGAAAACGTTCGTTTGCCTATCTTGACTTCTTGAATGCTGAAATGGATATCATCGCTGAATGTAATACTACTTGATAAATCGCAATATTCCCATTACTTTATTGATGTAAGACTTTGGGGGACGCAACCTGAGTTATTTTTGCGCAACAGGGAGACCATTTAGGCAGTTCACTGTAGACCCACTGTTTTCTAACTTGCACACAGTTGGTTTTCTCCTGTTAACATTTTCAATTCCATCTTTTTGTAGTGGCCTTTTGCAGCCACTTGGAACACAATATCAGCCGCTGACGCATGGCGCCTTTAACCTGACTGCGCGCTCACTGCCTCCTGGGACTAAGCGCTAACTTTCCTTGACCAATGCGCACATAGGCCTTAGCGTGACCATGCGCTCACGCTTGACAGTCTTCGTCCATCTCAAGGTCGCTCCACGCCGTAAGTCTAAACATTAGCCAAGTCATTGGCTGCTGTAACAAAGCATGCGCCGGCGATTCCTGAAGCTCTTGTCCATGCGGAATGCCATACTGCGGTCATCCGAGAGTCAAAACTATTTCCATCTATTCTCCTATACTTCTGCAGAATCCACTATTCTAAACAATCTGGCTTTCCCATCGTCTTTTCTCCTCACCTAAAGGAACTATGGGCCTGGAAGATCGTAGCTGTTAGGGTTAAACCTTCTTAGCTTTAACACCAGTCGATAATTTTGCCTTATAGGATGAGCCATACTCCTTAGTTTACGTAAGCCTTCTCCGGTAACGCCAGCGAGTAGAGATAGACTATAAGGTATCAGTAACCAATGTATTACTGACAGCCATTAGGAGTGCAGTATACGCGTATTTCTAGCTATCACCAGTAGATACCCAACTCCAGTATAGACACAGAAACTGCCGCTACATTCGAGTTTCGAACCCGTGATATGTGAGCTAGAGCCGAACGTCCTATCCACTGAGCCATCGGGTCGACGTCTTGCCGGTTGTCAATCGGGATATAGATTAGTACATAGGTGTACTCCGATCTGTTACAGGATACACCAACCCTGGCTATTTTGTCTAGCAGTTTCTGTGGCTATACTGGAGTTTGGTATCTGCAGCTTACGACAGATAATAAGCTAGAAATACGCATATACTGCAGCCCTAATGTCTGCCGGTAATACATTGGTTACTTAAACTTAGCGAGTAAGATAATTGTCTCGTCCTTGAGAAAAACTTGAAGTGTCAAGGCCCTCGCCAGACGAAACAGCCAGGGTTGGTGTATCCTGGAACAGATCGGAGTACATATGTGTACTACTATAAGGTATTTTACCGGAACGGAAAATCGGCGACAACATAGGTGCTTAGAAAGAGTTCAGATCGGTAATTTTACTTTGGGTATTGATTGCTTGCATTTTAGACATTCAGGAAGAAAAGGTAAAACCTGTCAAATTAATTTTAACTTATCTCGGCAAAGCAGCACTTACTCCAGTTCGTCCGGTGGAAATGTCGGCTGTTCTTTGATGGACCACCACTCCATGAACATGAACATCCCACAACAGCCTATTGACTGCTGCATATCATCGAGTTTCACAATGTCGTTCGCTTGAGCTGGCATCTGCCGAGACTCACGAAGGTACGTCACCCGTTCCTTAAAGTAAGCACGCATGGTTCCGTTCATCCATGACTCCATCTGCTCGTACCAAGGCTTTCTCACAAACAGGATATTGCATCGAGCTGTAGGCAGAGAAGTCACAGTTATAAAGCTATCATGACTGCACCCACCCCGTCCGTGGCCAATTTGATTGCATTGAGTGTTTAAAGATTTGTCGGTAAGGCCACCTTATGAATAACGCATAAGTAACAGCAAAACCCCAGGTTTGTGTAATATGGAACCTGTGGTAATATAAGTTATATGAGTGGGACATAGCAAGGGAAGGAAAATAAATAAATCTACATTATAGACTAATAAAACAAGAATTAAAGTAAACTTAACTAAATTTAATAAACTCAAATTAATAAAACTGCTTTCATCATCCCCGGAAGGGGAAAAAACAGCAATTCCTGAGATCAATTTGTATTTAAGCTGAAGTTTCGAAAAGATCCTCGCATTCATCGTCAGAGCGTAGTGTCTATTCTCCTCGTGGCGTCGAATAAGTGTGTCTGGCCGCTAGACGTGTGTTATAACTGTGCCTGATGCTCACACGTCGATTGATTATACCTGTCGATTGCTGGTGGCTGCGTGAATTGTTCTCGCCCTCGCAAGCGCCTCCATGAGATGAGTCAAGTTGTTCGTGTGCCTCCTGAGCGTTTCCACCTTCGTCGCACGTGGCTGCCGGCTGTCGGTCCTGCAATTCTTCTTTCATCCGACCCATTGCTCCCTTCTGAGGAAATGTTAGCCTTGTGCGGAGCGCCTGGCAGGCGGGATGAAGGTCTATGGCTTATTTAAGTGTTACAATCGAGGATCAAATTTCTAGCACCAATCTGGCCATGTTGTCATGAGCTCAGCCTATTACCCTTGCTTTCTCAAAGACAAACGTGTGATTTTTTCTGATGTACGTGGGATAGACCTTAGACAACTTATCCTTGCGGTTGATTGCCTGTTGCCGTTCATGCAATTTTCTGCCAAGGCGTCTGTCCATTTCACTAACATACATTGCATCACAGTTTTGGCATGATATGCTGTAGACCACTGCTGACTGTTATGTCAATGGTAACGGGTCTTTGAGCCTCATGGTCTGCTGTATGATGGTTGACTCTGGACAATGACCCACACCGATCCCGAATGGTTGCAGGATTCTTGCAGTCGCTTCTTCGTTCTGTCGCTTAAGGCGAGGAATCTTAAGGCACTAGCGTATGAAGGACTTTGGATAACCGTTGGCTTGAAATAGGGTATGCAAGTATTTAATCTCCTCCTTCTTCTCACTGTCGTCACGACACGCGAATGATGTGACACACCTCATGAAGGTGCCCGCGGGGTCGCGAATAATGCAAACAGCCACCAGCGATCGAGCGGTACAATCGATTGACGCGCTTGCACCACGCACAGTTATAAGACGCGTCTAGCGGCCAAACACACTCACTCGACATCAACGGGAAAATAGACGTACGCTCGAACGATGAAAGCGAGAAAGCTTTCGAAACGTCAGCCTAAATGCAACTTAGTCTCAGGAATTGCCCCTTTTTCTTCTTCCGCTTTCGGAGATGAAAATGTACTAATAAAACTATAGTAGATTGCAAATCTGATGCCAGGTTTGGGAGAGGAGGATTAAACATACACTTGAGGTTGTTTAGTTAGTTCATTGGGTTGAATTGGGTCGCCAAATGTTGTTTACTAATATTTAGTTACGTTCAGATCAGAATACTGGGAGAAAATAGATGCGAAAATGGGCGAAATGCAGCGTTTGTTGATATCCGAGAAATGTTCTATGCTATTAAACGCTGCGGAAAAGAACTTATTGTGTGTGCATGATGCACTATAAAAGAACATTAACGAAGAGGCGAAATATTTCAATTATTTCTGTTCACAAAACGGAAAATTTTGTTTTGCATCCATAAAATTGAGGTTAGTGTAATCAGGAGATAGCGCATTAATTTTGGGAATAGAAGAAAAAAGTAAGTTTTAAAATTTATATTTTACAAATCTGCCAAGTTTTGTGCCATAAAATTAAGTAAGACACTTTTTAAGTTGTTCTTTGCATTACTCCATATTCAATTTATACATTATATTTGAGGGGTTGCAGGCAAGGAATGCATTTGAGAATTTAATAGTATATGGCAACTAAATTTATTGTACAATCGATATGAAGATGGCGACAGTTAACATAACAAACATTTGACAGAGTTTTCACGTGACATTGCGAAACAGTTTTTTAAAAAATTTGCCGTTGATAGTATTGTAACTCTACTTTGTATTTGTTATTGTAGAACTGAGTCTAGAAGTAACCAAATATGCTGAAAACTGTTCCGTTTTAGATTAAAAAAGAAGCTCTTTCATTTATAACAGAAGAGATATCCCTGATAGTTATGGAACTCAATCCACTGGCCAAAATGTCACATACTGACCTTGACTTTATCATCAAAAAATTAAAGTACGCAAACATCAGACGCCAAAATATAGAAGTAAAGATTTTTTCACAATTTAACATTTTTTAGAATTTTCTGAATCAATCTTGAGCATATTTATTCGCGACTTTTGTAGCAGACGTTAATTTTTCTCGGCAATGAGTTCACATGATTGGGTGGTGCTGAAACTATGACACACAAAGACAGCTGCATAAGAAAAAAATGTTTAAAAGCTGATTATTTATGTAAAAGCTTCCAAGATTTTGGTAAGCACATAAAATATACTTTTTATTTATGGTTAATTGACTTTAGCCAGTGAAAATTGTAAATTCTTTATTAGAAGTTCATGGAAGATGTGAACCTCTTCGTAATAAAAATATCGAAATAATTACAAAAAATATGGCGGAAAGAAATAACCGTTAGTGTACAAAAAATGGTACTTTTACAATTGTTCCCGACAATTCTAGTTAAATTTATTAGTCACTGGCCGGCATGTTCTCTGATCTCCCAATGGGACATATCAAGCGAAAACGTGGTTGCCTTAGGCCAACATAAGTCAGGCGATGCATAGAAGAAAGAAACAACTAGCAGTTCTCGTGAAAACGTGTTAGAATACATACTCAAAATTTAGCCTCTTCTGTAACAGCCATAAATTATACTGCACGAAATACGGAAAATATTTATTCGAAAACTTGACCAAACGATTATTTTCCAACGTAATTTTCCTTGTGCTGCTTTATTTACTCAGTGGTTTTGCATAAACGGGCTTCCTTCACGTGTAAAACTTAAGTTTATCTAGTACGCCCGAAATCCACTTTGTTAAAAAAGCTGGTGTTCCTACAAAACGTTGCAGTCCTTCGTTACTCACAATATGCCCTATTTTGAAGAACGATCATTACGTTATTGCTGTTAGACTTTCGGGGCCACAGCTTGGGATGCGTTTGAGTACGAGGGAGTTTCTTATAAAAATCGTAGGATTGCATGAGTTTGGCCACCTACTGTATATAACAAGCTACCAACTAAAGTAAACTAAATAATAGAATACAGCGAAATAAGTAATTAGTTACTTATAGTCAACTGGGGTGTGGCTTTTAAGGAATCCTTACCATCAAAACTGGGAAGCACACTACGGCAAGGATCGCTGGTGGGCTGCACTAATGTCACCCTGATATTTATCCACGATTAAACAGTCTGCAAAGAGTATCGCAAGTTAAGTGAGATTAATGAATCGCGGATGAATATAACTTTAAAAGAGCGGTTGTGGAAGTTATGTCGCATGGTGTAGCAATCGTTGAGGTACGCTCACCGAGCGCTAACGCAGTTCACTCGTCCAGTCCTGTCTTGCCGGGAAAGAGAAAGGAGACTGGAATGGCCATTTCTGGCCCACTACCCCTCCTCAGTCAGGCATATCCCCAACCTTAGGTGTAGTACCTACCGAGGCCTCATGACGTGGTGTATGCATCAGCCCACTCTAATAGTTTAAAGTTTTCTTAAAGATGGCAAAAACAGCAAGATTTATTGGATCCGGACCTTATTAAAATTGTATACAAAGGATGGCAAGTTTTTATTCAATGGCCAATTATACCGAGAAAAATTGAAGGATTCGCAATGATAACTGGCAATGCTGGCGCATTCACGGACCATTTAGAAGATACAGTATCCTCCAAATTGAACAATAATACACTCTTCAGACGATATGTAGATGAAGTCTTTGTAATTGTGGAAAACCCAAGGGAAGCCGGAGGATAATTCTCTACAATGAACAGTCTGCATCCTAAGATTAAATTTACTATGAACCAGGAAGGAGAGAACCAGCTTTTCATCCTTGACGTTTACTTGTCCAGACAGAAAGATGGCTCCATTACACAACTGGGTTTTCCATAAGAATACATGAAGGGGTCAGTACTTGCATTTTCTGAGTTTTTTTCTATTCAATGGAAACGCAAATTGGTACTTACTCTTTTCCAGTGGATCAGAAAAATCTGTTCTATGGATATATTGGATGGTGAATTAGCCAGCCTCAAATATACTTTATTGAAGCGAAGATATCAAACTCAGTTTAAATACAACTAGGTAAACCACTACGACCTAAAATGACTGAGCAGTTAGCAACTAAAAAACATTTTCTCATTTCCTTGCCATTTAAGGACGATAAATTTTTGAATAGCACCAAGAGAAGCCTTTTCAACGCCGTCGATAGAACATATTATGCTGCTGAACTCATATTTTGCTCTCCAACTAAGCCTTACCAATGCACGCCAATTCCAATTGTGTTTACGAATTTACATGCACATGCGAATGCAAGTACATAGGGCGAACGCAAAGGCAATTGGTAGCTAGAACCATGGAGCAATTGCCTAGTTGGCTATTCAAACAGGAAAATATAACACCTCGGTCTTCCTTCACAGAACACCTACTACATACGGCTCATTCTGTGTACCCTAAAACTTCTTTTCGAGTACTTGTTCAGACACAAACAACTCTTACCTTGTGCTACATGGAGGTAGGCTATTGACGGCGGTCGAAACCTTACCTGTGTAAACAGTCGGAGCATGTGGTCAGCCTAGCTTTGCCTTGGTAACATCCGGCCTCCTGATGTATACATTCACGTGCCCACCTTTTAGTCTTAACGCCTTTTTCCTGTTTTTCTTCCACAATGTTTTAATTCACTTACTTTACTATTCAGCCTTAGTGACCGTGCCTTATGACATTTGGGACTTTTCTGTACCAATTCAATTTTGTATTTTCCCATTCGTTACTCTTTTAATACATTTGAGTGGAAGTAGCTGAAGAGCTCTTTCGAAATTTCGTGGATCCAATAAATCTTGCTGTTTTTGCCATCGTTAAATTTGCACCTGGAAGCTTTGCTTTAACTTTTGAAGTATAATTAAGAGGCTCAGAATCACAAAACCCTATACGTAGCATAGATACTACCCAGAGGCCTAGACGGTTTTTTCTTAAATTTCATACATTTGCTTGGAGCAACTTTGTATGTTTCTGCCAACAGTCAGGCTACCCAAACCCCCAGAACCGAATTATCTATGTGTAGAATATATTTTTGGCGCTACATTTGATGCAACATAAATGCTGAGTTTTTTTCAAAATACGCTCCACAGTTGTAGCTGATGACCAAAAAGGGCAAATGCCCCCCCC